>CAWZYM010000284.1:65000-169586 GCA_963966185.1 Rhabditoides inermis | reverse complement strand
TCTTTCCTCTCTCTCTCTCTCTCTCTCTCTCTCTCTCTCTCTTTCTTTCTTTCTTTCTTTCTTTCTTTCTTTCTCTCTCTCTCTCTCCCGTTTCATTCCTTTCTTCCTGCGCGCGTTCTTTCTATCTTTCTATTTCTCTCTCTCTCTCCCTCTCTCTAAGAGAACATTTTGCCAAAATTACATCATCCAACAAGAGCCTCTAGCTTACCTGTTACTCTAACCGTACTAATTTTCAAAACGTAGAAGCAAACGTCGTATGTGTCACTACTATATAAAAGTAGTGAAATATTGTACGATGTAACAATGTAACCACGATGTAATAATATTCCAATCTATACAACCCTCTCTCCCCTCCTCATTTCCCCTCCTCCCAACCTGTGCCCAGTTGACGGCGTTGGTTGCTTGTACTCCTCGAACAGCTGAGATGCGGTCCTCCGACCGAATGAGCTTTCGGGGGCTCATAGACCAGATACGCGCACACAGTTCCCTGCAAGCATCTATCCATCCCTCCCCTTTCCTTCTCTCATACCTGCTGTAGGTGGGAGGGAGCTGTCGGATCATTGCCAGCACACTCATTTTGCCAGCAGTGCTCACAGTGTCCTCCCGCTGCATCAGTTTGAACACCAGAGAGCGCAGCAAGGGGCCCTTCACAATGTCCATCTGCAACAAAGCACAAGTAGGCAGCTGGGAGGAGGCAGGGGTAGATGGAGAATGGATAAAGACAGGTTCAGCATACTCACGACAATTTGCTTGGTAGCCTCATGTGCCTGGAAGGGCTGGGCGCAGCGGTAGAGGGAGAGCGACAGCAGGCCGCGATCCGGCTTGCAGTAGATGTTCGCTTCGTACGAAAGACCGTCGCCGCGCACCCCGCGCCACAGAGGACCTGCACATGATCGGTACTCGACAGCCTCTTGTACTAGTACTGACACTGAGAGAGGAACTCGGTGAGGAGCATGGTGGGAGCCATCGCCGAAGCCTGCCACGTCACGTCGGTCAGCGAGCTCTGGTAGGTGAAGCTGCTCTCGCTGCCGCCACCAGAGATGAGCTGGTCGCGGGGATCGCCAGACCCAACCGGACACTGCAAAACAAACCACATGCTCAAGGCTCATACAACGTCCGGATCTAGTATACTATCAATCATGAACTGTAAGCAGCAAGAGCTTCCAACCACCCCTCTCCCCCGCGCTACAACAGGCAAGTCAAACCTCGAAGAGTCCAGCCGCCTTGCCATTCTCACGTGGCGAACGACCTCGTTAACATAAGATGGAGTGGAAGATGTTCGCCTGGAATGCGGTAGATTAGTTTCCCCAAAACACAGCGACACTAGATTACAATAACCTCATTGTAGTACATGTAGTTGAGGACGAAGCGGACGGCGTCCTTGTCGAAGTTGGAGAAGTCGATGTCGATGTAGCTCTTGTGGGACTGCTCTGCCAGCATCTGGCATCGATCGATTATCGATTGACGAGAGATGAGGAGAGGGAGAGAGAGAGAGAGAGGGAGAGGGAGAGAGAGAGAGAGTGTGTACCATCTTCATGACGGGCGAGTGCTCGGAGAGCACGTCGGCATGCACAATCTCCCGCGCATCTCCCTCCAACCTCAGCGTCACGTTGTGCTTCCTGCGAGAGAATATCGATTGATTATCGATCGACGCCGGAGGGAACGCACTTTCCGAGGGGGTGGCGGTACCTCTGCGATGCCATCTTCGAGAGTCGAGTGTGCGGTGCGAGTGCGGGGTGAGTGAATGGCTGGTTGGAGGGGCGACGGCGGGTCGACCAGCGTCATTTCGTGTCTAGACGGGGAAATGAGCATGCGAATCACTTTAGCATATCCTGTGATGCGAATGAGCGGACTGCGATGCACGAAAAATGAACCGATAACACCAATAAATTCAGCATGCATGACTTGTACGAAAACCATATTTCAATCTAATTTTCGTCATTCAAATTGACAGCCGGTTGCCCATGTGAGAAACACGGTTCAGCATGAAAAGAGACACGGGGGAAACACTTGCGCGAGTCGAGGAGAAATAGCAATCGATAATCATTGAATAGAGGCTCTGGATATACTATACAACCTAGCCGAGTACACACGGGATAGAAGACGGAAGACAACTATATCACGCTGGACAAGTAAAGGACGAGTCACATGGCAGGGATGGCTCGTGCCAACGGGAAGAAAAGGAAAGCACAAGGAAAGGGGGGTGCGCAGGAATGACGATCTCCTCGACTGCTCTCGCTTGTTCTTCTGGCACACGTGTCACTCGGCCACTCGGCGGGCAGTATGCAAATCAGGCGACGGCGGGACGCGGCAGCGCGCTCTCTCAGGTTGATCACTTTCTACTACAAACTACAACAGAGAGTTCCGCAATGTCATTCGTGCTAAGCTCGGCGGTGCGCACACCAGATTGTTCAGGTAAAACAAATACGTCTCCATCTCCCTAACATCTTTCCTTTCAGAAACTCTGTCAACGACTCATCGGTTCACGGCTTGGACACTACACAGTCGGCGAACAAGATAACGTGACAGAGCAACCCGATCATACCAATACCAATATCATGTGAAAGTCTCTAATCTATCATATATGTTCGTATCCCGTCATATTGTGCAATAAACATTGCTGTTGTTAATGACTAGTTGAAAACGAAACGCGCTTAGAAAATCGCACAGACCCCTCACACAAACAGTGAATGGGCTTACAGTGACATTATTCGCCGGCAATACAGAGATTGAAACTGTTTTATCATGAAAACAGAGCGCATGTGTTCTATCCTATTGCATTCCTCTCTCCCATCTCCCACATCTCGGCCGCACTCTCGAGCGAGTAGCTGCGGAAGTGCACGAGCGCCACTCGGGTGTTGGAAGGAACGCGGCGACCCAGAGCCGCGAGAGGGCCTCAAATGGTATAGCATACAATACAAATTACTACAATGTCTAATAACCCTAGCACCTTTTTGTGATCACTCACTCTTGCCTCTTCTTCCAAACAAGCCGCTCTCTCTTCCGCCCGGCACCCTCCCGTCGGATACGCGGCGATAGTGCGCGACGAGGAGTTGTAGGAGAAAGAGAAGCACAGCGATGCTGCAACGGAGTACAAGTATGTGTTCGTCTATGAACCGTCCTCACCAGTACATGCCGAGGAGGAAGTAGAATACACTCTCGACCTGGGAGAGGGTGAACGCCTCTCTCTTCACACTCTTGATCATCTGCGCCACGGGGTACTCGCGCACATAGTGACGGTCGATCTCCTGGAACACCGAGTCCTCTTTTCCTTCTCTCTTCTCAATGTATACACCTCTCTCGAAAGATCTCTGCTTATCACTGATATACTATGAAGAAGGATCAAAACACGCATTCCTTCCACCTACCACAAACGCCTGTATGGCCTTTTGTATGACGCGGTCGACCTTGGAGCGGCTGTTGGAAGAGAGGTTGTGTGGGAAGGCTGCGGGGCTCACCTGACATGGACATCCATTGTGCATATAAAACATCTTTTGACTTAGTGAGCTAAGAAAACAATGAGTCCAAACAACAAACTGCTGCTGTTTGCGAGGTAAAAGGGTGAAAAGAAGAAATATTTTGTTACATTCCTTTTTACTATGTGAGAAATCACAAACACAAGCGCAACAAACACATACATAAGCGCAATGAGAATGACTCACGGCGATGTCCCTGATCACCCACACCCTGCTGTTGAACACCATGTCCGTCCAGACAGAGATAGCATAGGGAACGCGCTCCTCCGGGTACCACGCAAAACCCACCAGTGGAATCGGCTGCTGGAATTGAGCCGTGTCCCAATTTATCTGTTCTTTAGCAACCCAACTCGCTGCTCAACAAAAAAAGAGTAAAAACAACAACAACTTGCCGCTGCATTCAAATCCCGATCGAGGAGCACGTCGTTGGTTCCGATGAAGGGTGGGTTGACTGCGTAGACCCCCGCCCAGAGAGCATCGCAGTCCTCCGCACTCATCAGGGGACACACCGGATAGGAGGACAGGGAGGAGGAGATGAGGCGGTATTGTAGTAGTCTGGAAAAGTGAAGTCAGTTTCGAAGAGACTGACCGCTACTTAACGTTTACAATCCTTTTTGTGTTTGAAGAACGTCTAAGGAATCAGTAAGTGTACTTAACAATCCACCTCAGCTGCTCTACCATGGTGTTGAAGTCTTCGAATGGGGGCTTGGTTCTCTGTGAGCTGGTGAGGATGCCCCTCAGGTTGGAGGTGTAGAAGTCGAGGAAGAGGTGCGCCCACAGAATCGCCCACATGCCTGCAACGTTTTTGTCTTGACCCATTTAACAGCATCACAATTTTCTTTCTGAACCTATAAGAAAAGCGTGAGAGTGGCATCAAGCAAAACCCCTAAAATGTCATAGATCCACTACAAATAGACAACTGTTCAGTGGCGAACAGAAGTTATCGTGTCAATTCTGATTACAGTACTTACCTGTGAACATTTTCTGCGATCCGTACACCCTCGACAGGCCATTGGTGATGAAATTGATGTTGGTGGTGACAGTGAGAGTGAAGCGGAAGCCATTGATGATCGAACTTAATTAGACTATCATATTTCAAGTTGCCACTTGAAACACTACAACCAGAGTTGTTTTCTACCTCAAAAACGTCTCGTTCCCTCTCCACTCTGCTCTACGAAACACGATGAAAGTGAGAAGAACAGCAAGCACGGTGAAGAGAACGATTACCCAGATCCTGAAAGTTTGTAAAGTAGGGATCTTGATTCTGTCCTTTTTCTGAAATCTTCAGTGAAACGGACTACGCTGTGGAACACCAGAAGAGATCTACCACTTGTGTTACTTGTTATTCCATTATTTTAATTTACCGAAATGTGAAAGGTCGCAACAGAAAGACGGATGTAGAAGTGCTGTCGACTTGCCGAAGCAGGAACACCTAGACAAGACATGTACAAGAGTTTTCCAACATAATGTACGATGTACCTGTCGCACCTGCACCAGTATAGGATAGGTGAAGTTGATGTATTGTCTTCGGAGCGGAGTCATTCTCACTTGCGTGCAGATCATGTCGACTGTGCCGAGCCGTAACATCCCGAATAGACCTCAAGTGATTGATTGTAATCAAATTTAAGTTTTCGTATAAGAAGCGCACCCGTAGACGTTCCGTTTGCGAAAATCCTTCCCAATGGCTCTTCGATGAAGTCGTAACTGCATTTCAAAAGCTGTAAAAACCATGACTTTAACATTATCCAAGAAAAAAACACGAACCCTCAAAATGAGTTCGCACTGCTCCATTTCCATACCAATATGCGTGTGTCCATGCGCATCGTTTTGCATGAATGGAGAACCTTGAAACATGTTGAAAAGAAAAGTGACAAAGATGAGGCTCATTGTTCTCACCTTTATTGATCGAGTTCGGATCAATTCCAACGCGTAGGTGCATTGATGTTCAAATGACGGCAGTCAGTAAGAATAACTACTCATTCCGCCAAAAGGTTTCATTATAACCTGCCCATTGCGTTGAAAAAAACGTACAAAGAAATCTAATGCAATATGATGCCAGTGTTGCCAATTCATCTGGCAATGAATGAAATTCGATACCAGTTCAAGTGCCTAGACAGGTGAGCGCAATGAGAATGAGTATATATATATATATATATATATATATATATATATATATATATATATATATTGGTGAAATATATTAATAATTTTATTAACAACTTGCTAAAACATCAATCATATTCAACATAAACATAAGTCTACTTCTCCACGTCCGCTACTCTGTTGTGTCCTTGTAGATATGTGACAATCTCGTGTATCTCTCTTCCCTTGGTCTCCGGGAGTTGGAAGAAGAGATAGAGGGTACAGAGGGCAGCCGGGATGATGTAGAGGGGAATGAAGGAGTAGCTGCCGATCACTCCGTACAGGGGTAGGGTGGAGAAAGTCAGGGCAACCACCGCGACTGGAAGTGGTTCTCTCTCTCTCTCTATCTCTATTTCTCTCTATCTCTTTTTCTATATCTCTTCAAAATAGACTCACTGGTGTTGATGGCATATCCGAGTGATTGAATGAGACTTCTGTACTTTTGAGGTGCCAGTTCGGAGGAGATGAACCAGGCTATAGGACCGATGCCGGCACTGAACTTATTCTCTCTCCATCTCTTCTCTCTCTCTCTCTCTCTCTCTCTCTCTCTCTCTCTTTTTCTTTCTCTTTCTTTCTTTCTTTCTCTCTTCTTTCCTCCCTCCCTCCCTCTCTCCCTCTACTCACCCATACGTGAACCCATACAGCAGCATGCACGCCGTACAGCCCCAGCGAAGAAAAGGAACCTTAAATTGAAACAATTTATTTGAATATAACACACGTACCATCAAATTGAGGATTTCATTTTTTTTATTGGATTTGACTCACATGCGGGGAGAGTCGATCGCAGATGACGAACACGGATAGCACCGTGAAGTTTGCCGTGCAGAAGGCGAGATGGAGGGGACGGCGGCCGAGTCTAAAAGAAAGAAATGGTTAATCGATGAGCCAATAGTAATTCACACAAACACAAAGCTGGTCAGTCAGTGTGCGAGCTCTAAAATGAAGACAAAAGAGATGCCATTCACTTTTCAATGAGCGCGGCTCCGACCAGGGTGCCGATCGTGTAGGAGACCATCATGCCTGTGCTGCTCCACTTGGCAATCTCCGGAGAAACACCCGCCTGAAGATGGGACTCGATTAGTACTTCGATCGTAATTCAGCGTGTTCTTTTGCTGGATGCCAATGACGACAATTTTCTGGAGAAACGGACTGGACAGTCATCCTAGCACGGCAATTGACAACTGAAGTACCGTGACCAGTCTGGGTGATAAGAACACACCTGCTCGAGAAAGTAGGTGGACGAGAGAATGATGCACCATAGCGCGCACGTGTTCTGGAAAGAGGTTGATTTTCAACTGCGTTATTTCTATGCAGGTATATATTCTACCTGCAGCGCTGCGCACGACAAGAGTGTCGCCTTCCTGAGGTGGGGCACGGTGAACAGTTCGAGGAGTGATGAGAACGACGAGGCCGCGTCCGACTCCCCAGACGCTTCCTGATTGGAAAATGTGTTTCTCATTTTTCGAGTCGGACGAACCCGACGCTTCCTTACAGAAAACGTGTAGCAATGGATCGTCTCATTTCATCAATTTCTACTGTAAATTCAGATGTTTAGTTATTTCAATTTGATTTCGTTTTCAAAACACACCAGTGATATCTCCGCCATAACATCATCCACGTTAGCCGACTTTCCGTGGTAGAAGCGAATCGAGCGGATGGTGGCCTCTGAAATCAGGGTGTGTTGTCATGTTGTCACGTGCTCACTCATTTCGATGACTTCTCTCACACTCCGCTCACCCTTATCTTGCTGGACCACGAGCAGAAATTTGGGCGTTTCGGGCAGGAAGATCTGCACGCAGAAGAGAACGGCGGCTGGAAATGTCGATTATGACTTGACGTGTAAAGTAACCGTACTCACTAGGCACGATGGGACAGAAAACGAGCCATGGCAGATGGTGACCGAGCAGCTGATCAGTGCCGACCACAGTACCTTAAGGGGTTTATTGGAGAGAGAGAGAGAGAGAGAGAGAGAGATGTTAAAAAGATGAAGACTCACCGACTATACACATAACAGCGAAGCTGATCTCGGAGATGAACGAGGAAAAACCGCGCAGATGAGTGGGCGAGATTTCCTAAAGAAGCTTCTATATTTGCATGACCTTCTGAACAAACTTGCAAGTAGAGAATACAGCTCTGGTATACGACAGCCATTGCGATACTGCCCAATAGTCTGAAAACATACAAAAATTAATTTGTTAGAAATAAATACCAAACCTTGCTATAAACAGCAGCCACGGCAAGTAGCATAGTATGGAGATGAACCGCAGACACGCGGAAAGGAGTGAGAGCGCGTTGCCGGCAAGAAAACCGACTGAAAACATGCACTTCCGAAACCATACCTACCCGAATCCTACCTTTCCTTCCGAATCGATCGTTGAGCAGTGGACTCAACCAGATGCCCACAAAGAAGCCGATGAACCAGACGTTGAGGATCAGATTCCACATCTGAAAACTATGATGAAGCAGTCACTTGTGGGCTTACCCAATCATATGTGGCATCTGTCATCTTATGCCCCATTCGGCGTAACGATTCGTCGAGGTAGTCTTTGAATTCATCCACCTAAAAAGATGATGGTAAATTTACAAGAGTAACGATAGTTTGCAAGTTGTGTGGGTGAAGGGTGACATTGTCATTTGCTTGTTAGTGGAAATAGCTACTCACAGGTGTGTTGAGATACACTGAGGAGAATCCGTATTGAATATTGGCAGCGAATGAGATGATGGAACAGACGAACACAAGCCATGCGTGACTCATTTTGGACAGAAAGCTGCAAGGGCTTCTTACAACTATCCATAAACGCCAATCGCGTATCTGTGAATCTATGACACGCCGGCGTCCGCCCCGCGCGGTTATAACGCAAAATTATTATCGCTCAATCAGCCAAAGTGCTTAAAGGGATTATCAAATTGCAGACAGCAGTGATCGGAGATTACACCAAAATTCGGCGTCTCTCTCTCTCTCTCTCTCTCTCTCTCTCGGAAAAAAAGTCGATACAGCAGTTGAGAGGTATGAATAGCAAGACGGACTGTTTAGTAATTCACGTTCCATACTGGTGTTGGTTTGCCGTACTTATGTAGCCTCGTGATAGACGATTTCGAATGTTATCAGAACTACATACGTCAAGTTTACGATGTTGTAAAGTGATAAGACTACATACATCACAAGGCGGTCGATCAAACTACAGCGTAGTCACGAGGTCACGTTGCTGACATTTCTCTCCCACTCTCCTCTCTCACTGCGTTCTTTTTGATTGCTCGCGTGTTGTCTTATCAGTTATTTTTCTCAAACTGGCCGCGTTCATTTCTACTCCCCTCTCCGTTGTTCATGTGTTAATTTGAATATCGATTGATCATGTGTAAAGTGAGATTATCACTCGACTCGACACCTCATTTCTCGCTCGCTCTCCGTCATGTCACCTATCGCGGAGTGCTCTGTGTGATCTCTTCTCCGCCGTCTCCAACAGTGAACCAGCGAGTTGTCGATCGAGTTTCACTTTTGTCGCATTTCGCTCTCATTCTCATTTCCGCGTTTCGTTGCTCGGCTGATTCGCTCATTTGGCAGGATGGGCGGAAAGAAGGTGGTGGATCTGTTCTTCGATGTCATCTCACCCTACAGCTGGGTCGCGTTCGAGGTGCGTACTCTCTCCCTTCCTCCCTCTCTCCCTCTCTCCCTCTCTCCCTCTCTCCCTCTCTCCCTCTCTCCCTCTCTCCCTCTCTCCCTCTCTCCCTCCACCCTCCCCTTTCTCTCTCTTCCTCTCCCCCCTTTCTCTTTCTTTCTCTCTCTTTCTACACCTCTCTCTCCCCTCTTCACTTCTCTCCCTCTCTCTCTTCTCTCTCTCTTCTCTCTCCTCTCTCTCTCTCTCTCTCTCTCTCTCTTTTTCTCTCTTTCTTCCTCTCCCCCCTTTCTTTCTCTTTCTCTCCCTTTCTACACCTCTCTCCCCCCCTCCCTCTCTCTCTCTCTCTCTCTCTCTCTCTCTCTCTCTCTCTCTCTCCCTCACCCCCCCCCCTCCAGTCCCTCCTCCGCTACGAGTCCATCTGGCCGATGACCGTCCGCCTCCGCCCCTTCTTCCTCGGCGCAGTCATGAAGCAGTCCGGTGAGTGCGTTCGAAGTTCTTTTTTTTTTGTTGCCACGAGGCTTTATTTTCTTGTTGTCTCTGTTCTACATGGTATGTTATGTGTTGACTGTTGATCTGTGTCAAATTAGTAAACTATATACTATTCCCTTGGTTCCTATGTGCGCGGGGGCGGAGAGTCCAGACAGAGATAGAATAGGCGTATCTTTGAAGCATGCGTGGCACACAGAGATCATTCCCAATCGTTCATGCTCGGACAGGTGGGGGGCGCTTAGGCTCGCTCTTTAAAGATTGTCACATCAGATCACGTGATTTCCCCACTCGTCGCACTTTGCACGCTTGAGCTATCGCACATTCTCCAGCTCCGATGCAAATCTATAGTCTGATATGTCTGTGCAGCTACAGTCAAATCGTATCGCAAGACATAGATTGAAGGCACATCCGCTACCATACCTGGGTGATTGTGTTTATGGTCAAAGAAGAAAGCGAGATGGAGAACGAGAGATTGAGAGCGAGAGAGAGAGAGAGAGAGAGAGAGAGATAGTGTGAGAGATAGTGTGAGAGATAGTGTGAGAGATAGAGAGTGAGAGAGGGGAGAGAGAGGGAGAGAGAGAAAGAGAGAGAGAGATGGTGTGAGAGATAGAGGGTGGGAGAGGGGGAGAGAGAGGGAAGGAGAGAGGAAGAAGAGAGAGAAAGGGAGAGAGAGAGAGAGAAAGAGAGAGAGAGAGAGAGAGAGAGAGAGAGAGAGAAAGAAAGAGAGAAAGAGAGAGTTAGAGAGATAGTGTGAATAGAGAGTGAGAGAGGGGAGAGAGAGAGAGGGAGAGAGAGAAAGAGAGAGAGATGATGTGAGAGATAGAGGGTGAGAGAGGGGGAGAGATAGGGAGGGAGAGGGAGAGAGAGAGAGAGAGAGAGAGAGAGAAAGAGAGTCCTACCCTTTCAGGTAACAAGCCCCCGGTGATGCACGCGCCGGCCAAGGGTCTGTACATGATGGACGACCTGGAGAAGCTCAACAAGTACTGGGGCATACCGCTCAAACAGCCCAAGGTGAGCCAAGCTCGCTTCTTTCCTTCTATTTACGCTCAATGCCGACCATTTTTGGTACCTTATGAGAAGAGGGTCAGAGAGGCTAGAGAAACTTTTAAGTCTAGTACTTCTCTGACCCTCTGAACCTTGTCAGAATATTTATCTCGAATCAAGTAGCACATGGTAATGTAAATTACAGTAAGGTTACGGTAATGTACAGTAATACAACGCCTACTGCGAGTCCCAACAATACGGATTTCGGTGGTCCCGTGGATGCGTACGTGTTGTTGGTAATGCGTGTCATCCCCTGCTTGCGGCTTCTGGGGAAGTTTCGATCTCGGCGGCGGAAGATCCGAGCTTCAACGATCGATCGCGAAGAGACGTCTCAGAGAGTTTCATCGTCTTCGAGGATTCTTCTCCAGTCTCAATGCCGTAGATGTAGAGAGTAGCAAAATCGAATACCAGTCCAATTAGTGTCCTCCGCCGCACAGCATTGTTCAGGGGTCGGGGGAATAACAGGGGAAGGCACGCGACCGCGCGCTGGCAGAGAAATGAGAGGAATGGTGGTCAGAGAGGCTAGAGAAACGTTATGTCAACCAAGCTATGTCATTATCCTTCTTCTCACAGGACTTCCTGGGTATGATCTCTTCGAAGACGACGGTGAACGCGCAGCGCCTCCTCTGCGCCCTCGCCATACACAGACCACAGGCCGTCGAGCCGGTCGCACGGTGAGGGGCTATTGATTGATTTTCGATTAGATATCGATTAGATATCGATTACTGAAAGATAGAGAGAGGGAGGAAGGGAGGGAGGTAGGGAGGAAGGGAGAGAGTGTGTGTGTGTGTGTGTGTGTGTGTGTGTGTGTGTGTGTGTGTGTGTGTGTGTGTGTGTGTGTGTGTGTGTGTGTGTGTGTGTGTGTGTGTGTGTGTGTGTGTGTGTGTGTGTGTGTGTGTGTGTGTGTGTGTGTGAGAGAGAGAGAGAGAGAGAGAGAGAGAGAGATGGGACGAACCCCTTGCAGCGAGTTGTGGATGCGTGTGTGGAGCCGCGGCCAGCCGATTTTCGAGCAGGAGGACTTTGAGCAGGTATCCAGTGATTGCTTCGATTCGATTCAATTCAACATGTCACTGATCTACTGATTCGCCACATTTGCTCTCAGAGATGAATGCCTATAACTCATCTATACGGTAGCACATTGTGTGATCATAAGGTCCAAGTTTATTGCCACTCATCGATTGCAGACCCTGACCGCATGCGGCCTTGCCCCTTCTGAGTGGCTTCCGCTGATCCAGTCGGCAGAGGCCAAGGAGCTACTCAAGAACAACACTGCGGAGGCGGTTGAGAGCGGGGTGGGTGGGAAATAGTTCACCATCTATATAAGTCGGTATCATTTGTGATTTTCGAGAGTATCGCTACAGTGCTACTTTCAACCTTATCCGGGACCTTTCATCGCCCTCTACAGCATTGTAGCAGATTTCAAAACATGCCTAACAAAACGATGTGATCGGCGAAATTCGGATGGGGAATTTGTGTTGTCAAAATATTATCAAAACATTCGCGGGCAAAGAAAAAACTTCTTTTTCAAATCTGCAAATATTGCGATGACAGAATTCGAGGAACTTCCTTGGCATGGTTTCGGCGAATTTAGCGACGGCAGAATTCGCTGATCTTTGTGTGTTTTCCGCGAATTTAGCGATGGCCAAATTCGCTGAACAGAGACGGATCAAATTCGCTTTCACAAAAGTTTGGCCGGTGAGGGGGATCGAACCGTCGTCCCTCGATCACGAAGCGTGAATGTTACCAATACACCATGGCTCGTTCGCAGAGATTCTAAAACGTTGTGAAACATGCGCCATCATGATTTTCAAAAAGAAGTATGCAAACGACTGTTGATGGTATATAAAAACATCTAAGTTTTAATATACCAGCAACAGCGAGAACTGTGTTCTTCCTTTTGGAATGCGAATAGCTAAACAGATGTTCGCAATTACATAGATGTTCGCGCACACATTCTCCAGTTCACAGCGTCTGAGAGAGAGCGGAGGTGGTATATTGGTAAGATGGACGGTTGGTGAACGGGGGACGCCGGTTCGATTCCTCTCGGTGGCAGAATTTTTGTTCACTGGAGTTCAGCGTATTCTGCCCTCGCCATATTCGCGGAAATGTAGGAACAAAAGTTCAGCAAATTCTGCCGTCGCTAAATTCGCTGAAATAGAGTCAACGAAAGATCAGCGAATTCTGCCGTCGCCAAATTCGCCGATCTTGTGCAGCAGATTTTATCGGCATTCATATTTTTCGAAAAACTTCTGCATCACGAAATTCGCAATACATGTTTTCCAGAATGCAAAATTGTCTATCTTATAGAATGTGCTAAATTTTCTTCGCATTTTTGTTAGAATGCAATGATTTGACAATAATGTGCAATACAATTTTTTATGGAACTTAATTTTCATCGCGTACTTACCGATTTCGGTCAATAAAACGAAGTGTTCAAAACGCTCGAAAAACACAAATGATACCGACTTATATTGTACACGAAGAATTATTGCATTGCATATTCACTCGGAGTTAAGTCATGTTGATGAAACGTATCTAATTCACATTTCCCAAAGACTCACATGGAATGAAAATATAGAGGCATACGGAGTAGTGGGAGAAATAGAGAGACACAGTGAGAGGGAGAGAGGGAGAGAGATAGGCAATGAGATTCCTTATTGCAGGCGTTCGGCGCCCCTTGGATCGTGCTGGACTGTGACGGGAAGAGGGACACGTACTTCGGAGCCGACCGCATCCATCTCATCGGACACGCCGTCGGAGGAGACTTCTGCGGACCCAGGATCCCCAAGGCCAAGCTCTAGACTTTTGTTTCTAGATTTCTCATCTACGCAGGCTTGTTATGTATTTGTTTGTGATTGCATTAGTAGGAGATTTGTTATTTATTCCGGGCATGGGTACTGTATTACTGTAAGTATTTTATTATGTCACATTCTCTATCGATAAAATATATGTTCACAACACGGGTGAAACGAAATGGCGCAGCCGACACGTATTCAAAGTGCACTTTCGGGGGGAGAGAGAGGGAGACAGAAAGAGGGGAAGTGAAGGTAATTCAGATGACTATAAAACAATTTCGGTTCACGCCTTACCACACACGATAACGTCTGTCTAATGAGAGAGACTAATACAAACGAGAGACTCAAATATTTTCAGAGTAGGTTGAGTATTCTCGCCATGATGAGTATGGGCGCTATCATCGCGACTCTGCCTTTGGAGTTGAACGCCGCATCGCAGTCCCCATGCGACTCGAGTGGGTGCCGTCTCGACTCCTCCCAGTCCGGCCGCTTCCGGTACTCACTGCGGATGATGTCACAGCCGGACACTGAAAGCGATCGATAATCATACTCGTCTTCTCCTGACATTCCACACACAATCACAACTGGCATTTCTTGCAAGGTTTTTCTTGTAAAATTATCTATAAGCGCCGCATGTGGTCGGTCTTTCAGAAACACACTGCTTGATCGAAAAACGTCAAATGTGAATAGTTTACGACCGGCCGCTACCAGAATACTCTGAAGTGGAGTGGAACTCACGTCTCCTCGGCGACGGGGGCATCCTGTATCGGGGTGTGTAGGTGGCACAGGGCGTGGTGGCGATGATCAGGGTGAGCGTCGTGTTCGGGAGGGTGTGGATGGAGAAGTAGCTGGAAGAGGTCGAACTGGACGATCTAGAGAAGAGAGAGAGAGAGAGAGCGAGAGAGAGAGAAACAGAGACAGATAGAGACAGAGAGAGAGAGACACAGAGAGAGAGACAGAGACAGAGAGAGAGAGAGAGACGTTGACTGACCGCTGGCAGCTGCTGCCTGCCTGTATCTGCTTGCTCTGGTTGAGGCGCATCTCCGTGTACGTGTGCTCCAGCACACACCGCTCGAACGGATTCACCCGTTGAAACACGCACTTCTGAACGGGAGAAGAGGTGATGTCTTTTCGAGAAGTGTGCTCTTTTCTCTTTCATCTGTACATACGGCAGAAAGGTTCGACACGATATCGAACAGGAGGATGGGGAGAGAGAGAGAGAGAGAGAGAGAGAGAGGAGAGAGAGAGAGAGAGAGAGAGAGAGAGAGAGAGAGAGGACGCACCCCCTGTTCCATTTGTGGTTGGGCGCTGGCCGTATGCCACAGCAGCCCGATCG
Organism: Rhabditoides inermis; assembly: GCA_963966185.1. Lineage (NCBI taxonomy): Eukaryota > Metazoa > Nematoda > Chromadorea > Rhabditida > Rhabditidae > Rhabditoides > Rhabditoides inermis. The sequence goes on along the minus strand of CAWZYM010000284.1, from coordinate 154,687 downwards.
CCCCCCACGCGGCTTCCCACCACAGAGACCCACTCAGCACAGAGACGAGAGAGTGGATCACGGACCTGCAGTACGTTTCACGATTATACGTTTCTGAATGCGTTTCAGATTACTTTTCACATGTGTTATGTACAGTTCACGCGGGTTTTCACACAGACACGATAGGCACACAGAAGCGGTGGCAAGAAGCGTTGGTTCGGAGGCAGCGCACGGCGTGTCTAATCTTATCTGCAACGTATGGTACTGTACCGTGAACTGGCTGGGGAGGCATTGATGCGGTCTATTAGACGGCTGAAAAGGATCGTGCAAACGGAAAATGAGGGAGAACACTCAACGAAAGAGAGGGTGCAAAAATATGAAGAGAGTGGGAAAGGGTAAAGAAATGGGGATGATGGGAAGGGTGCAGAATCGAAAAGAGTAGGTGCATTATAGTAGGTGAAAGAGTGAATGAAGATAAATGAAAATAGTGAGTACCTGATGGGTCTATGCCTTGATGCGGGGCTCGACCAGGGCGCTGTCCTCTTCGCCACACACTCTGCCTGACCGTCCAGGTGCGTCATCCTGCAATAATGTCACAACTAATTTGCAAAACTTGTTAGAGTCACTTTCACTGGACTCAAGTGTTCATGGACACTCACGTGGTGATGAGTTTTTTCTTGGACAGGTAGTCGAATACTTGCGGGTCGAATCGTGATAGATGGGCGAGATGTCTGTTGGAGGAGGAGGAGGCGACCACGTGGCCCGAGCGAGTCACCAGGTAGCACAGCTTCTGCAATCATCCTTATTCCTTACCCTTATGATTCCGCAGGAGAGACAAGATCACTTGCAATGATGATTTATAACAACGTGACTCAATGATAAATCTACACATAGATTTATCGTATAATTCAAATAATTGCGTACGTTTCAACATTATTGTGAATGGTACGTTGCATGAACGAATGCAATGCGAACTCGCAGCATGTTGCATCCAATTTCTCATTATTATTGAATTCCACGCAATTGAGTGTAATGTGTTTTTGTAAGTGTTTTAGATGTCTACATGCTTTGTTGAAAGTCCTACTCACATCAGTCCTACATGCCTTCCACTCTGCTCGCTTGCTGGTGAATTCGGAGAAGACTCGGTCGAGGTAGCCCGCCTTCCACTGAGCAGCCACTACTGCCAGACGATTCATGTGCTGCAAGTTGCACACTTTGAAAAGAGGTATCCTCGCGGAAGAACAGATAGACAGACAGACGCTGCCACACATCACATCTTGTGAGGTAGATGATCTGTCTCATTTTGGCTGTACCAGTCGGCTCACACACAATTCCAAACACGATGTTTGTGGATCTGAACCAACCTTGTCGACCACCGACCGATAGGCGATGATGCCCTCGCTGCGAATCGAGAACTGCAGCTCGTTCACCTGATAGAAAATGAAATACTTATCACACACCCGATCAATCAGTACGGTAGCAAGTGCAATGTTATGGCGTTTTTTTCGTCACACGCTTTTTTCAGTGCCCACTGTCTCAGCACTGCTCATAGGAGATCACCCCCACCCACCCCTGCGTCCTTCTTGAACCGCTCGTTGTCGAACTTGCGCACCGCCTCCTTGATGTGGTGGTGGGCACTGAAGAAATACATATACATATGTCAAGTTACAGACATGTTTTACAGACACTTTTGAATGACTTTCACATACGTTTCAAAACGGAATTATATTCGTGTAACCTTAGTTTGTTTCAATACGATGGCTACTTGACATACCAAGTGATGATTGATAATACGATGGAATAAGACTACGAACTAATTATCAAACGTTCAAAAACCGCATGAGTTGTTCGAATTTGATCTGACCATTTTGGATAGTACACGGTCATCTGCTCGCGGGTGTGGACGAATGCTGCGACGAAGTGATGGCGTGCGAAGCCGCGCGGGAACGACTCGCCCTCGCACCGCCACGGCATAGGCCACGTCGAGTTCACTGAAAGATGGGATCTGATGATCATTGTCGATGATAATCAGCTGTTTGTGTAATCAACTGATTGGGTGATCATTCCTGATGATCAGCTGATCAGTTATCAGCTGATCATTCTATGACTGATAATCACTCACGATCCGGCTCCGGCCAGCTGAGCGCCCAGTCGTGTACTCCGGCGGTGAGAGCCTGCAAAGAAGTTATAGACGATACGTTTCAAACAAGCGTTATCATAGCTTCACCATTATCGACTCAATCATTTCCTTACTTGAAAACGTAAGACTGCAAAAACCCCATCAAAGTGAAATCATAACTTGTACACTACAAACAATCTACCTACAACACACCTGCGTGAAGCTGAGGTCCTCGGGGCAGTTTCTGTCCTGCAGCAGGGCAGTGAGCCGGTGCGCCGACGGAAGGTGGTCGAACGCGAAGTTGCACGCAGCTCTGGAGACATGAATTTGGAAAAGCCTACGTCATACCAAAATCGTCCGCAGTCTATGAAAAAGTCGCGCATCAGAGATAAGGATACAAAAAGAATCAGCGCAGTCGAGAACGGGTAATTTCCCACCTGTTGTGTGTCATGTACGCGAGCATGGGCTGTTTGACCACTGAAGCGGGGTCTGCGGGGGGCACTCCCGTGTACTGCACAGTCGACTGCGACAGCTCGCGCACCACCGCTGTAAAACAATTATCACATGTCTCGCAATTCGCACTGTACCACAAATGCGTTGTGTGTGTTTGTACACCCTTCGATACACACAGTTCGGTCGTGTTTCGAAGAGAGTTGCGGAGGCAGAGGGAATCATTTGTATATCGAAGGAACGCCCTCTCTCCCCACTCACCAATGGAGTATGGTGTTCCCTCAATACTCCTGCACCGGTACTCCTTCTCATCCACCACATGGGCTGTGCCGTCGCACTTCCCGTCGATCATGGCAGATCTGCAATCGATATTTTTTGTTGATATTCGTTCGAATCAATGAGAAACATTATTTTATCGAATAATTAGGTCTCCTATATAGAATCAGTGAAACGTATCGCGTCTAAATCAAGATGATGTTGATGAACTGGTATGATACAACTGGACAGAGTATTTGTTAGATAAGAGATCACTGATCACCTGAGCTGCATGAATCGCGAGTCGTTGCCCTCCATCCAAGACACATCCAGAGTAGGGATACTGTCGATCAGACCAACGAGACGGTAGACGCGCTGCAGAGAACTCTCTCTCTCTCTCTCTCTCTCTCTCTCTCTCTCTCTCTCTCTCCCCCCCTCTCTTCACCCACCTCATCCGAGAACCCATACTGAACGCGTAATCCGCCACCGGCTTTCATCCGGACCTGGGTGGAAAATTAAATTTGGTTGTAGATAAAATTCAGTGTGTTCATTTCCCATTAACGTAAAATCTATGCGAGAGATCTTATAGTATGTGTGAAACTTACTTGACTGGCGTCGTAGCACGCGCTGCGCCGCACGTTGTGCACCTGAAAAGTCATGTTCATATCTTACTATCTCTCTCTCTCTCTCTCTCTCTCTCTCTCTCATCATCTCTTTTCCCCTGCCTCACTCCCCCTCTCTTTCTGTTCAATAGAGGAGAGGAGAAAGGTCGGAAGCACCCGATAAGACCAAGCTGTGACCAACCTCTGTCTTGGGCAGTCTGAGCAGCGGGTGGTAGATGACTATTCCGTTCGAGTCAATGATGAAGGCGTATGTGGAGCCGCGAGGGAGGAAGGAAGTGAGTTCGGAGAGCTGAAGAAATGAGTCAAGTTCGTGAAATAAACAGAGGTGATCACATTCATGCGATAGCAATGGAGAGCTGAACAAGCCGTCTGAGCACATGATAAGTAAAAAGAGAGATATAGATTTAAAAAAAACCTTGATTAGAAGCACAATACTCATATAAATTGGCGGATTGGATAATATTGTCGAACTCGCTAATCGTGCGATTATGTGTGAGCTATGCAACGTAACAACGGTTGAGTGACACGCGTTTCGATCAAAACGAAGAGCAAAAAAATAAAATTCATTCTAGATTGTTTCATTGTTTCATTGTTTCATTGTTTTTTTTTCAAAATTCATTGTTGTATTTGCATCTTCGTTTTTTTACTTATTGCTCCCGTGTATGCCTATCCTAGTCAATTACGATAAACATTACATTACATTACAGAATTTGTAATTCTTGCGATGATATATAAGCTGAGAAACGTAACAGCGTAACTCGGATGGTACAAGAGTGAAACGCATGTAAGACACTCCGGAATGTTTTCGATAGAATTGCCTTCGGAACATTTCCGAAACCAAACATTCCCGAAAACCTTCTCCCACCTTGACATCGACTGCTGCCACGCCGGCGATCTGCTGCCGCAGCCAGCCCGTAGACTCATTCCGGAATGGATCCGATCTGGAAGTTGCGAAAATGGTGCGAAAGTAAAAGCGTGTTCATGATGTGTTCAATCCTATCCGAATATTCACGTTTCTCATTTTTGTGTTAGCAGTGGGAACTCACTTGAGGGGAATCGGCATTGACATGGAGACGACCGGGCCGGCGCCTTGGGTGTCCATGTAGAGGGAGGTCCTAGACGATGTATTGTTCTCTCTCCCTCTCTCTCATTCTTTCATTTTTCATCTCTCTTTGTTTTTTTCCCATCTGTGAAGAGGAAGAAAAAAGTGAGAACCCACCACCCGACCGCCCTCTCCTCCACCTTCTTGTCTCCATTGACCAGCCCGTTCACTCGACTGAGCACATCGAGGTAGGAACGAGACTGCGTCTTCACATCAGAGATAGAGTCGACGATAGCCTACAACAGTGTTTCTATCTAGCAATTTCAGATGAAAGAGAGGTGAGAGAGACTTTCTTACCTGTGACGCTCCACTCTTGCACCCCATCCACTGCAGTGTCGGCAGGTCGCCCGTACCGTAGCCCATCGCGAAGCCGAACAGCCGGATCTGCACCATGAGGTACAGTATTGGAAAAAATCACACAATTTTTGTTCACCTTTTTTGGTTTCGATATTTTTTCATCGCCAAACAGGCTAGAGGCGTTTTTTTAGTATCGTGTGAAAAAATCGTCTATGAAACATGAAAGTATGTACATATGTATGAATGAGTGAGATACTCACAATATCTTCTCCGGCATTCTCGATCTCTTCGGAGAAAACACCAGTCGGCCACTCGTCTAAACCGTCTGAAAGAAGAGTTTGATAAGAGAAAGAGATACGGAGAGAGACAGAGAGAGAGAGAGAGAGAGAGAGAGAGAGAGAGAGAGAAAGAAAGAAAGAAAGAGAACTGACCTGTTAGCAGCAGCACCATCTTATGCCCTCCACTTCTCGCATGCTGAGGAAAGATTGATAGCGACGAGTTGCCTTTCAGTTGCTGAAAGTGAATACTCTCCTCATTTCCATGAAAACTGATATATGAAAATAATAAAAAGATAAAGATTGACGAAAGAAAGTACAGTAAATAAGTGAGATAGAGACTGGAGCGCACCCCTCTGAGCACGTCGTAGCTCATCCTGAGTGCTGGCGCGACGAGTGCCTGGTCCTTCTCCTCCAGCTCCGCCAGACGCTCGAAGAACACCTGCCACAATATGAAACTACCTACAACCTTGTTTCATTATACGTTCCTTCTACACTGTGGTATGCTAAAAAAGTATAGCAAGAAGATAAAACGTAGAAAAAAATTATTCCCACCTTCTTGTTCCGTGTCGTTGCCGGAAGAAAGGTCTTGCCACTGCAGTTGAGAATCGGGTCGAAAGCCGAGTTGAACCACACCTGTGGAAAAAGAAAAAAAAATTTTCTCATAAACTTCACGATTTCAGAGGTATGAAACAAGTGCAACATCAAAAAAAGGATATGATATCAACCAGTACTCACCCCATAGAAGTAGTCGTTCGGTCCGAGTGTCGACAGAATGTACATCATAGTGATCTTGATGAGGTGCAGCGTCGGACCCTTCACCGAGCCGGAACTGAATACGTTTTTGAAAACCGATTCTTATAAAATGCACTAACAAAGTTGTGGATTATTGAAATAATATAAAGACTGACTAGTCGATGAGGAACACGACGTCCTTGGGCGGGCTCTCTCCCTGGATGAACCAGGGACGGAAGCGAGGGTCGAACAGATCGATCGTGATCTGCGCTGGCTCGATCCGCCACTTGCGGGCTGGAAGGGAAGTGTGAATATGTGATCTGTGATACTGTGATCTGTGGACTACCAAACTATCATCGGATGTGAATCGACTACATTGGATGCCAGAGTGAAGAAAAAGCAAGAGAAAAGACAGAAGGATGACAGGAGAGAGAGAGGGAGAGTGAGAGAGAGAGGAGAGAGAGAAGGGAGAGAGAAAGATTAAAAAGAGAGAGAGAGAGAGAGAGAGAGAGTCTCGACTCACGCGGGTACATCCGGGTGAGCCCGCTGTACGTGCCGATGTACATGTTCATCTCCTCGTCCGCCCTTCCCAGCTGGATCATCGTCTCGTTCAGTGAGTGAGTGTTCGTCCACTCAAAGTCACGGACCACTCCGGGGTCTGCAAAGATTGGGTGTGATGGAATTTTTCCATTTTTCAAGGATCATATTGTATTGCGTAACTAATTATGTACTAAGTATTAATTACCGAATAATAAATAGTAATAATATTGTATTAGTGAAACATAACGCACCGCACTCGTAGCTCTCGACGTTGACATGGATGCCGGGTCGCTTCTTCCAGTCGTCGCCGTCGAACGGGGTGCGCACATCCTCACTGCAAGAATGGAATGGTATTCACTGTTGTCTGCGCCAGAGCCGTAGCTACGCGTTTTGATGTGCCTCGCGCTCTTTTCTGCTTACTGTTGCTGAAAGCACTCTCCGTCTTTCTCTGAACATAGCGCGCAGTTGCCGCGCGTAAGTACGAGAGACAATGGGAGATAGAGAGACGCGCGCACAAGTCGTTTTTGCGCAAGAACTCAAATGTTTGAAGCGTCACTGTATCTCATTCCAGACTGTCGCATACGGCCGTCTCCCCACCCACCCATTGAGCCTTCTCCGATGCGCATCGCAGAACGCCTCCTCCGGATCATCCGAGATGTACATGTCGTCCACGTCATCTGTCAGATATATACTAGATGTGTTTTTAAATACTATGTTTCTACTTTACTGATATCCACCACTCGCTTTCGAAATTGGTTTCATGAATTATATGTAAACAATGAATACTGTGAGTAAAACGTAATTACAAGTTCAAAAAAGTAAATAAAAACAAACCGTTCGTTGACGCGTCTTGCATTGCGTGCGTGGGAATTCCGTCATCGTCCTGGGTTAGTGATGATCAAAGTGGGATCGGAGAAAGTATATTTGGAAAAAAAGCAAGAAAATGAAGGACACACATCAGGTCAATCGATACAGTAGCAAGTGCGATATCACGCGAGGGCGTGCAGTGGTTGTGTTTGCGCATAAAGGATACCCGTATATCGGGTGTAATTGTCAACGTCAAAGTGTTCGGTTCTACCATGCCTACATATCAGCATCTCTGGAACGTCGCCATCCACCCACCACCCACCGCACTCCTCCTGCTCCGTCTCCTCCTTCTCTTGTCGGCTCGGCTCTCCGTCGGCCGGATCACTCTTTCCGTGTACTCGTTCGCAGCCGCCTCAGCCTTCCCCGTCAACTCCTGAAAGTCACAGAACTGGTATGTAACATGGAATGAAGTTTGTTCAGCCACTCAATAAAAAGCACTGAAACATTGATCCGCGTGTGCTACAAGCTGGTGGAGCGTCTGCTGCTACTTCGCATTGTGGAGCACCGCGAGAAGACCGCCCGAGACGAGCAGCACGGATTCCGCCCAGGAAGGTCTACCATCGACGCCGTCTTCTCTCTGAGACGGATCGTCGAGCTGCGTGCCCGATTCAAGAAGCCGACTTACATCATCTTTGTCGACTTCCGGGTCCGGGCAGCATTCGATAGTCCCGATCGAGACCGCCTCTTCGATGCGGTGCGCGCCGACGGAGTACCAGCCCCGCTAGTCGACATTCTACGAGACCTGTACAGCCGTACTACTGCCGCTGTCCGCACTCCTTGCGGAATCACGCAGCAGTTCGCCGTCCGGACTGGAGTGCGCCAAGGATCCGTCTGCGGCCCGCTTCTGTTCAACTATGTCATCGACGACGTGATGCGACGTGTTGTGGAGGAGTGTGGAGGAGGAGTGGAGCTGCACCCGACAGGACGGAAAGTCACCGACCTCGACTACGCGGATGACATTGCTCTGCTTGGAGAAGACCCTGTTAACCTGCAGAAAGCTGTCGACCGTCTCAGTCTCCTCGCTGCCTCGTACGGTCTGACCCTCAGGCCGGACAAGTGCGAGTCGATGACCATCCCGCGAGGAGTAAAGGAGGAGTTCACTGTCAATGGAGAGAAGATCGCGCAGACCACCAACTTCCGCTACCTCGGTTCGTGGGTTAGCAGCGACGCCGACCTTACTAAGGATGTGGAGGCGCGAATCGCCCAAGCCTGCTCCGCGTTCAATTCGCTGGAAAAGGTTTTGTGGAGATCGAGCGTCGCCAATCACGTCAAGCTGCGGATCTACCTCACCGCCATCCGACCTGCGATGCTCTACGGATCCGGTACTTGGGCTCTCAATAAGAAGCTCGAGGAGAAGCTGGATACGGCGGAACGCAAATTCTTGCGCCGGATGTTAGGCTACTTCTACCCAAACCGTCGCCACAACTCTCAGTTGTATCGGGATGTAAACAACATCTACTCCCGTCTCCTGCGCAAAAAGTCCAAGCTGCCCACCCCCTCGCGGCAAGTGGCGGCAACGAGAGTTCGTCTCTTGGGACACGTGCTGCGACGAGAAGACCATCGGATTGTGAAGCAAGCTGCGCTCACACTACCGCCGCCGGAGTGGAGACGAGGCCCAGGAAGGAAACGCGCCACATGGGACGAGAAGCTGAAGGAGGATGTCGGGCCCACGCCTGCCGTGCGCGCCAAAGTTACCTCGAGGGATACTTCGTTCCGCAGAGCTTGGAACACTCGCAATGGGCAGTGGATGGACGCTGTTATGGACATGGCACAAGACCGCGTCAAGTGGTCAGAACTGGTTCACACGATGCTCGCCGGCTAAGGAGCGACAATGCTCCAGATGATCTACGGAGAATCGGCCGAGGAGTGAGTGAGAGTGAGTGAAAGATATGTGGAAACTAGTGGAATTTTCTCGCATGGATCAAAATGCTTGTCGTGTTTGTTTTGTCTGTGTCTCGTCTTCCAAATTAGTATCCGCCACTAGTCTCGGGATGGCTGATGGCTATTGGAACGCGGCGCTTCACCCTCCCCCCTTCTCCCGTAATGAGTTTCTTCCCACCCTCCTTCAATGGACGCCCCCACGAGCCGCCTAAATTATGCCAAGGTTGCATCGCAAATCGCCTAGATAGACGAGAGAGGAAGAGAGGAAGAGAGAGAGAGAGAGAGAGAGAGAGAGAGAGAGAGAGAGAAAGAGAGGAAGAGAGATAGAAATGAGGCGAGCGTCTCTTGTTACATGGCTTGAGAGCGCCCAATTAGTCGTAGGAGCGAGTCTAGTGTAGAAAATGGAAACTTTTTGCCTTGTGCGTGTAGTTTTCTATGGTTGACGGAACATTTAGGGGAACCTGGGTTGTCGCCATCGATTACTCAAGGAGGCGTCAAGTGAGGAATGGAGGAGAGAGAAAGGAAAAGAGAGAGAGAGGGGGGGGGAGAGAGAGAGGAGAGAGAGAGGGGGGAGAGAATGCGGGACGGAGTCTAGAATCCGCATAGAGAATATCCAGATAGAGGCGCGTCTTTCAGACTACTTTCGCCTCGACCGCCGTCAATACGAGAAGCCCGAGTCCCCGAGGAGCTATCCAGAGAGAGAGAGAGAGAGAGAGAGAGAGAGAGAGAGAGAGAGAGAGAGACCTTCTCTCCCTCCCAAGAACACTAACAAAGAAAGAACGAATCAGCCGAGCGGTGAAAACCTTCATTTCCGCGTCTTTCTTGAGCTCATCGAAAACTTGAAGCACCAACAAAACACACACACTAGAACCGAATCATTGGGAGCGCACTCTCTCTATTCGGAGAGTGCATCCTCTATCTCGCAACTCTTGCACAAAGTGCTTTCCAAGTGTGATAGAGAGAGTGTCTCTCTCTCTCTCTCTCTCTCTCTCTCCCATCCTGCGCGGCGGAGCGAGTGCTAACTGCCCGAAGCAATAGAGCCTCCGCCGGAAACACAATTCAATGCACTCCGCCGAGTCACATGGAATGCGTATTCTGATTTCACCTTCAATATGGAAGAGACAAATAGAATTAGGATTAGGGAAACGCTGAAGCCATACGATGATATTATTGCTCACCTGAGCAAGGCCATCTATGGTTTATTAGTATCACGCAACTCACGTACCTTGAGCGCTGCGATTCGGTTCTGGAAGAGTCTCTGGATTCTGGTGGTGGCGTCTGTGAGTGCGGCCGAAGCCTCGTCGGCGTCCGAAGACGATTCTCGCATGTGCGCCGCCAGAGGAGCGATGCCCTGAACGTTGCGGAATTCAAACTATTTCAGATTGTGTAGATCAAGTGCATAGCACAATTCCATCACGACAACGCACTGGTAATTTGCACATTTCCGTGTTCCCCAGTCACCGGCGGCGGCTGCTCGCCAAAACGACGACGGGACGACGCACACACCACACGGCGCAATTTCATTTCGTGAATTCGGATGCGCTCTCTGTCTCTCTGTGGCAAGAGAGAGAGAGAGAGAGAGAGAGAGAACGCAATTGCTACATCGCATGCTAGGACTAGAGCACAAAAACGACCATCGAGAAATGCGTATAGTAATTAGGGCATTACAAACTACAACCTCCTGACTCGGAAGCTCACCTTTTCCGCGAGAACGGCTCTGGAGTGGAGCTCAAACTGAGCGACGAGCTCATCGGCGAGGTCCGGCAGACTGACGGGAACAGCCGACCAGACTGGGCCGGTGAACAATACAACAAGTAGGACAAGGAGGAACAAGGTCGGCTGCATCATTCCATACTTTCGTAGCAATGTGCGGGAGTGTGTGTGTGTGTGAGTGTGAGTGTGTATCCGTGAATCTCCCCCTCTCCCGCCCCGCCCCCTTTCGCTCCACGGCGCATCCTGACACATGCAAATTAGCATTGTTGTTGGGGGCGGATTGTTGTGTTTCGGATTTTCGGTGTGTTTAGGTTTAGTGTATCATAACGTAGCGGCGTCTTCGATACGTTTCATGGCTGGGCAAACAATTGCCCTGCAGTTGACAGTTCATTCGATAATGTGACACTATACAAACAGAATGAGCTTCCGACGGGGCGAGATTGCAGTTGCGTTCCGAGAGTGTGAGAATGTTGATGATGAGATGATGTGAAGAAGGGATTTCGCGTAAGCAAAAGCAGGTGATAGTTATAGCAGGTGAAATGTCGGGCTAGTATTGAGGCATTTGCCAAGCCTAACCAACGCACAAATGCCGCTCGACGTCTATTCGGTAAGAAAATATATATGTGAATATGAAAACTATGTAACATGTTTTAATATTACGAATATTAGATCATCAACTACCTATTCTCGTGCGCTTCTGTCGTCTCCAATGCGGTCGTGCTGATCGCGTACATTGCCCACAAATCTCTGCATACCAAGGTATTCCAATCACAAAAAAGTAGAGCAGTAGAGGTCAGACTCTGACAAAAGAACTGCTGACAAAAAAAGCAGAAGACTCTCGGAAAGATCCGATCTTTCCTTTTCTAACATTTGTACCTTTTCTGTGTACCTTTTCTACTTATCATTATCATAAAGCGACTTTTTGATACATTATCGAACATGCCTAGCGTTTTTTGTTCAGGTTTGGCTTTTGATAGCTGCGCTCTCGTCTTCGAACCTTATCTACACGGCCGGGTTCCTGCTACTCAAGTGAGGGATCTCCCCTCTCTCTATCCCTCTCTCTCTCTCTCTCTCTCTCTCTCTCTCTCTCGCTCTCGCTCTCTCTCTCTTTCTCTCCCTCCCTCCTTCTCTTTCCCGCTCTCTCTCTCTCACCTGCCTTCTTCAGTATCACACGGACTCAGTGATTATGACAATACCCAGTAATTACGCACGCAACACGCATAATTTACGCATTACTTTAATCATATTCGAATAGTTCGCAGCGTACTATATGCTTGCTATAAATGATCAATTAGCTAATAACTGAATATTTCTAATGACGAAAAGTATACGATATACTATTTCGCAAAGTATATATCGAAACTCGAGACTCGAACACCAATATTGAGTTTGAAAAAATGTTGCAACAGCGAGTTGCAACATTTGATAGCAACAGATAATCTTTGTTCTTTTTCACAAATCTATTAAGATTTAGGTTAATATGATTCTTTCTAAACATTCCTAGTCAAAAATAAGTCGCCAGGGCCAGTGTACTTTTAATGATCCTACGGTATTACGTTGGTAGTGCTAGCATTTCGATGGTTTATCGCCGTCATCAGACCCTTGCAGGGTGCTGCCCGAGTTCGACCCCCTCTCCCTGGTGCAGCACTGCTCTTCGTGGGTGGTCCCCTCCCACATCGGAATCGAGTTCAGTCGGTGGATAATCGTCAGCATATCCATCGACAGGGTCGTGTGCCTGAAGAACCCGGGATGGTGGGTTTTACTTTTTATTTTATTTGGTTTACATATAGTTTTGTTTTTACAATACATCACATAACACATTACATAGCCTTTGCTGAACGAGAGAATATTTAGGTACGGTAAGCTGAGCGTCGTCTTCGTGACGCTTCTCTTCTGGCTGCCGACCTGCTTCACTGCCCTCCGAGTCACTCTCGCCACCCAGTTCCCAAATAGGGAGATCATCGGGGTAAGAGCACTCACTAATTACTTACTTTTAGAATGTTATGTGTTACTCAATTATTCACGGTAGCTAACAAAACTCTGTGTCTCTCATATTATGAACTGAATATGTATGTACAATGCACTCATGAACAGATATTGCACCTGGAAGTAATATGATAATTGATAATATTTTCGAAGCATTCACAAATAGATGATAGACAGATGATTCTGAAATCTGAATGAGAAAATCTCGTGGTTTATGATTCCAAGTTGTCGTTTTCATTCAAAAAAGTGTTATTTGTTGATAATAGGATACAGTGGCAAAAAATGCCTTGGAGAGAATCGGGATACTAAACTACGCTTGAGCAAAATCAATGTATGATTTTCAGAACGGCACGTGTTCTGTGCTGACTTCGATCGAGTCCCACATTCGAGAGTCTCTCATGATGATAGACTTCCTCGGAATCATATGCAACTTTGTCCTCTCCACAACGGCACTCATCGCAGTCACCGACAGCTTCGGTATGTACCATGCATCGTCGTTTTTCGTGCCTTGTTTTAATACTAAAACCGCTCACTAAATCCATTATTGTCACTGACACTGTTACAGTCCAGGGAATATTTAGTTCCGCCACCACTCCGCTCGGCGGTCCCGCGTTTGAAAATTGCGCGCGCGCGAAAGATTGAATGTGAATTTATTCGCGTTGCTCTCGCATGTCTATCGATTTTCGCCGCCTCGCACTCTGTTCACTCTGCGCTCTCTACTGGCGGCAACTGATTTGCCCACCCACTGTAAGTTCGACTATACAATTGAATTGATAGACTTCATGCGTTATAGTGGTAAGTCAGAGAGTCAAAGAGTCAATGTGTGCAAACCGAGAGTGTCGGACATTCATTGCGCCGTGTTCGAGCGAGAGAATAGATGGGAAAAATACTAATAAGGCTCATAACCAGGCTGTATTATTAATTTGTCTGCAGAGGACTCGCAGCGCACCGAGTCGGCGGTGAGTGAGGAGAGCAGGGCAATAGCCAAGGCAGTCATCGAGCTCAGCATATTGCAGGTTTGCAGGTCTCTCTCTGCCTCTCTCCCTCTCCCTCTCTCTCTCTCTCTCTCTCTCTCTCTCTCTGTCTCTCTCCCTTTCCCTCTCTCACTCTCTCTCCCTTCACCCTCTCTCTTTCTGACTCTCTACCCCTCCCTCTCTCTCCCTCTCTCTCCCTCTCTCCCTCTCACTCCCTCTGTCAGATCTTCACCCTGTCGATCGCCGAGTACACTGCCTCCGACCTGCCTGTCTTCGTGTTCTCCATCTGGACTCCGACCGCGTTCGCCCGAAGGAGCGGAGACCTGCAGAAAGTAATGCGGAGGGCGGCAGGGAAGGAGAAGCGGTCGACCAGGTGAGAGGGGGGAGAGAAAGAGAGAGGGGAAGAGAGACAGAGAGACAGAGAGAGACAGAGAGACAGAGAGACAGAGAGAGAGAGACAGAGAGAGAGACAGAGAGAGAGAGATACAGAGAGAGCAGAGGGGCAGAGATACAGAGAGGGAGAGAGAGCAGAGAGACAGAGAGAGACAGAGAGACAGAGAGCAGAGAGACAGAGAGCTAGACTGCGCAGTGTGACCATCATCCCGCCGATACCGAGCCGCGAGAGGAGCAAGTCCATAGCTATCGTCAACCAACCACAGATGGAGCTGCCACAGATCAGAGGACCCCGGAGGTAGGGGATCTCTCTCTCTCTTTCTCTCTCTCTCTCTTCTCCACATCCCCTTCATGTCTGTGCAAATGAAACTTAATCATCTTCCGTCCTTCTCTCTCTCCTTCTCTCTCTCTCTCTCTCTCTCTTTCTCTCTTTCTCTCTTTCTCTCTCTCTCTCTCTCTCTCTCTCTCTTTCTCTTTCTCTCTCTCTCTCTCTCTTTCTCTCTTTCTTTCTCTCTCTTCTCTCTCTCTCTCTCTCTCTCTCTCTCTCTCTTTCCATTCATATTTCAGACTTCCTCCCCTCGTGAAGCCGAAGCTGAAACCACTAGTGAAGCCCCCGCCCCGTCGAGCCAGCGTCAGACCATGAAACCGTATTGAACAATGATGAATAATGAATAAAGTGATCACATTCTGATTATTGATGATAACAAACAAAATTCTAGCGTGAATTTTATCGTAAGTAAGTAATCCAAATGTTACAAGAACATATCTCCTGCGAAACAACAGAATCAAACTGAAACGCTTACAGTAATTACGTCGCTTTCTCTCCTCAGACATCAAACACCCGACTAAACTACGTGAACTGGGATAAAAATCTCAATCCTTGCAAACCGAGCCTGGTTGGGTGATAAAATAGATAAGACATCAATGAAATCATGATTCGTGAATCACCTTCGTACCCTGGTATCAAAGAAACGTCTTATCAAAGAGATCGTAACGCATTTAGCAGATAACATGAGCAAATATAAGCCGCGCGGAAACTCTGCAATTTTATCATTTGGCTGTTTAGCTGGAATGTCATCCTTCGAATTTTCAAGTGATTGCATATTTTGATTATCTTTACAGATGCTTCTTTTGTGGCTTCTTTCCATCTCTGCTCTCTCACTGGCTGACCCTTGCCCTCCCGGATCGGAGTACAATGATGAGGAGAACATATGCTATTATGTGAGTAGGTTTGAAATGCAATTCCTATCATCTCATCATTCGAATGTTTCAGTTCTCTGCAAACTCGCAATCCTACTCGCAAGCCGCTGTCGAATGTGTTTCAATGGGCGGTCAGCTAACGAAAATCAACAGCGCATTCGAGAACACTTTCATAAGAGGTCATCTTTCACATGTTTTGCATGACAACATTGACAGTGAAATATTTCAGCCCTCGCTCACACAAAGTTCCCGGATAGCAGTGATTTCTGGATGGGTGGAGTGTGGAATGAGATACAGCAGAAGTGGTCATGGATAGACTGGACCGTAATCAACTACACCAAATGGGCGGCTGGTGAGTGTTTTGCTAAATATATATATATATATATATATATATATATACGTTGTCACGTATATCAAAGATAGAACAGAGAGAATAACGCGCAACTGAAGAGAAGCAGACGGTTAGAGCACAGTATCTCGGAATGGAAAATAGATAGGAAACTATCGCTAACCATGGCAATGAAGTGCCAGCTGTCGGAATAACACTCAATCAAAAAATCAAAAAATCAATATATACATATTTCTAGGAGAGCCAATGACCTCGCCGGCCAGCCTGTGTGCTTCTATGCGCACCACCGACGGACAGTGGACGAGTCAAGACTGTGCGGTCAGTCTGCATTCTCAGCACTCCGCCTTTCGATTCGCCCTCGAAACAATCCCGATCCCGAATTCCCGAATTACGAAAAACACTTCGGAAAGCCTTGAAATTAATTGGAAACGGAATCGCTTTTGAAGAGACTGACCGCAGCTTCAACCACCTCTCCCCAACAAACACTACTGCAGACCCGAAAGCCGTTCGTGTGCGCACTTCCCGCTGTCTCACGGCCTGCCGACAACTGTGCTACTTCTCCCGCTTCTCCCGATTTGACTTCCGCGGCGACTACCACTGCACCGGTATGAGAGACCACACTTGCGGTGAAACCTTTGTTGTGGCTAGTGAGAAGCGAATTAGCAAGGATCGTACAATAGTACTCTTGCAACACTCGGTGTGAGAATGATAGCGCGAGGACGTGGGGAAAGAATCAGTGGTGGTCGTCACAACAAACTTTCTTCCTCCTCCTTCACACTGTTTTATACAAAACAAATGTTTTTTTTAGGCAAACTGCGGCAGCGGGTGGATATACGACGCGCAGTTCGACTTCTGCTACAAGGTATAGGATAAAGTCGTTCCTTTTTTTCATTTTTCGGGAGTGGAACCTCGAAATATGCCGAATTTGAATGACAATATGATATACCGTATACCCTCTATTCAGCCGTACCGTTCCGCCAACTTGTCTCTCGTGTTCGCTTCGGCGGACGACTGCTGCTCCATGCAGGGAGCCCATGTAGCGTCCGTCCACAGCAAGGCCGAGTACCAACACGTAGTCGGTGAGGATAACGATTGATGACAGCACGTAATGAGAGTTGTCTACGAGATTAGAGAAGAGAGATTAGAGAAACAGTACACACTTGTTGTCAACGGCATGTAGTCTTGAGTTGATCAAGTACAAATCTTGTACAAAACATGTGGTCCGTGAGCACACAAGTTGATGGCAGCACGTAATAAACTTTGTCTGTCGAGAGAGATTAGAGATATCTTGGTGTTCTTGATGTTTCTTGGGTCAGCATTGATGGTTCCAATCGATTACACCCTGCTTTTCTCAGACTTGGTTGACGGTGACTGGACGTGGTCGTCGATGTCGTACTCGAATGGGCAATGGACGAACACGGATGGAACGCCAGTCGACTACAACTGGTACACTCCCCGGGCGCCCGTCGATGGAAAGAACTGCGTGTACTATAATGTGGGTGCGAACAGCGACGTCTATTGACAATCAGAAATGTGTTTGTCGCAAAACGTGCTAACATTCTCACAATAAGTGACAGAACAGTATTTAGTTCATTGTGCTTTGTATTTGTGAAATACACATTGTTTCAGCGCTATGACCAGGCGTGGCGAGCGGGCTCCTGTACTGACAACTATGGATTCGTGTGCAAGAAGAAACCCACACAGTGATCAAAAAATAATCAAACCCTAAAACTGTGTTCAACGTAGATGAATGAAATGTTTTTCGAAGAGCGATCAATTTGTAATTTGTTGTTTATACAATATGCTAATGATGGATTATTATAAGTTTATCGGATACCTCTTCTGATAGTTATATCATTTCTGTTTTTCACAGGTGAACAAACAATAATCTTCTTGGAACACCGCCTGGCTTGGCTATCTGACCTCTGAGCAATCGAATGCAGCCGTCGGCAGAAATACGGCGTCACAGGACAATCAAAAAACAGCCCATCGATCGGTTTGTTATTCTATCAATTTATTGTTTCGAGACGTCATGGCTCGTGTGAGTTCTTTTTTTACAAATTGCGAAATGTATGAAATTTCAGTGGTACGATCTTCCGTTTGAGTTACGGTTAATGATATTACAGTATCTCCATAAACACGATGTTTTCAACTATTTTAAAGTCAATAATCAATCGAGGTAAATCTGGTATAATGAATTGTGCATTTTTATTTGTTCAGACAAGATTTCGACTCGATTTTTCGGAACTGTGATCACGACTTTGTTTTTGAAACCTCGGAGGTTAGTTATTATTCATGTCAGCTTTTATCTTTCTTTTTTCAGAGAACTATTAATTGGATTTGTTCGAAATCGCTAATAGGAATCTTCGAAATGGTTAGACAATTTTATTTAAGACAAATTGTTTCAATGATTTCGACAAAAAATTACAGGACTTCGACATTTGGCGAAACTCCAATTCTAATTGTTGCACCGTTTTCTGTGGATTGATTTGGAGCAAACAAACGTAACTAATTTTTCAAAAGAAAACAGTTGATGAAACATTACATATTTTTTAGGTGTGGCTGCCTATCAAACCTCGTTGCTCCTCCAGCGTTTCGACTAACTGTCACACATTTGGCTCTACTGATAAAACACTTTCCCACAAGGAAAGTGGACATAAACTTTGTGAGTGATGTTATACGAACAGTATTCAAACTAGTGACCAGTATACCAGTATCCTTAAACTACATATACATTACATTTACACGATACATCTTTTGATTTGCATTCGAACAATATTATACTACTTGATTGTTTTGATATTCAGGACTACCGATTGATTGATTTCATCGACTGTCTCGCAGAGAGCACACAAGGGTCTGACCTGTCTGTGAAAGAGCTGAGACTGCGGCAGTGGTGCAGTGCAGTGAGCTGGGATGAAAAGGAGGACAGAGAGGTACTCTCTTCCTCTCTCTCTTCCTCTCTCTCTCTCTCTCTCTCTCTCTCTCTCTCTCTCTCTTCCCCTCCCCCCTCTCTTCTTCCTCCACCAATTCGTGGTTGTAGATGGGCTCCATCCGCCGAGTAATCCATCTGCTGTCTCCTCGATCTGTCCACTCTGACGCTGTCGCTACTCCTTGCGCGCCGAACGGAAACATTGCGGTACGAAAAACACATCCATTCACAATCATGTTTCTCAACTTTAGTGTGCACATTTCCAAAAGAACATGCATATAATCACTTTAGTGGTGCGTGCCGAGTGTGGAATGTCTGATAGCTGGACGCGGGATGAGCGCGCGCCTCCCGACAGTCGATCAGTTGCTGGCATTGCGGGTGAGCCAACACACGATAAGTGTTGGTGACTTAGCCAGGCTTGTCTCCTGTCACCTGTCTTTATTATACGTTGTACAGTGTTCTCACAGTGTATTGCAGTGTCTTGAAGTGGACGACGTGACGAGAGACGGCCTTCTGGAGCAAGTGTTGGTGAATGGGGCACGGTTGAATGTTCTAAAATAGTGACGAAATGAAATTTTAATAATGGTGTTGGTGTCACAGGCCTGGCAACGCGACGAGCTCACTCTTTGCAACACGCGGTTCCACAGTGGAATAGAAGGGGGATTCAGGACAGAGGTGGTTAATGCTACCTGAAATTTCTGAAGAAGTACTCTGAATGTTTCAGCATTTCCCCTTTTCTCTCCGCTTCACAGTGCTGGACAGGTGCTCGGATGATTGCGACTTTGAGAGCTACCGTATTTGCGGCAGGGGTAGGAGTGATGGAATGGATATGGTGGTCAGTGACAGAATCTCTCTCTCTCTCTCTCCCTCTCTCTCTCCCTCTCTCTCTCCCTCTCTCTCTCCCTCTCTTCTTCCTGACATTGCGGTGTGAGAACTTCACTCTTCCCACACTGTTGACATGTTTCAGATCATCCAGAAACCGAGGGGCGCACCTGATATTTCTCTTCACTCTCTTCTTTTTCTGCCATCCGATGAGAAATTCCGATGCTTTTGTGAGAAATGAAACTAGTGGTAATTGCATTGCAATTTCATAATGATGATTATTAAATATATTGCACTTATCGTAAATGTTAAACGTCTTTCATACAATTACATTTCACATCACAAAGTCACAAATATAAATCATTCATTTATTCTGTGCACAATATATCACCCGTACCGTACAATATGCAAGCGCTGTGAGAAAATGCGAAGAGGTATGCGAGTAGAAAGGCAAGGGCGCTATGTACAATGAAAAAGGCAAATACCCGTGATCCGCAAACGGACCGTGAAAGCTTTGGTATACCATGCAAATTCTAGATAAATCGAAAAGATGTGCTACTTGCTACTGTCTCTCGAGTAGGCAAAGTCAGGGAAATGTGTTGCCGCCATCCTGATCAATGCTAAACCCGAGTCCTATGCACTACTGTCTCTCCTCCGAATAGGCAAAGTCAGGAAGAGGGGCGATGGCCTTCCTGAATCCTGGTCCGAGGTGGGGCTGTGCGCGGAGGAAGAGTGAGGGTCGGAGGGGCGCGCGGTTGCGGGCCGGACGGACACACAGAAGGGCAAGGAGCAGGTAGATCAACACGCCGCAGCTGGAATGGGAAATGTACAGACAGACAAGGAAGAATTGAGGAAGCTCAGTAATCACCATAGTATGATTGATTGATTGATTACAGTTTATACAAATACTTGTGAAATAGAAATACCTGGTGACCAGACATCCGATCAGGAACCACAGCAGACTGCTGCGGAAGATGTGCGAGCAGCGAGTGCCGAAAGAGGAGTGGAACGAGTCTGGAAGGGTGTACATTATCATACATTGTCTAGGATTCCGATGCGTCATTCAACGTACCGTCGTGCGCGATGACGTGATAGCGCTTCGAATCGAGAAACGCCTTGGTCGACGTCTTCCCGGCGAAGTTGGACGCCACACATTCGTACAGACTGAAACATATATTCTACCTGATATCACGAAGTTTGTACAGATCTACCATTCATCAAAAACAAAGGTTTGGTTTTCATTCACTCACCCAAAGTCAATGCCGGAGAAGTGGCGGATGAAGAGCGTGCCGTTGGGGAAGACGAGCGAGTCCGACGACGCCGAGCCGACGTGCTCCGAATTCTGGAATCATAGGCATGCTAAACCAACAATGGAGAGAGAGAATGGGAAAAAGAAAGAAAAAGTATGATCACCCACCAGCATCCATCCGATACTCGCAGTTGGTACAGCCGCCGGAGGAGCGCAATAGGCGTAGAACGGCCGACCGAGGATAGGAACTGGCGGGTCGAACGAGATGTGGCCCTACAGAGAGAAGAAGGTACACTCAGAGAGGTGGAGAGAGAAGAAGAGAGAGAGACAGAGAGAGAGAGAGAGAGAGACAGAGAGAGAGAGAGAGAGAGAGAGAGAAAGAGAGAGAGAGAGAGAGACTCACATGGCTGGGCAGTTGCTGTACGTACGCGACCCGGATGTTGAACACGGCTCCCTTCTCTCCGTTGTCGGTCCGCACACACCAGAACGAGCCCTCATCCGCTGAAAACGAATCTATGGTTATAGTGTCACAATTTCAAATGTATTCTAGATATACAGAATCTTATTGTAGGGAACTTACCCAGACTGATATTGGGTATGACGAGGAATCCGACGTCAGGCGTTGGCTGATCGGGCGCGTACTCTCGACCATCCAGGACTGCGTTCGAGGACGAGGACACATTCGACACGGTCACGCCGTCCTTGTACCTGCAGATGGTCGCTGTTCCGGTTGTTTCCAACAATGCTTGATCGCACACAAACGGGGTAGAAAGTAACGCTCAATAGTAGTATGACAGAAAACACAGTATGGAAGCAGAAGGGGGAGAAACGAAGAAAAGGGAAAAGACAATGTAATTGACTCACCACACAGCCACTCCCTCGTCTCCATGGAACAGAGGCTCGCAGAGGAGGGTCATCGTGGAGTGGAGGGGCAGCAGCATATCCGAGGCAGGAGGAGGGGAGGTGGTAGAAGAGTCGACTGACGCGACAGGCACCGGCGCGGCTGCAAACATTTTGATGATGGTCTTGATCTATTGTATTGCTCACATTTCTGCATCATTTTATTTATATGTGTTGATAATATTCTAACCGCAATCACGCTGTTGTTTCAATTAGCGCGCCGGCGCGGCTGCAATAATTTTGATTCATCCGAGAAAAAAATTGTATTATTCTTATTCATGATGCTTAATCCTTGTTCACATCTCTGCATGTTTTCGAGTAATTTATGTGATCAGACGATATACATATAGGCATTGAACAAATAATGTGTTGTATCTCTGATAATTTCTAACCGGAATCACTGCGGTGTTCCAATTAGCGCACCCCGTAATCAGTGTACCGTTCGGCTCAGGCGCTCAGGGTTACTGTATTGTGCGGAGCGCTGTGCGTATTGTATTCGCAATGAATGGCGCGCATTGTGTGCCACAAACGGTGCAGGAAGGACAAATGAGGACACATAGTTAATTTGACACCGCATCAGATTGTCCTTCCTGCCGTTCCTAATGTGCACATCCTCAAAATAACGCCTCACTCCGAGAATGAAACCGGTTTTCTTGTTATTTCGGCTGTGTGAGTGGTGTTGTTTTGGATGTTGCGACGTGGAAAAAGTGAATGGGGTGAGAGGCTAGGCCACAACAACCTCACGTAAAAAACTTTTTTTACATTTTTTCATGAGCACAATTTTCCAGCTGACATGCTGAGCACGTTGCAGGTTGCATACAATGTGGCAAGTAAATAGTTAGCGAGATTCTGTCAAATGACAAAAACGTGAATTACTGACAGGGATTCAGCCCTCATTACGGATACTAACGACAAGTGGCGTTCGCGTCGCGCAACTCTCCAGAGAGCCAATTGGCTGCGCTTGCCTTTCCGGCTCACTGGCTAATCCGACAAATCCATAATCACATATCCACATTGCGATAGAGAGTTATACTAGTAGTGATCAAAGCGGAAAGTAGTATGCTAGTAACTATCGAATTACTAGTAGAACAGATGCGTCTGCCTAACGAACACCTCTCGCGCAGACAGCTGTCTAGGGCAATTTCCCGCCAATCAACGAAAGGGCGCCAGGAAAAAAGGACGACGCATCAAGTGCAAGAGCAAGTGCATTTCAGAATCTCGAAATAAAAAATGCTCTCACCCGAGACAGCAATCGCCGACAGTAGAAGCGCTATCAGCATTGTGGAAAGGATGGTGGAGCCTGGAAATGGAGGGATGTGAGAAGAGGATTAGCCAGTTTGCGAACCGATACACAATGTATATAAACACGCGGCGACTAGAAGGAAGTTGGGGAGAAGGGGGGTGGAGAGAGAGAAAGGAAGAGAGAGAGAGAGAGAGAGAGAGAGGGAAGGAAGGAGAGAGAGAGGGGGAGAGGAAAGAGTGAACAGAAGGAACGCGAGGATTTATGTGGTATGAAATGGAGTGAGTAGTGTGGCTGTGTTCACATTCACATGTGGTATGCGTTGGGCCGAAAAAGACATATGACCGTCTCTCTCTCTCTCTCTCTCTCTCTCTCTCTCTCTCTCCCTCTCTCTCTCCCTCTCTTCTCACACCCCATACTCAAGTTATGGCACTACATGTTTTCCTCGGCGTCTTTTTTGGCAGTGAATCGACTCTAGAAAATATAAGAGTCGTAAAATATGTGAGTGAGGTAATGAGTGGCCGAAAAGCAGGTGAAAAATGAGTGGTTGGCGGGTGACCCGGCGACTGGAACTAATAGCCCTGCTATACTAAAACACTGAGGTGCAAGAGCAAGTGAATCGGAGGAGCAGACGCATGTGTTATTTACTGGTACAGACTAAGTGTTGTTGTCGCTCCCGGCAACAAAGCATAGTGTAACAGAGCTTGTGATAATAGTAAATCACACCATGCACGCGAGCGCACCACGCGACACTCGGAAATTAGAGAGGCGCCGCTGGCACTATGCAAATGTGAAAAGGGGCGGTGTTTCGTGGGGGTGGCAGGCGGGATTGCAACATCGAAACGACTGGTAAACACTGCCAGACAACACAGTAAACAGCTCATCTGGGCGGAAGGGAACCAGTCAACAAGGAGGAGGAGAGAGGGGAGAGAGAGAGAGGGGAGAGAGGGAGAGAGAGAGGAATAGAGAGGGGGGACAGTGATTCTATAATAACAGGGTACGAGTGCGTAACGGGCACTCGATTGGTGGGGCGGCGATTTTGCAACTCTTTCTCTGTGAAAAGAGGGCGAGTCGGGGTTGCGATCCGTGACTTGATAGGACAATTCAACAGCACAGACAGACAGACAGACAGACAGACCCTTTCACCTCCTTTGGCCGAAGCGCACTCTTGCGCAACCAACTGTTCACTGTTGATCCGCTATTTGCGTTTGAGAAGCTTTCAAATCAAATCAAATAACAATCGTCGTAGAATATTTTTGCGATGTTGTCACAGATGTACATCTAGAGAAGATTCAGTGAGAGAAAACCTTCAGGATAAACCAGATCGTGAAATGACAAATTGGGGGATAGCGGAACTGTGTCTGCGGTTCGTGACTCTTCACTCGTCACACCACATACCGAATACGGTCCTTGAACACAACAAGAGACCGAGGCGGGAGAGGCGATATTTCACATGAAAGTGTGCCGGCCAATGATGGACTGACTGCGAATGCGCGAGATCGCATCTCACCTCCCCCCCCCCTCTCTCAACATGTAGAGATCACGATCTACAAGATAGAGAGAGAGATGACAGCCGCGGAGAGATCTACCACCCCCTCTCATTTGCATAATCGCGATGATGATCCAGTCTTGAGAGGTCGAGTAGGGGCGAGGAGGAGGAGGAGGAGAGAGGCAATTCATCCTCTCATTCCACCATAATAGCCCGAATCTCAATGGCGCCCGAATTTCCGGCGCCAGCCAAATGCAAATCGCGGGTCCAAGACCCAGACTCCATAATTGCGAACGGCGGCCACGATAATTCGAATCGCAAACACAAAAGTTCCGACGTTTACCCTCCCGGGTGTCAATAGGAATGCGCGGACTATTATGGCAGAGTGTCATTTGCAGGAGGGCTTGGGTTACTCTAGGAGAAGAGCTCCCTGGGAGCTTCCCTTCCTCCGTTTCGCGCATAATTGAGAAAGTGGGGGGGAGTGGATATCTATACGGAATAGGCAGAGGGAGGATTGCCTTTCAGGATGGGGGCCGGAACAAGTGTTCGCTATGATGGGATGATGGATGTGGGCACGTTTGAGAAGGCGCTTTATCCTCTCGCGCGAATTCACGCCGATCCGCCATCGAGATAAGGCTTCCGGCGCGTTTTCGAGTATAAACACCGCAAAGTGTCAATTACCGATGTTTGTGCGGTGGCGTGCCACACACAATGCCTGCACAACGCAATAAAAGAGACACACACGCGACGATAAAGTCAGAACCGGGAGGAATAAAACGGGGAGAGAGAGCGAAGGAAGATGGGCGAATTAGCTGGAGTGCGTCTTTTGTGGAATAGTGTGTGGTCAAGGCTATAGGTAGCAGAGCCAGAGCCACAGAATCAAGGGTCAACCATAAGTGGCTCGGGCAGACTGGAAGGGGCGACGAAGGCGCAGGAATCTGTTGCGGGCAGTGAGTGCAGTGAGAGAGAGAGAGAGAGAGAGAGAGAGAGAGGTGAGTGCAGTGAGTGGAGTGACCTGTGCCGCCAGACTCACTGGATATGCAACAGCACCACAACAAGTAGCAGTATCATTATCAATCACCTTTCCAACAGTTGTGAGTAATTGGCGTATAGTGTACAAAAAAAACCGTCAGCTGTAATGGTATCTCTCTCTCTCTCTCTCTCTCTCTCTCTCTCTCTCTCTCTCTCTTTCTCTTTCTCTCTTTCTCTCTCTCTCTTGCCTGGAGGCAATGATGATGCGCTATTACACTATATAGCGATACGGTATTGGGTGTATTATTGGGTGTGTATTGCGAGACCTCTGGATGTATAATGGAGGTGCGATGGAGAGAGAACAGGTGTCGTTAAATCGCAAATGGTAGTGAGGAGAGGATGTGCTCGTAGTAGCATCAATGTATCGCGAAGAGCCTCCAAATGACAGACACTCACAGATCATTCTTAAAACAACAGGAACTATGTAAACAAATATACACTATAGAAACTAGAGCAATAAAATCACTATTCGAAACTCGAGCGGTTCACGAATCTTAATGATAACAGACAAGCGTGCGTGCGTGTTTCTGGCAGACGTATCTCGATTACGCGAGCACAGAGACGTAGCGGTCGGATCAAAGGAGAGAGGAGAGTGGATTAGGATATGCGCACATCCCCCCACACCCATTACTGACCATCACCAGCTTCTTTCGAATGCGCGCGAGATGAGAGCTCGTCTCGTGATCGCTTAAGAAATGAATTGAACATTTTATCACTACTTCATTACAGTTTAGGCAGTCTGAAATAGGGAAAAAATGGAAGGAACACAGTGTTAGTGGAGTCGAGAGAGTGTTTTGGATGTTTGCGGTTGTGTTTGTGTGAGGGAGTGAGCACTTGTGGCACATTGAGGAATGTGGATATCGCACTCCCCTCGGGGGACGCGGCATAACGCGTAAAAAGAGATTTACGGCTCACCCCGGGTGGACACAGGGCACTTAGAGCCGGAACGGGGCACCACACCCATACATCAGATCTCATCACGGAACTTATAGGCGTCCATTCGATTATGTATCACTTTCTGACACAAAAATACACTTTATGAGGATTTTTTCTTTCAAAGAATGTGCGGCGTCTAGAAAGCATTTTGATCTTCTAATGGTTGATTTCGCAGCCAAATGAAGCCTTCAAGATTTAAGTCTCACAAAGACACTTGTACATTTATTGACGGGCCTACAGTGTTTAATTCGCGCTTCACACGCGCGTTAGCGCATAAAATGCACGATAGATCGGCTGAATAATTAGTGCGCGAATCCGCCATTTATTCGCGCAACAGCGGAGGACAGATGGCGGAAACATGCATTGCAAATCAAGGTGAGCAGTGAGCTGCGGGAAACTAGAATAGGAAAGTTGTGTATACGAAACAATTATCAGTTAAACCTTCGCTGAGCAACAAAAATATATTTACCACGTAAAATACGTAGTAAATATAAGTGTGTAGTGTGTTGACATGAGAAGAGGGGTGCAATTGAGGTATTGAGAATGAGTTGAAAGGGGCGCCGGCGGGTGGGGGCATCCCGGTGACTAATTGATAGTCCACTCCCGCCTTCCCCCATTCTAATGACAGCCCTCGCTAATTGACAGACCGAGTACATGGGGGTAAGACAAGTGCGGACCCTGTATTTTATTTCTGCGTGAAAAATAATACATCCGGGCAAATCGAGTAAATGTACTGACGAGAAGTTTTCTCATTAGATGTATGCGCGAGTCGTGGGAAAACGGCTTTGCCTTTTACTCAGAGATGCGGGCAAAGATCCTCCAGGATGCGCTAATGAAAGAGGACTAGGCAATGAGGTGGGAGAGAGGACAATCGGCTATGCTCCATTTAGGGCATTTACATTAGCATTATGTTCAATGAAAGGTAGAAACCCCGGTGAAACAGGTATACAATAGTGGCAAACAACCCGTCAATCATTAGGCAGCTAATCCGGGAACAAACGACCTGATTGCCATTGCAGCCGGGGACTCGGATTAAAGGCGCTTTGAATCGAGAGACAAATTGTACCGACGGGGCAGGTTGCCATTACAGATTACACACCGACAATCGCATATCCGCCCAGCCCCAGTGAGATTTATGCGTTTGTTGTGCGCGACGCGTTCCGCGGCACACCAGCGAACACTACGGAGTGATTGCGACTGGGGGAAGATGAAGTGCCACCCACTAATCCAATTTCAGGGGTAGTTCGGTCGCTTCCGAAACGCTGCCGAGGAGAGATTCATCACATCTCACAACTCACAAACCGATTAGCTGCCGCAGCGCGGAATTGACACGCAGCCTGATTGAATTCGCATAATTATATCGCCCCTGGACATTATAGGAGGGGTGCAGTTTCATCCCGCGATGCAGTTTCTGAAAGACAACGTGCGGGACGTAACGAAACTATCACAAAAACATCACAGAGCGCGTGTCTCCTACGCTGTGATCTGTGAACTGGGAATTCACAGAACATCAGACGTCACATGATCAGTCGCTTAACTAAATAATCTTAACTATAATCAATTTTATTAACTATAATCAATTATTGTAGAAATCGCAGATTTCACTTCACACCATGTGAAGGTAACGTGCAGTGCTTTGAAACTTGAGATCAGTTGCTTGTCATCACTTCACCGATCTCGTGTATATGCGTGGGACCATCGCAACGCACTTTAACTGTACCATGTCATTGTGGGTGACTCTCACTACTAAAACTACTGTTCTACAAGTCGAACCCATATGACGTCACGCTACGCGGCTTTTCACAAGCGACGTGCGGATCGGGCCGAAAAAGATGACGCGTGGTCGAGACGCACGCGCGGTCATGCAAATGCGGGGCGGCATAAAAGCACACCAGAGACAGTGGATGGACACATTTCTACTTGTCCCTCTCCCCTACTCGCCCCCTACTGACCATGCTCTCTCGCAGCCTGCCCTCGATTGCTGGAGTGGCCAAGCGATTCGCCAGACTCCCTGCTACCGCCGGTGCCGCACGCTACTTCTCCGACGGGAGGGTGCGTCTCTCTCTCTCTCTCTCTCTCTCTCACCCTCTCTCACCCCCCCTCTCCCTCTCATAGCTTCCATTCTAGGACTACGACCAGTACCGCTCCTTCTACCACGCCGACCTCGTCATCCAGCGCGCCACTGGCGACCTGCTCAAGGTACTGTGATCTACCGTATACCTTAGTTACCGTACTCTACCGTATACCTAGGAGAAGCCGCACCAGGACGTTGTCGGCTTCGGTCAGCACTATGCCGATCATATGATCGAGATCGATTGGACGGTGGACGACGGCTGCCACGCGCCGACTATCCACCCCACCAGGGACCTGCACATCCATCCCGGAAGCAAGGTGGGCGGGGCTAAAGTGGGCGGGGCTACAGTGGGCGGGGCTAGGAGTGGGTGGGGCCAGAGTGGGCGTGGCTAGAGTGGGCGGTGCTTCAGTGTCTCCGTTGCAGTGTCTGCACTACGCGATCCAGCTGTTCGAGGGCATGAAGGCGTACCGCGGCGTTGACAACAAGATCCGCATCTTCCGCCCCGACATGAACATGAACAGGTATACGGTACCTTGGTACCGTATCCCACTATAAATACCGTACATCTTTCTAGGATGAAGCGCACTGCGAAGCGCGCCGCCCTGCCCGACTTTGACGCCGAGGAGCTGATCAAGATCATGTGCGAGCTGGTATGGAGATACTGTAGTGTACTGTATCTACCGTATCACTATAGATTCGTCTGGACGCTGATTGGGTGCCGGCCGTGGACTACCAGTCGCTCTACATCCGCCCCACCTTCATTGGCACTGGCCACACCCTCGGACTCGCGCAGTCCAAGAAAGCCAAGCTGTGGGTTACTGTAGCTACCGCATACCGTAACCCTGTGATGTGCAGGTTTGTGATCACTGGCCCCGCCGGACCGTACTTCAAGACTGGCTTCCAGCCGATCAGCCTGCTCGCCGATGCCAAGTGAGTGGATCGATAATCCTATCGATAATCGATCAATACCAGATACGTGCGCGCGTTCCCGGGAGGCGTGGGCGCGTTCAAAATGGGCAGCAACTACGGGCCGACGGTGCGCATCGGAAAGATCGCCGAGCAGCGCGGATGCCAGCAGGTACTGGTAGCTACCGTATACCTACCGTATACCTTGCCGTACCAGGTGCTGTGGCTGTCGTGCGACAAGACGGAGGAGATCACTGAGGCGGGCACGATGAACATCTTCCTGCTGTGGAAGAACGATGACGGGGAGGTGGAGCTCGTCACGCCGCCGCTCGAGAAAGTGGGGAGGACGAGTAATGGAGAGGGACCAGAGAGACGAGGAACTAGAGACTCGCAATGAGTAGTGCAGCAGTAGTGTTACATGTTGGAGTGAGAATTGAATAGTTCGAGAACCAAGAAGGTAGTATTGCATACCATTTCTCATTCAGGGTGTGATCTTATTAGTGCCTGGGTGTAGTTCAGCATTGACCATCGCTCACCCACATCAACGCTTCCTCCCCCTCTCCAGACCACTTAGATTGAAAATAATTGTTTTCTAATCATCTCCTCGGCAGGGTGTGATCCTCCCCGGCGTGACCCGGCAGTCGCTGCTCGATCTGGCTCGCGGCTGGAACGAGTTCGAAGTGAGCGAGAAGCACGTCAACATGCGACAGCTACGACGCGCCATCAAGGAGAAGAGGGTGAGGGGGCGGGGTTGGATTGTAGCGGATTTCAGAACATCTCATGAAACGAGAACGACATGCACCCACAGTGTGACTGGTGCCGGATTACTGTAGTTCGTTGCAGGTTCTGGAGATGTTCGGTGCGGGCACTGCGGCTGTCGTCTCCCCCATTGGTCGCATCGTCTACAATAACACCCACCAAGACACGTACGAGGACCTCATCATCCCCACCATGGACAGCAAGCTCAAGATTATGCAGAGGTGAGGGTACTGTAGGTAGAACTGGGTACTGTAT
Organism: Rhabditoides inermis; assembly: GCA_963966185.1. Lineage (NCBI taxonomy): Eukaryota > Metazoa > Nematoda > Chromadorea > Rhabditida > Rhabditidae > Rhabditoides > Rhabditoides inermis. The sequence goes on along the minus strand of CAWZYM010000284.1, from coordinate 124,355 downwards.
AATGTAGAAGTGTTACTGTACCGCGGTACTGTACTAGAAATACAGAGTTGGTGGGGTACTGTGGATTGCTTGGTAGAATTGGGAACTTTATCTGGTACATCTTGTACTTTCAGGTTCTACACGACTATGCACGACATCCACTACGGCAAGATCGAGAGCAACTGGATGCGACTCGTCTGAAGGACTCGTCTCGTCAGAAACAGTAGAGATATTAGACAGGACAGTAGAGTAGGGACAAGAGACCAGATAGATACTCGTTAGATGCTGATAGACAATAGATACTCGAGAATACTGGTGTGACACTGGTTACTAGTCGGTGCAAGTGAATAAATGATTTTGTTCTGTTTGTGTTGTGTTTGCCTTTTGGGTATCGTTGTTATGCAAACTCTTGTGATAGGCTGGATTTTCATCTAGATTTTCATATAGACATCTAGACTTCAATAGCAACAAAATGTTACAGTAGACAAAGACATCTCAATGAATGGTTATTGGGATTATCAAGAAAGAAAAAAAAACTACTTAAATCATTTAGCTTCAATCATTTCTAATTATTAAAACAATATCATTTCACTACTACTATTTTGCTGGTTCAATCGTTAGTCGTTCTTCGTATCGCCTGTTCAAAATCGAGTACCAAATTATTGCTTTATCGCTTCTCTTATCTTTTCGGTGGCACGTACAGTCAAATGTTGCATTACCAAACATGTAAAAGCCATTTACCCCATCCTTTATATCCAAGCAAACAGCTCATTCAGAATAAACTCAATTAACACGGCGTTTCCTCTATTGATTGAAGCCGAACCATAAAGTTTTGCGGCATGATTGAAGGAATTATTATTTCTTCCTCTCTCGCATCGCGCGGTCGAGTCGAAATGATCTTTCCCCAGTACCCTTGAGCAAGGCGGGGAATAGCTCATGAGAACGCTGTCTTCCTAGCCCGCGGAGTTACTATTGTGGATTATAATGGAAGGAAAGGAACACCCGGAGCCCCACTATTGCGATGGTCCGGATTATGTCGCGGCTGCTGCGCAGCCGCGATATATTCTTTTTCTTCTCCCCGCGGCGTGCGGTCGGGTCTTCATTTTGCCCCGCCGCTGCCGGATGATCGGGCGCATCGACAAGAATCTTTCCCAAGACATCCATTGAGCCGGCGGGAAGTAGCTCATGTGGAAGCAGTTCAGGCGCGAGGAGATACTATGTGCAAAGCAAAGGAGTCTCCGGCGCTGTCACATCAACAATGGTACTCTAATGGTCTATGGAAAGAATATCGATCAAGTATCGGAGAACTATCGATCAAGAATCGTCTTCCGCCACTAACCTCGTCTGCCCAACTGTCTTTCCCCGGCGTTAGCCCATAAGATCTTGGCCCACTGTATGCTTCCTATCCTATCAATGTGATTGTGATTGTCATATTCAGCTATAACGATTCCGGATAAACACTTGACTTGACTTGACTCGACTTGCTGCGCAGCCTCGCTCTCTCATCAGTGTATAGCGCACACCACCACGCGCATGTTGTGACTGTCAATAAATATCTTCTGGCCCGTGTTGTCACTGTGGACGAAGGATACGACTACCCATCGTATTGCACTATCGTCTATAATAGTATCTAATTCTAATGGATTATGGAAAGGAAATCGAATGATTATCGACTGATTATCGATCTAATATCGACTTTCGACCTTCGACCCTACCATCCCCGTTGCTAAACTGTGTTTCTCACAGCGCTTAGCCCTTGTGGTGTACCGTACGCACTTGTTGTATAGTCAGGATATAGCGATTCTGGATAAATGATTGATTGATTGATTAAAGGAACTACCCATTAGACCATTCTAAGAGCACTATACGGTCGCTACATTTTTCCCATTCTCCATTCGTTGAGTTGATTGAAGATGCTCCTGAAGCAAGAGAGGAGATGTCACATTGAGGCAAGAACTATGAAGGCTATCTCATCCGAACCCTAAAACTACACCATACATGTGAGAAGATTGTTCATAGCCACCAGGATATCTACAAATGGAGAAGAAAGCGCCTTGAAATGCAAAGCTTCCTGTGACATCTGCCACTACGTGAAGCCGATCGAAAAGTTCCAACAACATCCATCTTTGATTTTTCACAGAGCCCCTTTTTCACCTTTCTCTTTCAATAAATCTTTTCTTTTCAAACTAGGGTGTGAGCAGAACAAAGAAAATATGATATAAATATTTATTTGTCAGTTTACTGTCCCTTATATGTCGAATATCCGTAGTTGGATAGTGTAAGAGGAACATGGTAGTGTTGAGATACGTCAGTAAGGTTGAAAATCACCTGTAAGTTACAAAACATAAAATCATTGTACAATTCTTGCACTCGCCTCAATGATCGGGTAGAATGTGGGCTGTCCGAGCTGTGCGAAATAGTCTTGAGTGTGAAAGACAATCTTGTAGATTCCGAGAGTGAGTGGGATGGAGGGGTGGATGGAATCGACTCGGCCTGTCGGCGCGGTCACACTGCAATCTCTCTCTCCCTCTTTCTCCTTCTCTCTCTCTCTCTCTCTCTCTCTCTCTCTTTCTCTTCCCCCTCCCCCTTCCCTCTTTCGACTCACGTTTCTCCAATGTTCTTCCACTCTCCATTCTCCTGAATGAATGCCTCCAGTCTTACACCACTGGCCGGATGACCATTGGCTGAGTTACGAACACATTTCATTGAAACTCTTCTGCAAAACCCACCAATGTCCAAAACGTGACTGGATATGGACTGATTCTGGTTGGTGTCCATTGCAGCAGAGCCTGCAGTTAACGCGAGCAGAAAAGGTAGCACTAGTGATAGTAACATTTGTGAATGTGCGGGAAAAGAGTATACGACTAGTGTGCGGCGATAATCTGTTAATATCGATTCGATTCGATGTTGTGAGTTGTGATATATGGCAGGCAGTCGGGAGCGACATCATATAATCCATAATCTAACCGGCAATCAACAATGTTCATCGAGTAGGTACTTCGAAACACTGTTAAACTATTCCCTTCACCTCGAAAAAACTATTTATTTACAACGGACAAAACATTCAACGACACAAACGCCAAGACACAACCAATGCAATCATATACGGCTCCTGCTCCTGCTCCCCTAGTCCATCAGCTCTTCCCGGCTGCTGTCCGCCCACAGGTAGACGAGCTTGTCCGATGCGCTCACCAGGTGCTGGAGCTTCGGGTGGGCCGACAGGGAGTGGATCACCTTGGACTGGTGCGGCAGGCGGGCAAGCACCTTGCCGTCGAGCAGACTGAACGGGATCTTTCTCTCACACTCTCTCCCTCCTTCCCTCCCCTCCCTCCCCCACCCACTCACCCGTACAGGTACACCTGTCCGTCCTCGCTTCCGCTGGCCACGTGTTCGATCGATGCCAGCACGCAGCTGTCCAGCTTGTACGACGCGTTCGCGTGGCCCGAGTAGCTGAACGCAACATTCATCACCCCCTTCCTCTTCTACGCTTGCTTTCATGCGCATCGAAAACCCCAAATCGCTATTCGCTATTCCTGACGCACCACATACCCACACCGCTCCCTCACTCAAAAGCGTAGCTCTTTATCCCAATCTCTCCTCTCTATATTTTCTCTATCTCTCTCTCCATACGTGTTGCCCTCATACCACCTCACCTGGCGAGCATCTTGCCGCTGCTCTTGTCCATGAGTCGCAGGTTGTTGTCCATGGTGCCGGCGAGGACACACTGCGCATCGGGGGTGAAGCGGGCGCACGTCACAGACTCGCCCATGTAGTCCACCGTCATCTCAACACCAATACCATTCCAACAATGTATAAAAAACGTAATGTCTGTTCATGTAGGCGCGTCTCCAGCAAAGTTATATAGGCACTGAGTTATCAAAAACAACTTGGCTTTAATTGAGGAAACACCTATAGCCTGCGCCAGAGCGATAGTTTTCGATATACCTCGCTTGCAGTTCGAAATACGGTGCCATAACCGTCTGCTCCTCTTGTTTTGCGCGCTGTTGCCGAGAGCTGACTCTCATACTCCCATGATCGTAAAATCATAATGAAACTTATTCAAAACAAAACAATCGCATGATCATCAGCAAACTGATCGATGAGTACTAATAAGCAAGATTGAAACAGCAACAACAGTATCCACTCCACCCACCGATCCGTCCCGCACACTGTAGGTCCTGAAGTGGCCGTCGGCAGAGCCAGCCAGGATCTCGTGGCCATTCACGTCCAGAGACAGCACACTGTCCGTAGCCTCGTTCAAGATCTGAATAGACACCTCTCCCCCTCTCTCTCTCCTCTCCTCCCTCTCCCTCCCTCTCCCTCCCTCCCTCTCCCCTCCCCACCTGCACTGGCTGTTCATTCCTGCTCCTCGCATCATACACCCGAATCGTTCCGTCCATGGCGGCTGAGAATGCCACGTTCGACTCCTCGTTGAACGCAACAGCGTTCACTTTGGCTGAAACACTGTCTCTTCGTGTTCTGTGACAAGTCGATTTTCGATTCACACAGGACGATATGGTATAAATGTTGAAGAGAAGTTCAATAGTATCCTGGAGCTGTACTATCCTTTCTCTCATCCGCTCTCTGCTCTGAGTCTAACAACCTAGTACTTTCCGCATGTTTCACTAATAGAAGGAAAACTAATCAATCATATTTTCGATTATCTGACAAATTATCTCATTTTCATGCTGCGGAAAGCCATGCATTATAAGGGAAGCGAAAACGTAAGAATATATTAACTCTGAAACGTACATTAAATCGTAGTTTCGCAATGTATTATATTGCATAGTGCGTTGTTCAGACAAGCACAATAAGACCTTGCCTTGCAACCACCTCCTTTTTCCGTGCTTCCAGTCTCTCTCTCCCTCCTCTCCTCCTCATCTCCTCCCCACTCTCTATCCATGCCCCCTCTTCTTCTCTACATTCTCTCTCTCTTTCTCTCTCTCCCTCCCTCCCTCCCTCCCTCACCTCCATGCCCCCTCCACCTGCGCATGATCTTTCCGCTCTCCACTTCGAACAGCGTCAGACACTTGTCCAGCCCGCCACACGCGATCAGAGAGTTGTCCGAGGAACACGCAGCGTCCATCACCTAGAACAAGAGATCAAGGGAGAGGGGGCAGAGAGAGAGAGAGAGAGAGAGAGAGAGAGAGAGAGAGAGAGAGAGAGAGAGAGAGAGGGAGAGAGAGGAGAGAGAGAGAGAGAGAGAGAGAGAGGGAGAGAGAGAGGGAGAGAGAGGGGGGGGGGGGGAGAGAGAGCACCTCGTTTCCGGTTCCGGTGTAGGTCTTGAGTAGTATCTTCTTGATCGGATTCCACAGCTTGACCGACTTGTCGCTACCGCATGTCACTATGTAGTTCCCGTCCACTGCAAAAAATATCAGTGAATTCAAACTATATAGTTTATGCAACATGTTTTCCAAATTGATTATTTTCATGGAGCCTGTACAAATATGTTTCATGACAATATCTCTCAGATCTACTATTTACCGTTTTAATAATGCAACATAGCGCAAATACGTAGTACAGATGATTGAAGAGCGGCAAAAATCATTTGCATAAATAATCAGCAACTCACTCGAGGCCAATACATTATTATAAATTATCTGTTAAAAAGTACTTTCGTAAAGATATTAAGTTTGTCTTGACCCAATTCAACAAAAGCGCATGCATGAAACGTTTACAAATACTAAAACAAACCTGCGCCTCTCTCTTCCCTCCCCTCTCTCTCTCCTCTCTTCTCTCTCTCTCCGTCTTCTCTCTCTCTAGACGTATGACGTTTTTCATTTGTATTGTTATATTTCATCTGTTAGTGTCCGCTGTCCGTTATGCGCAGGTTTGTGTTAGTATTTGTAAACGTTTCATGCATGCGCTTTTGTTGAATTGGGTCAAGACAAACTTAATATCTTTACGAAAGTACTTTTTAACAGATAATATATGTGCTTTTGTTGAATTTCATAGAAATTTCTTCTCTTTCTGATTAGCTCTGTCGTTAATTAGTACGCATAGAACTATTATGTGACACATTTTATGATGTGACGCACAATGTTGCGTGTATATGTAACTATATTTTTCTTGGTATTGTATAGAAACAAATCTAATCGACACTTCTCTGAATTTCGGTCGCCGTGGTGTAAGTGCATGTCTGCGCTCTCACCCGACAGCGTGCTCTCTCGCGATTTCTCTGCGCGCCCTGCCCGCCTGCCGGGAGAGAGAGCTAGCCAGAGTGACGGGAACCCAAAACAACGCAAACCCGGCGCGAATTAGACGCTGGCGGCGGCGAGGCGAACTACACTCAAAGTGCTAGTTGGAGAACACGCGCAGAAAACGCCGAGAGAGTACGCTTTCGGCAGAGAGTCAGCGTTACCGGACACGACATCCACCCACCCACCCACCCACACGCTGGCCTCTCACCTCATGGGTGCGCGAGATCGCTCATAACTTCTATCGGAGAAAAGATACAAAAATGCCATCAATTAGTGATCTGGCCTACGGAACCGTGCGAATCTAACTAACATGAATTGGATGAGTTCACATTCATGCTAACATGATTTTTGGATAGAGCTTCTTGAAAATTCTGGCGCGAGCCCTATCCTAAGCCAAAAGAGAGGGCGCTGCGCGCCCTCTCTAATAGTTGTTTTGTAACCCAGTAGCCGACCATTGTATCTGACGGCTCGCACTGCTCCCTGTTGGCAGTCTATCCGAGACACCAACTGGGTGGGGGCGGAAGGCATACTGTAATAATAACATCACACAAGTACGTTTCGAGCACATTAGATATTTCACGGTTATCTAACCATTGTAATTACATTATGGAAACTATATCCAATAACTAAAAATGAAATATCAAACCATTTATTATTTCAACACCATATAAATCTAATAATGCGATTCACAATAATAATTCCTAGCAAATAGTCTAACAAAACAACAACAACACGGCACTACATCATCGAGGCGAGATAGCAAGTCATCATCGATTCACGGGGACTATATCACATCGGAGAGCGCAAGTCGACACGTATTGAACGAGGGTCACCAATATTACACATACCGTATACTTATTGCTACCGTATGCCTAGAGCTGCTCGATTCCGTTGATGACGGCCGACGATCCGAGGGGCAGCTCCTTCTTCTCGCTCAACGCACGAGACTCGTGGATGAAGACATCGAAGTTGACTCCCTGAAAATACAGTACTCGCAATGTACAGTACACCTACACAGTACAGTGATCACAGTACTACAGTACCTGGTGGTGGGCGGACGCGACAAAGTGGCGGTTGGCGGTGGCGGTGATGGCGCGGTAGCTGTCGCCCGAACCGAAGATAGTCTGCAGAGGATCTCTCTCTCTATCTCTCTCTCTCTCTCTGTCTGCCTCTCTCTCTCTCTCTCTCTCTCTCTCTCTCTCTTTCTACTCACAATACTCCTCTTCGTGATTCGCTCACTCGGCCGAAGCTCCTGTGCCTTTTCCGAAATCTCGTCGGGGAAAACCTGCAGTATCAAATACATAATCCACGTACACTGCAGCACTCCCACCTTAATCTCCTTGCGCAGCTCTGTCCACCGTGCGCGCTCCACATCACCTCCCACCTGTAAATACAGTACCGTAATACAATCAATCAATCATTTATCCAGAATCGCTATATCCTGACTATACAACAAGTGCATACGGTACACCACAAGGGCTAAGCGCTGGGAGAAACACAGTTTAGCAACGGGGATGGTAGAGTCGAAGGTCAAAGGCGATATTAGATCGATATTCAGTCGATAATCATTCGATTTCCTTTCCATAATCCATTAGAATTAGATACCATTATAGACGATAGTGGAGCTCCGGATCTTCCTTTCCTTCCATTATAATCCACAATAGTAACTCCGCGGGCTAGGAAAACAGCGTTCTCATGAGCTATTCCCCGCCTTGCTCAAGGGTACTGGGGGAAGATCATTTCGACCCGACCGCGCGATGCGAGAGAGGAAGAAATAATAATACTGAGTGTAATACACATTACCGCTACCGTAATACACATTACCGTAACCGTAACACTATTCAAAACACAGTAACCCACCGTTAACAAGATCTTGTCGACCAGATCGTTGGCTGTCTTGCACATGACTAGTTGCCGGCCTGGAAGATCTCTCTCTCTCCCTCTCTCTCTCTCTCTCCCTCTCTCTCTGCCTCTCTCTCCTTCCCCTCTCTCCCTCCTCACCCTGTATGAACTCTGCCAGGCACTGCCTCGCCTTGCACTTCCTCTCCATCTCTGCCTGCTGGGTGAGCAGTGCCGAGTCGAATCTGAAACATGCGAGTGGTTTCACAACGAATACAATTTGCTGGAGCTGTCAGCTGTAATTCTACTGGCGATGTGACACAAATCATTAGACAAATATAGATTGTCATACACATCAATTAGTTAATCCAAAGCCGTCCAGCTCCCCCCCCCTCTCTCTCCACTCACTCATGGTCGAGCCCTCCGGTGTGGCATATGTTGGAGATGAGGACGAAGACAGCAGACACGTCCAGGTTGACGGGAGGCAGCGAGGCGGCTGATACAGAAGGCATTAACGTAATTGAACGAAACGTTGAAGCAAGAGAGGCATTGCTGGGAGAAGAGCAGACATGAGAATAAAATGAAATTATGCACCAAATGTGCACCCGCTAAGGCGTCTGCAAGAGAAGACATCATAACCTCCCTTCATTCCATTATCAAACCAGGACAAAAACCATAGCTTGACTTGACATCCCCCACCCCCCTCCCGTGGAAGGGAGGTATTACGCATAGCAGGAAGGTGAGGTGACAGTGAGCATACGCGTGAATCAAACAAATAAACGAAAGTAGATACCAAAAGTTTTTTTTTCAAAACGCTAACAATATGTTGCGGTGTCAAGAGATATGTACTGAATTTAGACCACGAATAATAAATGATGGGGTTCGTTTTCGCTTTCAAAACTTCATTATAACACAACTGTTGACATTCTCATTCAGTAAGACTTATGTTTCAGAGATATTTCAGATATCGCCTCACAAATTGAATGACAATAATGCAGAAAAATATCGTCTGTGATATAACATTCAAAAATCACTCACCATCTTCTTCCTCCTGCTCCTTCTCTCCATCATCCTCGTCGTCGCTGCACTCCAAGTCACTGAGGAAGTCCTCCGGCACCTTCACCAGAGAATCCAGCGGAACCTGGAAGGGGCATATGCGCATATTATGAATCTATAAAAAAAAAGAGCCCAAAGGTAACCTAAGGAATTTTGTTTTTGTTTCCACGGTAGCAAGAAGCAATCAATCATTGGCAACATGGTAGAACGAACACTCGAAAAGAGAATGAAAGAAGAAAGAGAGAGAGAGAGAGAGAAAGAGAGAATTGCTTACCTCCTTTCCAATGACGTTCATGCCCATCCAGCGCATCTTCTTGGCGATCTTGTCAGGAACTCCGGCAATGAACTCGAACGTGACGAGCGGAGGGGTGAACGCGCGAGGAAACTTGTCAGACATCTGGAAGGAGGGGGAATACAGATCACAGAATGCACGAATCGAACGCATAACGAAATAGAACATCTGGAACTGATTATCATTGCAGTGGTCAAGACAGAGGTGAAATATGTCGAAATCGAAAATAGGAAACTGTCCCACTTCCAGGTAGGTGCATGCCTGCTCGAGCACGTTCCTGTGGCTGCCGGTGAGCCAGTCGGTGGCGATGCCCTTCGCAGAACGCGAGATCACCTTGATCTGCAAGAGGGGCTTAACATGTCCATACATTAAGACAAAGTTGCAACTTTCTGTGAGTAGTAAGACAAACCAGACGCAATACAACAGGGCTAAGAAGAAGCGAAGAAGGAACGGGTTACGGGTAAAATCAGTGAATGCACTCACCCATTCGTCGCCGTTCTTTGCCACAATGTCGACGACGTGCTTCGTCTTCCTGGAAGTAGATGATAGACAGAGAGGAGAGAGAGAGAGGGAGGGAAGGAGAGAGAGAGAGAGAGAGAGAGATACCACCCACGTGGTTCCCTGCGGGGTGAGGTGGACGAATGGCTTGAGCACGGCGACGACCGTGTCGGCCCTGGCCTCCGCGCCGTCGGCGATGGCTGTGAGGTGGACGAGGTTGGACGTGTCCAGGTACTTCCGCTCCAGCGGAGACGAGCCGTCCTTCAGCTGAAGATACTTGTGAAACAGTACTGGCAAGAGAAAGACTCACGCTGAGGAGGAACTTGACCTCGCTGGCGAGTCGGTTGCGCAGCTTGGTAGCGCCGTCGATGCTCGTCAAAGGCTCGACGTTCAACCTTAGAACATCGCATCATGCACAAACAAACGATAATAATCAATCAAGAAAAATCATTACTCACCTCTTCTCCAAAGCACTTGCGCTATCTAGCCGCAGCTGTAACAGCTCTTGCAAGTCGCTCTCGTTTTCGTCAGCCATTAATCTGAAAGTAAACATATAAGATATGAATACAACATGGAAAAGCGTGAAAAAGGAACGAAGGAGAAAAAAGACGAAATTTGAAGTCAAATTTATTCGCTCCAGCAAATATGTATAGTGTCTAATTTCTCTTCTATTCGTGTGTTTTCTCTCGTCTGACTGGGTCTAATAAACGTTTCCAAACCATTGGCCTGTTTTTTCTTCATTTTCTGTGTTATGATGTTCGTTTGTTTAACTAAATACTGTTTTCGTAAACGAAAACAACCTGGCATGTCTGTATTGATGGGTAATTATTTCAGCTTGGCTATGAGTCAACTTGAACCGGCTACGGCCACCCAGAGCGATCCGCTAGTGCAGCTCGAAGACGGCGAGATCGACGAGATCCCCAGGTGTGGCGTTGTTTATTTTTGTGTTCAGTTCATAGTGATGACATGTATTTATGTTTCAGTGGCGATCCGGTCGAAGAGGACGAAGTCGATCGCATATTAACCGAGTTCCACACCAACCCCAGCAACTGGGTGCGTACGTTACAGTTCTCTTTGTCTTTGCAATTTTACTATATTTGTAATTATCGTTGTTGTTTCAGATGGCGTCCACGTCCAACGTCACATTCTCATCATTTATACGGACGACCACTGCAGACTCCGCCGCGCATCCGACGAATACTGATCAGGTGCGGGTTTGATTGGTTCTTGTTGTCATTTTCTCATAGCAGACCTCCGAAGCCGTCGCACAGTTGCGAATTCGTGACAAGGAAGAAGGCGAGGTCAGCGATCACGACATGCCTCGCCATGATCCTCCTAAAGGTTGGATTTTCACTAAATTCATTACCCGTCAAGTGTACGTTTCCTGACCACGTGGCATTTCGCATTGTCCGCTGACTTCAATTCTCTGTAAGCAACCAAAAAACATGAGCTTACAGTGACTCGCGCCTGTTCTCGCGATTCACGAGTGGAGAAGGCGTCTCCGCGCAAGCCGAGTCGCAAGGAGTCGGACTACGAGCGAGACTACCGACTGCGACAGAAGGAGCGCGAGAGGAGACATGAGAAGGTCAGTTTACTATTTGTTATCGCTTTTTTTCTTCAATTTGGTAACTTCTCAGGCGCGTCGGCGCGAGGAGGAGAAGCAGCGCGAGCGTGAGAGAGAGCGCGAGAGGGAGCGGGAGTTGCGTAAGCGCAAGCGGCCCAGCCCCGAGCCCGCGCCGCCAGGCGAGCAGGCGGTGAAGGAGAAGGAGACATGGGAGAAGCCGGCGGAGGCGGCCCCGCCTCCCGCCAAGCCCTCTCTCCCCATGTCTTCCCACTGGTCTGCCGCTCTCATACCGCCCCCGCCACTCCCGCCCGATCTGGAGGAGGACGATGAGGTATGGGTGATTCTTCAATATTAACCTGTAAATGTTACATTTCACGGTGTGAATGCAGTGTGTATGTATCATTTGCTTACAATGTCAATATTAGTACCACGCCCACGCCACCACCAGTAGTACCAATATCACCAATACAATCCAAAAAAAATCACCAATACCGTAGATGAATTTCTCATTGATTTTTCTCATTGATTTTTCTCATTGATTCACTTTTCAGCCCATACCCCCTCCGCCGCCACCGCCAGTCTTTCCCGCCGATGCCGAAAGCGAGTCCAAGTCATCGTCGTCGCCTGAGAAAGGTAGCGGTGTATTGATCGAATATCGATTTATTGATCGCTCCAGCTTCGGGTTTGGACGTGAGCACGGACAACTACGAGGACGTGGGCATGGACATATCGGACGACGAGAGCAAGTCGGCGAAGCAGGTATATTTTATGTGCCTAAAATCACGGTCAGTAATTGGTTTGTATCTATCACAAACACTCTAGTGCGGATTTATATGATAACTATCTCTATGTGACCACTGCTAATCTGAATTGTAAATTACTACAACAACTTTACTACAACGACGCATCCTCATAATCGTTACTACAACATGCTCTCTCAGACGGGCGGTGGGATGCGCTCTCGCGCGTCTCTGTCTCGCGAGGCGGAGGAGGAGGCGGAGACGATGCGCCTGCAGCTGCTCGCCCAGATGTCGATGCGCAAGAAGGCCGGCAAGGCAGGAGGGGGCAGTCCGGAGGAGGAGGAGGGGGAGAAGGAGCAGCTGTCGCCCGGCATGCTCATCCACTCGGCCACCACATCCCACAGGAGAGTGGTCGACGGACAGATACGGGTCGTCACCACGGTGAGCGGGGAGGTCAGCCAGTTGTGTTCGCGAGCATTCTTATGACAATTGACAACATCTTAGAACAGGACAGTTGTTGGAAGGAAAGAGAAGAAAAGAACTGTGGTGGTTTGTGTGTTCCTACGGGGTTTGCCTTATTCTGCTGTTCAGGCGCAAACCTCGTCGTCTACCGCCCAGGGAAGGGTGGTGACTATGAACCTGAATACGTCTGGTGGGAAGAAGAACAAGAAGGAGGTGCAGAGGCAGATGACGATTCGGCTGGGACAGGACAGGGTGAGGTTTCTTCTTATTAGTTTATTTTGCTTATTCGATCATTTCAGGCGTCTGATGTAGTACCAAACAAGAAACAGGCAGAGAAGCGAGTGCGGGAGAAGGAGCAGGAGAAGAAGAGTGAAGTAGCGGCTGCGAAGAAGAGAGTGGAGGAGGAGGAGGAGTATGACGAGGCCGAGCACGAGAGGCTGAAGAAGGAGGAGTCGCGGCTCAAGCAATACATCAGCACCAAACACCACCAGATGGAGAATATTAGGAAGAAGAAGAGCCTGATCCTGGTGGGTGGACTGCTTGTACGGCTGAATATAGGGAGTGGTAATTTGTAAATTGTGGAGAAATGGAAATCTGTCGTTGTTCAGAAGCAGCTTGAGCTGGCCGACCAGCAGATGGAGACGTATGCGCAGGAGAAGACGGAGGCCGAGCAGAAACAGAAGGACGTGGCGGTGAGTAGAAGATTGTGGAAGAAGTTATTCATTATTAGCAGAATCAGTTGGTTTTTGCAGAAGTCGTAAGGCATGACCATGGTCAAACTAGCGGAAACTGGATATTTGTTATTGCAGTGTAGCGTATTTTTGATATTATTGAAAAGTGTTTTGAGAAAGCGCTGCTGTCTGCGTCGATAGCGCGTGCGCGGGCCGAGCGACTGGCCGCGCAGAGGAGGCAGGCCGAGCTGCAGAGGGAGATGGAGGAGGAGAAGTGGGTGGAGACGATGGCCCTGGTCGAGTCGTGATACTATTCCTTGATATCCCATTTGAAAGAGACTGACCGCATCTTCAAGTGATACAAACATGTTTCAGGAGGCGGCAGCGCGAGAGGGAACGCGAGCTGGCAAAGTTGCTCAGAGAGCAGCAAGAGAGCGAGGAGAGACTGAAGAGGTGTAGTGGATAGGCTCCGCCCACACTGACCCCGCCCTCTTGCAGGCTGCAAAGCCAGATGGGTATGGGCGAGCCTGCGGCGGCGTCGCAGCGCGAGGAGACTGAGGAGGAGGAGGAGGAGGGAGGGGAGACGGTCGAAGACTCGATGGATGATTCACAGGACATGGAGAAAGAGGAGGAGATGGAGGAGCACAGGGATGTGAGTGGAGAGACTACCTGAGCGAAACGTACATTGTCGAGTTGACAGATGTCAGTCGAATGAGAGAACGGGTACTGTAGCTATGTGTGGATATGGATTGTTGTGAGTGTTTTGTTGTGTGCAGGAGACGCTAGACGAGGAGGAGCTGCGTCGCGTGTTGCTGGAGAAGATGTCAGCGTCGCGCAGTGGCACCGACACACCCAACTCGGAGCCCCCGCCGACGGAGCCTGTCCGGCTAGAGCAGCTCGCCGCCAGAATAGCGAGGGCGGAGCCTGCGGGGGCGGAGCCAGCCAAGCAGAGGGAGTGTTCGAAGGATGATCTGGTGACGATGTCGGCCCGGCCTCGACTCGATGCGGTGTTGCACGAGTCGGACGCGGAGTGGGGCGAGCTAGTGATGGAGCGGGTACTGCAGAGGAGAGTGGAAGTCGACCCCGCCGTGCCCCTCTGTCCCTGGGAGCTCAACGGACGCTGCGCCGATGCAAAGTGTATATAGTAAGTGCGCGCGGGTACTGTAGGTGTGGGGTTACGGTAGGTGTGGGTTACGGTAGGTAGGGAGTGTTATGTGCTTGCAGCCAGCACGAGCGCGCCTACCTCTTGTCGGACGAGCAGATGTTGGTTCGGGTGCTGGAGTGCTCGACCGGACAGCTCGCCAACAGCCAGCGACTCTGTTTGTGTTTTGTGTTGTGCTCCTGAGTTGTGGTGTCTCTGTGTGTGTTTTGTGTTGTGGTGAGGGGGTGCGTTTCAGACCAGGTGGCGCGCGATCTGTTGTCACAGAAGCCGAGGGATGAGCCGTTTGAACATTTTCTGCGAGGATTGATCGAGAACATACCGGCGGAGCAGCTGAGGAAAGTGGAGAAGAAGCGAGGAGGAGGAGGAGGAGCAGGGATGGACGGAGCAGGTATTATAGATGAAGTGATTGGGTTCGAGATAATACTACTGATTCAGAGGAATCTGTGTCGCACTCAGCGTCTCGCGCACTATTCGGATCAAGATAGATGGAATAGGAAAGAGGAAAGAGAAAAGGAGGAGAAGGTAGGTGCAAGATCCGGGATTCACACGTCGTCACTTTCAATAGAAGAGCATTCAACACTCAAGTCCTTGCCAGATTTCTATTTGTTGTTGTAATTTTTCCTTGCGGATAAAGAAAAAAATGGTCACAATACCTTACCATATACCACATTCCAACGCCAGAACATTCTGTTTCGGTCCGTCTTATTCTTTATTCCGAATAGGCCAAAACATATACAATAAACATCGTCGGTAATGGTGGAGATAGTAGTTATAGTCGGATTGGATCCTATATGCCATCCGTGACATTTCACATGTGGTGCAGTTTTGTGCAACACAACATGTATGTCATCAAATATTCAAAACGCTTCCATCAGTAGGAATCGAACCCGTGAACAGATCGCGGCGATTGTGCGCTACTGGCGCACACTACCACTGCACCATAGAGGCAGTGGTTAAGAGATCGAAGAGAGAGCCCATCTGGCTGCACTGGCCTCTTCAGTGTACGATGATGAGATATAACAAGCATGCATATCTTCGATATGCAATGACCTCTCAGTACGAGCCTCAATGGCGCAGTGGTTGAGAGCGCCGCCAGTGCGCAATCGCTGAGTTCTGACCACGGGTTCGATTCCTTCGCATGAAAGCGTTTTGGATATTTGAAGACCTTCATGTTGTGTTGCACAAAACTGCACAACATGTGAAATGTCACGAATGGCATATAGGATCCAAACCGACTATAGCCAAGATGGAACCGCCAATATAACATAGCACAACATTACATATAAGTCGGTATCATTTGTGATTTTCGAGAGTATCGCTACAGTGCTACTTTCAACCTTATCCGGGACCTTTCATCGCCCTCTACAGCATTGTAGCAGATTTCAAAACATGCCTAACAAAACGATGTGATCGGCGAAATTCGGATGGGGAATTTGTGTTGTCAAAATATTATCAAAACATTCGCGGGCAAAGAAGAAACTTCTTTTTCAAATCTGCAAATATTGCGATGACAGAATTCGAGGAACTTCATTGCCATGGTTTCGGCGAATTTAGCGACGGCAGAATTCGCTGATCTTTGTGTGTTTTCCGCGAATTTAGCGATGGCCAAATTCGCTGAACAGAGACGGATCAAATTCGCTTTCACAAAATTTTGGCCGGTGAGGGGGATCGAACCGTCGTCCCTCGATCACGAAGCGTGAATGTTACCAATACACCATGGCAGCTCGTTCGCAGAGATTCTAAAACGTTGTGAAACATGCGCCATCATGATTTTCAAAAAGAAGTATGCAAACGACTGTTGATGGTATATAAAAACATCTAAGTTATAAATATACCAGCAACAGCGAGAACTGTGTTCTTCCTTTTGGAATGCGAATAGCTAAACAGATGTTCGCAATTACATAGATGTTCGCGCACACATTCTCCAGTTCACAGCGTCTGAGAGAGAGCGGAGGTGGTATATTGGTAAGATGGACGGTTGGTGAACGGGGGACGCCGGTTCGATTCCTCTCGGTGGCAGAATTTTTGTTCACTGGAGTTCAGCGTATTCTGCCCTCGCCATATTCGCGGAAATGTAGGAACAAAAGTTCAGCAAATTCTGCCGTCGCTAAATTCGCTGAAATAGAGTCAACGAAAGATCAGCGAATTCTGCCGTCGCCAAATTCGCCGATCTTGTGCAGCAGATTTTATCGGCATTCATATTTTTCGAAAAACTTTTGCATCACGAAATTCGCAATACATGTTTTCCAGAATGCAAAATTGTCTATCTTATAGAATGTGCTAAATTTTCTTCGCATTTTTGTTAGAATGCAATGATTTGACAATAATGTGCAATACAATTTTTTATGGAACTTAATTTTCATCGCGTACTTACCGATTTCGGTCAATAAAACGAAGTGTTCAAAACGCTCGAAAAACACAAATGATACCGACTTATATAGTCGGTTTGGATCCTATATGCCAATTGTGACATTTCACATGTTGTGCAGTTTTGTGCAACACAACATGTATGTCAACAAATATCCAAAACGCGTCCATGAGTAGGAATCGAACCCATGAGCAGTACGCAGCGATTGCGCACTGGCGGCGCGCTCTACCACTGCACCATAGAGGCAGTGGTTAAAAGATCGAAAAGATAGCACATGTAGCTCCACTGGCCACTTGAGTGTACTATGATGAGAGTTAACGGGCAAACATATCGGCGAGAATCAATGACCTCTTAGAGTGAGCCTAAATGGCGCAGTGGTAGAGCGCGCCGCCAGCGCTCGATCGTTGCGAGCTGCCCATGGGTTCGATTCCCTCTCACAGAGCGTTTTGGATCTTTGAAGGTTTACATGTTGTGTTGCACGAAACTGCACAACATGTGAAATGTCACGGATGGCATATAGGATCCAATCCGACTATAGCAAACATAGGACATGCAGCGAGGATAGAACCACCGATCGTCTTTTCCGATTTCCTAACTCACTAACCATTCCGCCGCGCCGCTGTTGTTTTGACAGGTCGTTTTCAAGGGTAGTCTATTTGGTACGTGGCCAAATCCCCTTCAAAGTGCTATTTCAGGAAAGTTATGGTCATATTCGGATACAGCGTAAAAAGTTGTGTATAAGTGCTTAATTACATCAAATTCGGCCACCACAAGTGCGTGGGCTGCCCGTGTGAGTGAGAGAGAAAGTAGGCTGAGTGGACTGGGGAAGAAACACACGGAGAAGAAACCTTCGAAAAGCAGCTGATTATAAACGCTGGTGCACGGTTTCTAGATTACAGAAGCATCGACGATTGGGCCTGATCAGTGATTTTCACCAATCGTCGTTCACAACCGCCTTCTGGAGGTGTTCGCCAATAGACGACAACTCACTCACATGGGCAGTACACGTTCGCAATGAGCTATTTCTACGAAATATAGGGAAGTAGCTATGGAATATCGAAACATAACTGCTTTGCCAAAAAAAAATGCTTTCCATAGCGTTTTGATTTGTAATAATATTTTTATTTTCGATGGTTATAACATTACTCCTTATTCAACGTGCCGTATCTCTATCTCGTCCTCGGTCCGATGCAGAGCAACAAGGGTGGTGAAATGGCAAAAAGTCGCAGGGTGGAACGGAATGTCCAACTGCACATGAGCGCGAGAGACGAGGAGTTGCGAGCCGCGTGGAGGGCATCGCGCACGACCGCAGCAAGTGGTCGTCACTAGATTTAGCCGGCCAAGGACGTCAGCGTCCAGACAAGCCGAGGAGCGAGTGAGTGAGTGAGCTGAGCTCAGACTGGAACACCAGGGGAAACATTCACACCGCTTGTGAAAGTGAGAAGGTGTGACAACAGAGGGAAAGTGGTTACTGCGCTAACATAGACACGTTTTTTTTTTCACAATTCTCAACAATACTGACACCATACAGTACTGACGCAATCTCTGACAAAATTAAAAGTTGTCAAAGTTGCATACGAAACACGAAACCACAAAAATAAACATCTGTAAATTAGTATATTTTTGAATCACCATGGCAGCATTTTTGATCTTGAATGTGCGTGCCAACCCTCACAATACTATAAAATTGATTTGTGTTTTCCTGCATAGAATGGCAGGTACAACACGAATCATTTTCTATACTTTTTCTCAAATGTACGTCTGGCTCATCAGATGAGTAAAAATACCCAGTTGGAAAGACTATGATGTGGAACTTGGACTTGGTACGAAATTGTTGATTTTTTGTGGAAAACGACTTTGGTCACAACGACATGTTTTTTTGTGGGTGGCTAGCGCAGTGGATGTGCTTGCAGCTATCAAGCGGAAGGTCCCGGGTTCGATCCTCTCGGCGGCCAATGATAATAATAGTTTATTCATATGGTATCAATCATCAAACAGCACAAACATCCTAGTACCGGTTAAGAACAAAGGGTGGTTTGGCAGAGACTGGCAGAGAGTGCGACAGAACCTTTTGACACCCAAAACGTGTAAAGGAAAAGGTCTGTCAATCTTAGAAACGAATGCAAGAACTTCTGAAGTTAGTAGAGAGAAAAAGCCAACTACGTCAGGACACTTCGTCGCCAGAGAGCATTAAAATTACATACGAGTGGGGTCATCCATCTACAGTGAAACGTGAGCGGTTGTGTGTGAAAAATGACATAAGTTTGTTTCTGCAGTCAATCTTTTTGAATTGGCATACTGTGGAAGAATCAAGGTTGTTCCAGTATTTTGTAACTCGATATGTAATGAAACTCTGACCAAGGGTGGTTCGCGACGCACATGTGATTTTTAAACCATTTGAACGCAGCGAAGCAGATCTAGCTTTCGGCATAACCAGAAGAAATGGTTTTCTGCTTTTATATGACCATAAATAAAGCTGTGGACAATTCTCAAATCTGACAACACTCTACGAGTCCACAGTGTCTCAAGGGAAAACTTATGTAGCCGTTCCGCATATGATAGTTTAGGGGCAAGTAGTTTCGTGAACGATCTTTGCACCGCTTCAAGTTTATTACTCTGGGTAACATTGAGGGCTAAGAGAACCTCACTACCGTAATCGAGAACAGGACGAACTTTATATTTGTAAAAATTCATAAACAGAGACTCGTTGTGGTGGAAAGCCATTCTTAAAACACCAATTCTAGACGATGCTTTCTGTATTGTTCGTTTTATATGCTCGCCAGGATTAAGGTCGTGTGTGAGTGTAATACCAAGATCCTTAATCGATTCGACACAAAGTATAGTATGACCATCGCATTTATAGATAGATTTTATTGCACCTTTGCCAAAGTGTATCACATTGCACTTAGCAGTCGACAATGACAGTTGCCGCTCGTCAAGCCAATGGAATACACTATGCAAATCAGATTCAAGTAGATCGTGGAAGTTTATTATGTTTTGAGGAATAGACAACTTCATGTCATCTGCATAGAGATAGTACGAGCAGTGCTTTATAACAGAGCCGATTCCATTAATGTAAATCATAAAAAGTAATGGTCCTACAACACTTTCTTGGGGAACACCACTCAATACGGGAATCCAGTCAGATAAGCATGTACCCACTCTAACCGACTGAGTTCTTCCCGAGAGAAATAGTTGCAACCAGTATAGTGTTTTGCCATCTATCTTATAAGATCTACAAACTTCCATTAAACGCCTATGTACTACTGAATCAAAAGCTTTCTTGATATCGAGATAAATCGAATCAACTGCTACTTTTTTTGACAGGTGAGAAACTAAATATCCAACATAATCAACCATTTGACTAGTCGCACCTCTTCCGTCAAGAAACCCATGTTGTTGTTTATTGACTATTCCATATTTCCAGAGATGTGCACGTATGTTATAGCGAAGCATCCTTTCGAACACTCTACTAACACAACATGTAAGAGTTATAAGCCTATAGTTGGTACATTTGCTTTTATCACCACTTTTAAATACCGGCACCACGATTCCCTTTCTCCATATTTCAGGTATAACACCATCATGAAAACAATCCGAGAATATCAATGAGAGAGGGTGTGCAATAACAGTTGCCAACGATTGCAGTACTATTGATGGAATTTCGTCCGGGCTTTGTGATATTTTTCGTTTAGTCCTTCTCAAATACTCATACACACAATGTGGGCTGAAGTCAACCTCAGAGATAGACCGGGCTCCAGGATAGTCAGGTAGATGGAATGGTTTGTTGTTATCACGCGAAAATACAGATGAGAAGAACTCATTGAATAGAGTTGCTCTCTCTGAATCTCCCGATACTACACTGCCCGTACTATCTGTTAGATCTGGTATGGGGTCTACCGGTGTTAATTTAGATTTGATATATTGCCAGTATCTCGCAGGAGAGGAACTCTTGAGAATAAACTCTTCTCTCTCACGTACGCATTCTTTCACAGCTATGCGATACTCTTTGAGGAGACGTTTATAGTTCTCTATATCCTGCGTGGTACCGGAAGATTTCTGCTGCGCATGTAACCTTCTCACTCTATTTTTCAGCTTTGACAGCCATTTTGGAAACTTTGGAGAGTGATCTTGGAGCACTGTAACTGTAGGAATACGGTATCGCATAGCATCTTTTATGATATCACAGAAGCGTTGGTATTTGTCATTTATGTTCGTCAAAATGGAGAATTCGGCAGACCAATCAACTAGGGCTAAATCTTGATTCATGGCACCGTAATCTCCTGTTCGAAAATCGAATACCGTTTTCTTGAACGTTCGCAGCGGATCGCAGCGCTTGTTAAATTCTGCCTCGACCGAACAATGGTCAGAATATGCTATCCCCAAGCGAACATTTTTCAAAAGAGTTCGGTCCGAGGTGAGAATTATATCTAAAACGTTATTTCCGCGCGTCGGTTCTAGGACTAACTGATATAAACCCGAGGAATTGCAATAGTCCAGAAAACTCTGTGACAGAGAAGAGTCTGATGCCTGCGATTCCCACCGTATTCCAGGGAAGTTTAGATCACCAGCCATGAGAAGAGTGCCTTTAGGTTTTAAATCATCCATGAACTTAGAAAACATAGGAACAAAGGTGCGATCGTCTCCAGGTGGTCTATACACACCGACTATAACACACTCGCGCTTGTCTATCAAAACACGAACGGCTACTGCATCGAATGAGGGACACATGTGGGCCGCGAGTAGTTTATGCGTTATGCGCGCGGGTATGCAAATGAGTGCGCCGCCACCACCCTTGTGACAGCGAGAGACCGAGTGACATGTGTAATTGGGAAAAGATGGGACTGGGTCAGATCGACTCAGCCAATTTTCACACACAACCAGTATTGAAAGGGGATTAAGGGACAAGTAATGCGAAAGTGAATGTAACTTATTACGAATGGAACGAATATTGCACGAAAGAAGGCTCACTATATTGCTCTCTGTACATCTAGACATTTGAAGTGCTACCGTCCGCGGTCAACCCTCCCTCCCCACCTCCTCCTTCAGCTCCGGCAACCGAGTCCGCGACCGCCGATCCACTTGCCGCACCGCCCGATGCACTCTTCCAGTAGTACAGATGCTCAATCGTCAGATCACGGACACAATACCTAGGCGCACAAGTATCATCATTAACGGAACGGACATATCTACGAAGTTGCCTGTCACGCTCCCTCTCCAGGTACGTCTGGTCGTCCCGCGCGAAGTGTCCGCCCTTGTGTCCCAGCACCGTCTTGACTTCCTTCTTGTGGGCTTGGTCTCGGAGAACCACCTTGATCGGCCTGTAGCCGCTCTTCGTCTCGTCCTTCTTGATCGGCACGCGGAAAGCTTCGACAATGTTCGCCGAGGGCAGTCCGTTCTCCTCGAGTATCGTCTTCAAATCCGTCGTCAGCTGCTCCTTGGTCTCTCCGTCCAGCTCCGGCCTCCCAATCAACACGATGCGCGAGTCTTTCTTGTCTTTTTCACGATCCGCCTTCATTTTGCCAGAGCGCACGTACTCCTCGAATTCGGGGTGACGCGGCGCACGAGCGACAACGTGCGACAGGTTGTACACGTCGAAGCTCTTCTTCACGATCGTCTTCTCGATGTTCTGCTCCTTGTTCTGCTCGTTCTCGTCGCGCACGTTCCATTTCTCCACCAGCGACTCCAAATGCAGGGCGATGATTCTTGATTGATTCTCGATGGTCGCCGACTGCGACTTGAGCGTCTCGGACTGCATCTTGATAGTGTCCATCTGCTCGGCCACCAGTTTCTTCACCTTCGTCAGTTCAGCCACCGTCTGATAGTAGGCCGTCTTGTAATCGTCGGGTTCATGCATTGTGCCGATTCAAACGCACGCGAGATGAAAGGAACGGGGAATGATGTACCGCTAGTCACGGTGGAGTGGCGACCACCCTCACAACTTTCGTGAGCTTCTAGTCAGAAGTCTGTGACGTCATCTGATCCAAACTTATTGCATTCAATGGACTCCTTGTAAGCTAAGCATCTAGCGACCTGTACTCGAGAGCCTAAGGTCAGTCCCCTCAATGGTTAGGTCGACGGTTGTATAACTTGAATCTGCTGAAAAACAATTTTTTTTTATCATTGACACACTGAATGCGAGAGTGGCAAGGCAAAACATGATAGGGTGGTTCAAGAGCGACCCCCTCGAAACGCGTTTCATGTGGGAATAGAGCGGTGGAACAAAGAGTGTGGGATGACTTTGTAGTGAGTGATCCGGATCCGGAGATACCATAATTAAGCGCATGTGGTTTGAGACGAATACGTTGTGAGAAATACATTCCGTAATACGTAAGCTTGATTTAGGCAAGCTCAGTCAGATGTGGGCACCAAGACAAGAAATGATTTCGATGTAGTTTAAGGAAGCAGTCAGTGACGAATCAAACTCGCATAACAAAACAACGGATGGCTTGGCGAGAACAGAAGCGTATTGTCACCACACTCCCTTACGATCTACGATTCCTTTATTATAGTAAACTTCGAAATGTCATGTCTGTTCCCACACTTTCCTCTGTTATGCGAACGCGTGTGAATGTGAGAAGAACGTGACGACGTGAGAGCTAGACGCGATAATGCATACGGTAGCCAGCGAAACTATGAGTCTACGGTCATGGATTGAGAGAGAACTTGCGAAAACGCTCGCTTGTTGTGGGTGAAACGAGTTGAAATTAGGCGAATGCACGTTTCTTGCTATGAATCATATGTGAAATCGAGAAAATATTATTCGAGATGATAAGTGTTGTGACAAGCAACTTGTGCTTGCTCCCGTCAGAACTTTATAATAGGATTACGGTACTTCAACGTAGTCCGTAGCAAAACAAGATGAATGACAAATTGAACCGGAGGTCCTTTCAGCTAACGATTGAGACTTATTCGGTCATTATGGAGAATAGAGCCTGGGGCAAATTCCTTGTCAGTGCCTCGCTTAAAAAGACAACAGTTAATATAACTTTGCGCTTTTTATCTTATTCATTTCGTAAACAATTTTGTCGGAAAATGGGAATGCCATCGATTCTCATGTTCCGCCTTCGTCTTCATGTCTGCGGTCGGCTTTGGCTCCTCTTGTCTTGGCTGTTCTTTGTGCTGTCGAAGACTGGCACGGTTGTGATGTTTGCCGTCCAGCATGGCAGACAAGCGGACAACCAGCCGAGCATCTGACGTCGATACGGGGAGACACACGTGATAGACACGATAGGGGACAGCACTGGCGCCACTGAAGAAATTCCACTTGTTCGCCACCGCACTTTTACACACCTGCTATTGAGCAGAAGGGCAGCATCTGATTGAATGTGTTATTGACGAGGCCCAAAAGCGCAGACACATAAGAGATCACGCCAATCGAGTAGAACGCAGGTATGATTGCTTGGAGTGCGAGCGTCTGAAATCGCGTCAAGTACGATGAAGCGAAAACAACATTCATTATCAATTACTTTGCAGAATCGGATTATTGTTTTCATAGGGTTAGCGTTGGTGAACAGAGGACTCTCTATCACCGGTTCTCACCTTCAGCAACTGCTTATGTAGCCGTTTTGTGCGCTCGCTCATTTGATTGGAAGAGCATGCGAGTAATCTGCTTACACCATTTCGAAAGACGAGGATCACAATATATAACGGCCCGATAGGCAGATTCTGAAATGTACGCTTCATAAAAAAAACACCATACACGAACGTACCACGTATAATGTCATGGCTAGAATGGGCGCATCGAGCACATTGATGGATCCAGTGACGGTTTTGTTGTCGAGGTCATCGTACCCCGCTTTCTCCAAGACGGCTCGCAGCTCTTCAACCGGCGAGAACGCGCCCAGAGCAAAGTTGGTCTGCAAAACACGACTGCGATCATGTCAATTCAATTGTTTCTCATTGCGTATTCAGGTATGAAAAATGGTAATTTGGTAATGCAACATGTTTGTGAACTGTTGTTGATGCGAAGAATGGTGAATCGAAACTTGTCGCCCGACGGAAAGCGGAAACTCACACAAATTCCCAGCGACGGCAAGTAGACAATGAGCACTAGTGCCGAGAGCATCCTTGAGCTGACTTCTTTCCGAACCAGAACCCAGTAGCTGAAGGCGTGGTCAGTCTCTCAGGAAAGCGTATTCGAAGTGATTCGAAGTGGATAGAAGGGAACTCTTTATCTAGTTGGCGCGGGTCGCTTGAATCGGTGGGTTACCAAAAGTTGGAAGGTACGCTAGTAGTTTGAGGACACTGGCTCACCGATACGCGAACGACATGGCGAGGACGTATATGTTGTGTATGTAGAAGTGTAGCATGACTCCGTAGACGGCGAAGCAGAACCAGGGAGACACCAGCTGGCACGCACCATCACTCACGTACGCCAGAGTCCAGCCAGCAGGTAGGATTCTAGGGAGGAGAGGGTCCGCATTGTACAGAGCAGGCAGCGCATCGACATGGCGCCATCACTCATCTACTACTCTTTCGATCACGACCACAAAACACGGTCTTTTGAAGCGAAAGGGAAGAGACGGGGGGGGTGACACCGACACCCAGTGACTTTGCTTTGATACCTCTGTAGAAGGAGTACATGCGTGGCGCATATGAGCAAATCGATCACAGCTGTGTTGAACAACAACACACGATACGAACCCACCTGAATGCAATGGGCACGTAACTACTTTTCTACTACTATGTACTACTGTTCTTCATCAATTTTACAAGTAAGTTAACTGAAATGCGCTAATCATCTAATACAGAGGTAGTATTCTGATCTTGATTTGCCTCATTTCTGCTTTCAATTCAATATGTAAAGATGACACCAGACTGGGTCTCAATAACCCGTAATCTTCTTCAAAAATGTGTACTTTCCATTCATTCTCAGAATGTTTGTTTACCATGAATGACTTTCGAAATTCAAAATGCTCATTCTTAGAATGTTTGTTTTCCATGAATGACTTTCGAATTTCAAAATGCTCGTGAGAACAAATTATGTAGAACACGCATTTTAATTTTCTTGGTTATATGAATGAAATCACGTGAAAAAAATGATACAACAGAAATCAGAACACACTCAAATCGGTGAGCTACTGAAACAACAAGAAAAGCTACTTAAAGTATTTTTTTAGTTTGCGTTTCCTCACACAAAATAAATCACCTGTTTTGGAGTGTACGCGATAATAAGAAAGATGAAAAGGGCGTTGGCAAGCATTCCAGTGACAGAAGCTA
Source organism: Rhabditoides inermis (assembly GCA_963966185.1). Lineage (NCBI taxonomy): Eukaryota > Metazoa > Nematoda > Chromadorea > Rhabditida > Rhabditidae > Rhabditoides > Rhabditoides inermis. The sequence goes on along the minus strand of CAWZYM010000284.1, from coordinate 98,302 downwards.
GTAGTTCGAAACATTCGCATATCAACTGCACCAACATGTTTCTGAAATCTTTCCACTAATACATTTTCAACATCACGAAATGAACAATGGAAATGAAGCATTCACTCACTCGATCAAAACATTCTATTATTAACAACACTGTATGGCTGCTTATGAATAAGAACAAATTATCGCTAGATTCACCTAATGTCTCCGTGTTAGCTCCGCCCTTTCTAATTATAATTAATAACTGGGAACATGACGTCATGACGATGGTGGGAGTGGAGTGGCGTTCACTAAGAAACCACGAAAGTGAAAACAATAGAAAGAAATATTTTCACAGTAATATGGAGAAAATGAGTTTAGAATATAATATAAAGAAAATGAGTTTAGAATATAATTTAGAATATCACACAATTCGAAGAAATTATATAAAATTGGGCTTTCTAATATTTAAAAAAGTCACTTCACCACAATTCACTCTTTTTGGAGCACTGAAACTTCCGCCTCCACTTTCTGTATGAGTTGTACTCCTCTAAAAATCCTTCTTTCTCGTGATTGTACTGCGCAAACACGCCATATAAAACAGGTCATGGAATAGTAATAAACATCATAAAAAACGTTTTCGTCTACATTTTAATTTTGCAAAACAAAAATAGAGCGTATCTACAACTCACCATATTAGCACGCTAACGAGATACCTGATGAGCCATGCTCGCTGATGCGAGGATAAGAGTAGGGCGCACCCAAGTACACGAATTCTCTTGCGATTTTTTTCACGCATGTGAGGATTGCGTAAAGCTTGACCCGTTCGCCCCAAACAAAAAAATCTACGCATGTGAACATTGTGTTGCATCTCTTAACTCCATATTCACATGCGTACCACTGTCAAATGTTGTGTACGCAGCGTGAGAATTTACCTGAGCTCTCAGTAGAACAGTCCGTCGACGTCACTGCTGTCAGGTGTGAGAAGAGGGGTAAGTGAAAGGTCTCACCTGAAATTGGTGTGAATGGTATTCTCATAGTGACAGTTCCTTCAGAAAGCCTTCGGAACACGACCAAACAACGTGTTTCGAAAGCGTTTCGAAAAGATTGTCTCGAGGAGACTGTGTGTGGGACAGTGTGTGGAGGACAGGATGGAATTGTCATTACAGATATTATTGACTCGAAAATTACAAGGTGATTTTGATATATATGTCTTCCTCCAGATGACTAAGAACAATGCAAGAATGACGATGAGTAGATGAGTCCACGGAGAGCACACGTCAATTCCCTAAAAAGCCCTGGTTTCCTAGATAGCGAGAATTACAAATAATCAAAATGACTTTCTGCTTTACCTTTTCTGGTTCCGAGCAAGACGGTCATGCATATTTTCATGATACAGGCTATATAGGAGATGGGAGGGATGTGATCGGAACCGGAGTACATAGTGGATGGTTATTTTTCCCTTCTTCCCTCAGGCGCCATGTACGATGTTTGTCGCGAGATGGACATTTCCTTTTCACCGTCTCCGTCTCCCACCGGAAGTCGCTGTCGGTGAGTGTCGAGTTATGTTGTGTATCCACTTCCGTCTATTCCCGCATCACTTTCCAACCACATTCTTAATTTTACGACCAAGTTGAAACGTAGCAGACCAGTAGAGCATACAATAAAAACACGACAAGTTCAATCGTACACTACTACGGAAACTACGAGTATATTGTAAAACACAAAGTACAAACGTTATACGTGCATCGCAATAAGACCCACTTCAGAATCTCGCATTGCGCGTGTGGATGGAGTGTTTGCGCAGTACAATCACGAGAAAGAAAGATTTTTAGAGAAGTACAACTCATACAAAAAGTGGAGGCGGAAGTTTTAAGTTTTAGTTGCTCAAAAAAAATGAATAGTGGTGAGGTGACTTTTATTTAAACAATTTTTTCGAATTGTGTGATATTTTAAATTTAGAACTCATTTTCTTCATAATACTGTGAATATATTTCTTTCTATTGTTTTCACTTTCGTGGTTTCTCAGTGAACGCTTTTCCACTCCCACCATCGTCATGTTCCCAGTATTCATTATAATTAGAAAGATTCATTACTATTCATTATAATTATATTTATATATACATTATATATCCTGTTGTTTGCACATGCTCGTTCTCGTTTTCCTTTTCACCTCTTTTTTTTTTGCTCATGCTCTATACATGTACTCTCTTTTCCACCGTCTCATAAATTTAATTGTTTCAAAATTTACATAGTTTTGCCAAACTTCAAGAGGTCTGCGCTCATCGCATTCTCTTCGGTGAGAATTTTTGAAGACCGTGTTTTGGGAAACGTGTAATAGAACATGCATAGTATTCGTTTATTAAATAAATACGCATACAAACATTACAACGAAAATGGCACTGTTGTAACACAATTATTAGAATTAAACGATATCTACAAAGCTATGATCATCGTACCGGTTTCTAATAACTTGGCCAAGACTATAAAACATCAAGCAGCTAAACTATAAAACATCCAACTCTCGACCGAAAAATGGGAATGTATAACTTCTTGGGAGACGTATGTAACACGGGAGTTTTCTAACATGAAAAAACTTCTTACGATCCGAACAGGTCGGTGGTGGGGTCGATCTTGTTGAACTCGTACGATCCGCGCCCATCCATTCGTAGGAAGTACTCGTGGTGCACCTGCAAGGGGTCAAAAGCAACGTGGGTGGTCCTTTATCTTACGTGGTTCCATCCGCTTAACAAAAAGATAGTAGTCTGATACGTTTTAGCTTGCTCGTAAAGGGCGGGTGTAGACGGAATATCACCGCGGAATTGGTAATGGTGATGGCTATAAGTCGACACTCACCCAGAGCGACTTCCTGTGGGAGACGGTGAAGAGGGTGATGCCCATCTCGCGACACGCATCGTACATGGCGCCTGAGGGCATCTCTCTCTCTCTCTCTACCTCTCTCTATTTCAGTCATTCTTTCTTTTTCCCTATAAATGTAGGCTACGTTTCACCCAGAGTTTGTATTGAACTGAGATAATGAGTAAACCATGTTGGTGTAGAATAATACACATACAATCTTTGTTACCTGATCGAAAATTCTTTCCACCGCAACGTTTGTCACTTCTCACTCTCTCTCACTCTCTCTCTCTTTCTCTCTCTCTCTCCTCTCACTCACCCTCCACATCCACACTGACTGCACTAGTGCACTCGTCAAGAATCGCAAACTGCGGGCGGTGGTAGAACAGGCGGGCCATCTGGAAGGGAGTGACGTCATTTTCCTTTCCTTTCTCTCTCTCTCCTTCCGTCCCTTTCTCTCTCTCTCTCTCTCTCTCTCTCTCTCTCTCTCTCTCTCCCCCTCTCTCTCCACCCACCGCAATCCTCTGCTTCTCTCCGCCGGACAGCACATCCATCCAGTCCTGCACACTGTCCCAGCCACCCTCGCGAGTCAGAATGTTTTCGAGGTGTACCTGGGGTACGGTGCTTTGAAACAGGGTACGGTATACAATATGGTGGACAGGCACTTCGCTATAGTCAGAGTTGCGTGCGCGTAAGTCGAATGATCCTACGAGATAGTTTGACGATGTGTTTTATTATTTGTGAGAGTACTTGTGGCACCGTCCGCATAAAAAATACAAAAACGTCAACATTATTATATTTCAATTCATAAATCATAATGTCAGAATAAAATATGAGCAATGTGCAAACTATCATAATTTATAATCTAATCTATCATGTGAACATTTATTCGCATTTTTGTTACCCTTGGTCTAACCTCTCGTCTCGATCAATTGCCTTAGCCTACTATCACAAGTGTCCTTGTCTCACCTTCCTGAGCATGTTGAGCAGGTCGTCGTCGGTGATGCCCTTCCTCAGCATGTCCAACTGCGTGTCCGGGTAGGTGATCTGGTCGCGCAGCGAGCCCAGCGTCATGTACGGACGCTCAAATCACATTCATTATGTCCTCCTCTTTACAGTTATTTATTTTCCCCAGCCCAGATGTTTGTGATGTTACTACTGTAAATGAATATAAATCAACAGGTAAGACACACCTGCGGCACGTAGAATAGCTTTCCCTTGGCGGGCTTGGTGAGTGTGCCGCCGAACAGCGGCCACAGCTCGCCCAGCACGCGGAACAGCGACGACTTGCCGCACCCGTTCGGACCGCACACCAACACGTTCGTGCCAGACGGAACCTCCACATGTCAAATTATTCCTACCGTAATCCTAAGGGAACGAAGCAGGTCAAATCATTATCATACAGTAATCCTAAGGAAACGAAGCAGGTCAAATTATTCTCCTACCGTAATCCTAAGGAAACGAAGCAGGTCAAATTATTCTCTTACCGTAGGTCTAAGGGTAAGAAGCTCGTAAAATTATTTTCCTACCGTAATCTTAAGGGAACGAAGCATCTCAAATTATTCTCCTACCGTAATCTTAAGGAAACGAAGCATCGCAAATTATTCTCCTACCGTAATCCTAAGGGAACGAAGCAGGTCAAATTATACTCCTACCGTAATCCTTAGGGAACGAAGCAGGTCAAATTATTCTCTCACCTCCAGATCCATCGACTCGATGAGCACGTCCCCGTTGGGAGTGACCAGCGGAACGCCCTCGAACCGGATGACGTTATCCTGCGCCACCACCTTGCCTGAAAAGATATTTGCAAATTTGAAAACAATTTTAAAAATATGAAATTGTCAAGAAAAGAAAAGAGAGGAAGAGAAAAAAATACAGAGAGAAAGAGGGAGGGGGGGGGCGAAGGAGAAAGCGCAGACGAACCGGATCCGGGCTTGAGGTCAGTCCTCTTCTTCTCTGGCTGTCCCGCAGCTCCGTCCGAGACCATCGTGCGCTGGTACTTGTCTGAAAAAGTGGAACATACTCATTGATCCGATTTGGTTTCGATGCTTTTTTCGCGTTCTTCTCGTGTTGTTGTGCACTTTCCATTATTCTTTGGAGCCTAGCGCCTGTAGCAAAACACGGTTGATATTACCCAGTTCCACCGCTATGATTTTACTCAAGATCACCGTGAAACTAAAAAACAAAAACAAAAAAATATATATATAAAGGAAAAAAGAAAGATTGTAACCTACCCTTGTTGAGGTCGTCGAGGACGTTGATGAGGGTGTCGACGCGGGTGGTGAAGCCGGACAGGCGTGTCATCTCCCTGCGAGGACAGATCTCTCTCTCTCTCTCTCTCTCTCTCTATCTATCTATCTCTCTCTCTATCTTCCTCCTCTCTCTCTCTCTCTCACTTCCTACTCTCTCTTCTCTCTCTCTCTCTCACTTCCTACTCTCTCTCCCTTTCTCATACACGTTAATTTTCTAAACCAACTGCATCAAAACATTTCCTCCCTCTGTATTGATAATGTCCTAATCAGTATAACGAGCCGGCTACAACCACTATCTAGGCACTGCAGGTACATTGTAGTCGAGCAGTGTTCGAATAAAAACAAACTTCTCTCTCTCTCTCTCTCTCTCTCTCTCTCACCTTCCAGCAAGAGCGAGTCTGCCGAGAGCCTCGGCCAGCTTGAACATCATACGACCGCTGTTGTAGTAGTCCTGAAAAAGTAATTTGGAAAATCTCATCCCAATACGCTTCAGCGATCAAACTAAACTAGAACACACAAGCATTCATCAATAACGCGACTTTGTACGAAACCTAGAATCTCACACTATATGAACGAACAACAATGCCATCTTTCTCTTTCCCTCTTTCTCTTTCTCTGACCTGCATCAGCTCGTTCTTCTTCTTTGCCATCATGGCCGTGTTGTTTCGATCGAAGAACGGGCCGGCCATCACACTGCAAGCGAGACGGGACATGACAAGGGATATCATAGTACTGACATTAACGTATAGCATAGTAAATGATAATGATAATGAAGTTCTGCTTGAAGAAAGTAAGATAAAAAGAAGATAAAAGAGTAATTATAACAGTCATCACCTTTTTTTAAAGATTACATGTGATCTGAGCGGCATATTTAAAACATTGACATTGGCATCATTTGCATGTGCGTGAACGATACGAAGAAATAGAAAACGTATTACCATATCTATGTATGTTTAGGTCCATATAGCCTTTAGGTTTTCTGGGCATATACGCGAAGTGTGAAACATATCGAGGCAATGAATGAATAAACCATACCTCCATCCGACAACGGTCGCAAAGTACTTGGCGACAATGTTGTCGACGAAGCCGATAGAGAAGCTGGAAAGAGAGGATTAGGCAGAGAGAGAGAGAGAGAGAGAGAGAAAGAGAGAGAGAGAGAGAGCCTACCGGAATAGAATGAGTTTCCTGAGGTGCGCGACGAGCTTGTTGAACGACTGCGTAATCGTGGAGCGCTCGCGGTTGTTGCCCTATAACAAACTAGTCCCGCCGGCTTCGACCACGCCCACAGAACATTGTGCCTTCAACTGAGTCGAGAGAGAGAGAGAGAGAGAGAGAGAGAGAGAGAGAGAATAGCTCCGCCCCTCTGGCCCCGCCCACCTGATAGAATGCGATCTCCTCGCTGTTCATGATGAGACGGCTGTTCACGTAGCGGAACTCGCCCTCCAGCTGCTGCTCCTCCACCGTCAGGCGACCGATCTCAAAGTATTGATCGCTTATTGATTGATTATCGATCAATTGTCCCATCATTATTCAGGAAATTCTTATTCACACAAACAGCAAATATGCGCATTACACATTTAGCTTGACACATTACGCATTCACATATATAAATTATTAAAACAGAACTCACCGGGCGACGAAGATAAGTGAGGAAGACTCCAGTGACCATGAGGTAGGCAAAGAGCTTGGACGGCGCCTGGAAGACGGTAGATACAGTCTACGTCATATTCAAAATACCGTACCTGGAATCCGAGCGTCGATCCGAGCTGGGAGACAAAGAGGGCCACATCGACAATGGGCTAAAAAAAGAAAATCATACATATGATGAGGGAGAGAGAGGCAGAGGCAGATAGAAAGAGAAAGAGAGAGAGAGAGAGAGAGAGAGAGAGAGAGAGATGCGCACACCTTGGTGAGGTTCGAGTAGAGCTCGACGATTCCGTCGCAGAACTTGTCCACGTCCTGAAAATTGCATGATCATAAAGATAAAATGAAAGTACGTTTCACTACATGTGCATATACTGTGGAAGCATTTTTTCTGAGTGCTAGCGACATTGACAGTTTTGGAATAGGAATGTATAAAGTATAAAGAATAGAAAAACGCGGTTGGCTTTTTCACCTGAGTGAGCAGCTGGTCGGGGTTGGAGATGCGGTTGTCGAGGTTGGCCATCTTGTAGAAAGTGAAGCCCCTGCAAGAGTCTCTCTCTCCATCTCTCTCTCTATCTCTCTCTCTATCTCTATCTCTCTCTATCTCTCTCCTACCCCCTCTCCCTCACTCACTTGAGGTACTCTCCGTACAGGTGCTTGGTGAGCTTCTCTCGGAATCGCAGCTTCAGCTCAGAGAGGGCAAACTGGTAACAACAAAATACTTTTCATTACGTTCGCAATGTAGCGATCTCATTGCCAACAACATCGACGCCAACTATAAACACGCTTAGCGAAACGTATCAATTCTCTCCGCATTGCACACACAGGCTCCGCTCCTCCAAGCCCCGCCCCTCTCTCACCTTGAGAATGGCGTTGACGACCGAGATGGCGGGCATGGCCAGCACGTAGTGGATGGTCTGCGAGAGGAACTCCTTCGGGTTGCGCGAGATGATACAACTGCAAGGGAGGGAGTCTCTCTCTCTCTCCTCTGTCTCTCTCTCTCGTACCTCTCGATAGAGGTGGAGGTGGTGATCATCCACAGATCGGCATAGGTGCGGCAGAGGAGAGAGACAGCTATGAGCACCATGTAGAACATCTGAAAGAAGGAGGGAGATGAAATAGAGAGGGAAAGGAGAGAGAGAGAGAAAGAGAGAGAGAGAGAGAGAGAGAGAGAGAGAGAAAGAGAGAGGAACTCTAACCTCTTTGGTGAAGTATCCGGGAACGAGGATCTTACAGATGCGCATCAACTTCCGCATGAACAAACCGTCCACATTTGCCTGAATATGCGTGATGGAAAATATATCGAATACGTTTCACTTGAAAGTGATAATAATTATCTCAAAAACATTATAATAAGTTTCTAGCACTCAAAACACAATTCGACTTGGTACTTCAGCCCCGCCCCGTCTAGCTCCGCCCACCCACCTTCTCGCCCTTCTCCTTCTTCTTGCCTTTGTAGCCGGTGGTAGACTTGCCGGTCCTGCAAAGTATACGATACGGTATAGTGATATCATTTTTCTCACCAATTGACAAATGGAGAGCAATACTAAACAGTTAACGTGAAACGTAACAGATAACTAAAGAGGAAGGGGTAGAGAGGGAGAGGCGCATACCTGGTGTTCCTGACGTATAGTTTGTATACGGCGGCTACGAGTGCGCATCCGGCGATGGCCGGGGCGGCTGAGCGAGCAGTCACCGCCGACGCCGCTTTCGACAACACAGACATCCAAGTCTGAAAGTAGTGACAGTGTACAAAACTGTTCACGTTTGAGAAAGAAAGTCGACAATAGTTTTAGAAAATGTAAGTAACATCAAAGTCAAGAAAGTGAACGCGACAATGACACACTATCAAATCAATTATCGCAATAATTCGCGAGAGGGGTGTCTGTGGGGTAGATCAGAGAAATACGGAGAGTCAGCTCACAGCAATAGCGCGCCAAACAAGAGAGGCACATTATTTTGAGCTGCAAAACTAGTAGAAACTATTACTCTGACATAGGCTATCACGCGAAAATTGGTAAAAATCGTACATAGAGTGCAAGGAAAGTTTTCGACAATAAAGTGCCCGACCGAAGAGCGGAGAGAGTGGTGAGAGATGTAAATGAGCGTAGATCAACTTACCGATAACGTACAAACAAGCGAGTGACACAATAGACAGCCTGCTGGACAGTGGAAACGCGAAAAGACAAATCGCGATCAATGGAAATGCATACGAAACGTATCAGCGGGAAAGTAGGGCGGTAGGAAGGAAAGAGAGTGGAGTGGACATCGAATACAGCGACTACAGGCGATGCGCACAAAACCGACGGCTGGCGGACATTCCAAAGATTCGTGCGCTCACACAACACTCTCGGCACTCGCGGTTGACCCGCGTAACTACACTCTAGTTCAGCACTGATAAGACAGGTCGTGCGCAACATCGATCGATCCCCCCTACAAGGCGAGATCTCTCTCTCTCTCTCTATCTCCCACTTTCTCTCTCTATTTCTTTTTCTCTCTCACTGCAGGGGAAGAAACAGATGGATCGAACGAAAAAGGTAAGAAAGATGATGTGTGGTGTGAGCAGTGAGAGAGAATGGGTGGTCTTGAGATACTGAAAGAACACTGCATATGTTCATAGGTATGCATGCAGATTTGTTCTTATCAATGTGATTGATTGATAAACAAAATTAATACCTCATATAGTTTTAGGGAGTTAGAGCCACACTATCGATATTGCACATGGGCGAGAACGCATATGGCACATAGTGATAAATCAGACGATCGAGAGAGATATCTCTCTGAACACAGTACATTTAATCCGTGTCTGATAAGAAAGCCAACTAGAAAGCTTTTCTGAGAGATAAACACATTGTTTTGTTTGCCAACAACACAAATTGAATGCGGATATGTTTATTGTTGAGCTTCGCTCGAACAATGACGTCACATTTAGTGGCGGTTGACGAAGACAGCAGAGCGGGGAGGGCAGGGGCAGTAGGCCGCATCGGTTCCGGGAGTTCCGGCACCTCCGGGCTGTCCGGGGCTTCCGGGACCACCAGGCGATCCGTTGTTTCCATCGGGTCCGGGAGGTCCCTGGGGTCCGGGGGCTCCGTCCTGTCCAGGCGTTCCGGGTCCTCCGTTGTTTCCGGGGGCTCCCGCGGGTCCAGGTGCTCCGGGTCCTCCGGGGGCTCCAGAGCCGCGCTGTCCGTCTTGTCCGGGGGATCCGGGGTTTCCGGGGGCTCCGTTGTTTCCGGGAGCTCCAGCGTCTCCAGCGGGTCCGGGTCCTCCGGGCTGTCCGTTGCTTCCAGGAGATCCAGAGTTTCCGGGCTGTCCGTCGGGTCCAGCGGGTCCAGCGGGTCCGCTGGGTCCGGGAGGTCCGGGAGGTCCCTGGGGACACTTGATGCAAGCAGTGTCCTGAGCGGGGCAGATGATCGGGGCGTAGACCTGGTGGTTGTCCTGTCCACGAGGTCCGGGAGATCCAGGCTGTCCGGGTGATCCGGGCTGTCCGGGAGGTCCAGGGGGTCCGGGAGGGCAGTTGATCTTAGGAGGCTCGCAATGACAGTGCGCTGGCAGACCGTTCTGCCTCTTCTGACGGAAGACCGAGTCGAAGGGATTCTCACGAGGCTTCGAGGGAGGGGTGACGGTGATCTGGAAGTCCATCATCTCCGTCCACGCAGAATCCGTCTCCACTCGGAAGACGTTCACACCGTCCAGAACCTCATCGTGCACCTGAAACGAGCGAAGTGTGAACTAGTCATCTGATAGGAAGTCTCGACTGTGTTGTAGTGTTGTACTGACTGACCTCGTTGATGGTGTTGTATAGGGAGGGGACGACGACGAGACAGGCGACAATGGCAAGGGTCGAGCAAGCCGAGGCCACTCCCACGATCACCTTCTCTTCCTGCATCTCTGGATGAAGGTTCTCTGTGGACGGAGCCTTTTATGAGCGCTCATTATGGAATGTTGTTGTGAGTGGGAGAGTGACTCCGCCCACCCAGTCAACCGGATCACACTAGGCACTAGGCACTTTTGCACAACAAGAAGATACTATCTCATTACACAACAACACACGACGTCTGAAAATACTGACCCAAGCATTTGTGGATGACAGAGTTCGAGTGTCTTATAGTCATCGAATAATAAGAGAGAATAATAAGAGACTTGTAAACGGTGGTCATGTTACGAACATCCAACCATGGGAGATGTTGTACAATTCAATGTCACCGAAATTGATAGCCGACTCTTTTGTTCTCTTTACTTGACTCGGCTATGCAAAGATACAAGATAATATAAGCTTTGTACATTTGACTACATGAATGAAGATACTCATTTCAGTGCGGGACCTTTCCAGGCAGATAGTGAAAATGATCTCGATGCTGCAATATTAAAAGCGCGTGGTCATTTATCGTCTTCATATCTGTAGTCAAATTTACAAATTCCCCAACTACATTCCTGAAGAAAACTTCTCTCTCCCTGAAAAAAATATGCATCTCTAATTTTCTGTTCTTGCAAAATATGTGCTCACATAAAACTTTTTCCTTCAAACTTTTTTTCCATTTTTCTCTTCATTGTTTTTATCTACTCAGTCAATTTTCGATTACTACTTGTCTGCATTCCAACTTGAGGCAGGCACTTGTTGTTTTGTAATGATAGACTGCACTTGTGTGTTGTGCCTACTGCCTAGTGTGATCCGGTTGACTGAGAGGGCGGAGCCACCCAACAAGATAGCATAACACATAATGAGCGCCCATAAAAGGCTCGGTCCCCGCAGAACCGCCATCCAGCGATGCACGAGGTGAAGGTTATCGTGGGAGTGGCCTCGGCCTGCTCCATCCTGGCTATCGCCTCTTGCCTTCTCGTCATACCCTCGCTGTACAACACCATCAACGAGGTCAGGCAGTGCAACACAGTCTTCCCATTGCTCCATTCTCAGTCAGATGACTAGTTCACACTTCTCTCGTTTCAGGTGCACGATGAGGTTCTGGACGGTGTGAACGTCTTCCGAGTGGAGACGGACTCTGCGTGGACGGAGATGATGGACTTCCAAATCACCGTCACTCCTCCCTCGAAGCCCCGCGAGAACCCATTCGACTCGGTCTTCCGTCAGAAGAGGCAGAACGGTCTGCCGGCGCATTGCCAGTGCCAGCCCACCAAGCCCAATTGCCCTCCTGGACCCCCTGGACCTCCCGGACAGGCCGGATCCCCCGGACAGCCTGGATCTCCCGGACCTCGTGGACAGGACAACCATCAGGTCTACGCCCCGATCAATTGCCCCGCTCAGGACACTGCTTGCATCAAGTGTCCCCAGGGACCTCCCGGACCTCCCGGACCCAGCGGACCCGCTGGACCCGCTGGACCCGACGGACAGCCCGGAAACCCCGGATCTCCTGGAAGCAACGGACAGCCCGGAGGACCCGGACCCGCTGGAGACGCTGGAGCTCCCGGAAACAACGGAGCCCCCGGAAACCCCGGATCTCCTGGACAAGACGGACAGCGCGGCTCTGGAGCTCCCGGAGGCCCCGGAGCGCCCGGACCCGCGGGAGCCCCCGGAAACAACGGAGGACCCGGAACGCCTGGACAGGACGGAGCCCCCGGACCCCAGGGACCTCCCGGACCCGATGGGAACAACGGATCGCCTGGTGGTCCCGGAAGCCCCGGACAGCCCGGAGGTGCCGGAACTCCCGGAACCGATGCGGCCTACTGTCCATGTCCTCCCCGCTCTGCTGTCTTCGTCAACCGCCACTAATTGTGACGTCATTGTTCGAGCGAAGCTCAACAATAAACATATCCGCATTCAATTTGTTTGTTCAATTCTGTAATTCGCAAGTGATTCTATTCGGTTAAAAAAAGAGGAACAAATGCGCTAACATAATTTTATCCGCAAAAAGGTAAAGTGAACGTCAACCCGTTTGGAATGCGGTACTGGATGTCAGTTATACATCGTCGCAGTGTGGATAGCAAACTGCGATGTCGTGATGGAGGTACGGTAGCTCCTGGAAAAAGAAGAGATTTGTGACTATTGGGTGCATTCATAAAAAAAAAGTAATGAACCTTACCTGCGCCTCTTTTGGATAGTTGTCTTCCCGCTTCTCGTAGTTTGCAAGGTGCCATTGAACCTGGAAGGTATTGGAATGAAAGAAGAGAGAGAGAGAGAGAGAGAGAGAGAGAGAGAGAGAGAGACCTTTGTGTCATCAACCCGCTTATTCGGCCGCCACTCCCAGCCAGCATAGCCAATTTCACACTTCGATGGATCCAGCACTTTCTGTAATCATTTGATGTTACTGTAGGATTACTGTATTCTGAAAGTCGCTACAGTACCGTGAACGGCGAGTCCCATCCGTTGACGCCGACATCGTTGGGTTTCATGCCGTGCAGCATGAAGTCTGACTCGCTCCACCTGAAGATCTCTCTCTCTCTCTCTTTCTCTTTCCTCTCTCCCTCCTCTCTCTCTCCCTCCCTCCCTCCCTCTCTCCCTCCCTCCCTCCTTCCCTCTCTCTCTCACCCCTCCCCTCTTTCTAGAGCTAGACTCACTCATCGTCCGTCAGGAACCCGTCCCTCACCCAACCATGTGCCCTCCGATACACCCGTATCTTGCCGGGGTAGAGACGCTGAGCACCTGTGGAAAATTGAGATAATGTAAAGTTGTAAACTATGTAAAGTACATAAATGTAAAGTACATGGATACATGGAATCTCCTATACACGGATATAAATTTGAGTTCAAAATGATATGGCAAAGAGAAGCAATCTCTCTCATCTCCATCGTCTCTCTCATTTGAAGTAATACAATAGTGAGTCCCCAGAGAGGAATCCCACCCATATTGATCTTGCAGCAGGTGACATAGTTCATGTACTCCTCGTATGTCCTCGCCCGCTCCCAGATGGAGAGACAGTGGTCCAGTTCGTGAATGGCCGAGGGGACGGCCGTTTCGAGCAGAATCGCCTGAAACATGACGCTCCCATCCCAGTTGCTGAACAGTGTTTCTCACAGCGCTTAGCCCTTGTGATGTATGCACTTGTTGCATAGTCAGGATATAGCTACTAAGTAAGAGAATGACGAAATGAGCGTAGATTACCTTTTTCCGATGTTATCGGATCCATACAAGATTTCACTCATACAATGATTCTACATCTTACGTAACCCACAAATATTGTCAATTGATAATGTTGAAAGTGGTACATATACAGTCATGAAGATGCAAATGTGATCAGTGCACTCGCCTGCAGGACCCCGTTGTCGCTGCCCGAGAAGCTGCGCGGCTGGTGCCACTCCCACGACGCCCAGTAGGCGAGCAAGTCCAGAGAGTAGCCAGTGTTGCGGATCTGGAACTCTCCATCACTCACCCAGTGCATTTAGTGATGAGAGGGAGGAAAGAGGAGAAGGGTGAGATATACTCACAATATAGTTCCCCGCGGCGATCTCCCAATTGAACACTCTCTCGTAGAATATCACGTTGACCTGATCGTCGATCCACTCCTCGATACAGTGGTTCGGGTTGACTGGTAAGGGTTGCTCACATGTACATCGTAAGTGATGGCAGATGAAGATCGGATAAAGGAGGGGAGAGATGAGAGAGAGAGAGAAGAGAGAGAGAGAGAGAGAGAGAGAGAGAGAGAGTGAGTGAGTGAGTGAGAGAGAGAGAGAGAAAGAGAGAGAGAGAGAGAGAGAGAGAGAGAGAGAGAGAGAGAAAGAGGGCTGACCGACTGCCGTGTCCGCATCGAGTACAACCAGCCAATCTGTCTCCGGCAGGTACACCCTGGCCGCGCAGTGTTTCAGGAAGAAGAGCTGAAATTGGGAATTGACATGGAACAGCACCAGAGCAACTCTGGAATAGAATTCAAGGCGTCCTACGTCACCCAACCTCACTCTACTAGCGTCGTCGTGATTCAAGAACCACAATGTTCTCGATTAGGAAGGAGGTCTCCGGATTCAACCGTCAAAACAAAACAAAAAAACATCGATGCATGTGACCCACCTCCTGATGCCGTCCACACTCCTTCTTCACTCTCTCGTCCTTCTTGATATCCACGAAGAGCAGGTCATATGGAGTGGAGGCGAGGTAGCAGCGCAGAGAGGAGAGCGCGACGCCGTAGTGTCTGATGAGAGGTAGAGAGGAGAGAGAGGAGAGAGAGAGATAGAGAGAGAGAAAGAGAGAGGGAGGGAGAGAGAATAAGATACCCACTCTTTGAGGGAATTCTCCACATATGCCACGAAGATGGTGACTTTTCCGTGAATGTGCGCGCATTTTTCCATGTTCTTTCGGCGTTTGAGTGGGGTGCGGGTGGATGAGGTCTAAAATTCAGTTTTCTCTCTCCCCTCTCTCTCTCTCTCTCTCTCTCTCTTTCGTTTTCACTTTTGTGAAGTCTCCATCGACGAGAGACTGTGGCAGTGGAGGGAACGAGACGTTGTGGCTGGATACCGCTGGATAACGACGCGCATCCGTATTATTCGATAGAAACTGAGAATATTTTACGCTTGACAACCACTTTTCACAGTTATTCACCGCCTCCTCCGGCGCAGATAGCTCGGCGATGTGTTGTCTCAGCTTTTCCGCATTCGATAGCACATATTCTCGAACATACTCCTTATTTGACGAGAGATCCGGAGTGAGTAGAAATACAACGGTCACGACTGGAAATGGAAAACGGTCGTGACTGGAAAAGTAGGCAAAACAATTCAAAGAAACTCACAGAGTAGTAGTATCCCGAGCAACACAATGAAACGTTGGTTGGAGCGCATGGACATTCACTATCGCAAACCATGCACTGATTAGCGTATATGTGGGAGAAAACAGAGGAACCGGTCGGGTGATGGAATATCGGAATGCCATCGACGACTCGAGGTCGTTTACGTAACACAGAAATAAGTGATGTTCATTATTTTAGTTTCTTGGATGTATATTCAATCTATTTCGTTGATGAAAACCGCTCACGAGGAGTGTCGTTAGAGCCACACTCTCGGATCCGAACCAAATTGATAGGATACCTTAGTTAGGACCTCAGACATCGATTTCTGGTGTTATTTTTTCCTACGCGCCTTATACGTTTGCAGTACGAAAACGTACAGGGCTGGTTTTTTGCTACCTCATCCCACCTCTGGCGATCAAAGACCGAGTCGTTGTGGCCTAGTGGTTAGCGCATCAGTCTGTCAGACCAGAGGCTGGAGTTCGAGTCCGTGCACTTGATTTTTGTTTTGCCAGCACTTTCTGGACTTTGCTTTTCTTGTTGATGGAGAAAACACAGTCTACAAATTTTCACGCTTTGTTATAACTGTTTTCAAACTGAACGTTACAGCCAACACAATAAATCGTGTAAAGAAACACAAAACGCAGTATAGTTGAACGACATTGGAAGCCTATAGCAAACGGTAAAAAAAAATTTTTTGTAGTTACAAACAGGTCGAAGCACTTCGTCACACAAAAAAAAACTTTAAAGTCCAGAAAGTATTGGCAAAACAAAAATCGTGTGCGCGGACTCGAACCCCAGCCTCTGGTCTGACAGACTGATGCGCAAACCACTAGGCCACAACGTCTCGTTCTTTGACCGCCAGAGGTGGAATGAGGAAGCCAAAAAACCAGCCCTGTACGTTTTCGTACTGCAAACGTATATGGCGCGTAGGAAAAAGTAACAACAGAAATCGATGTCTGGGGTCCTAACTAAGGTATCCTATCAATTTGGTTCGGATCTGAGAGTGTGGCTCTAACGACACTCCTCGTCAGATGAGCGGGGCGCTGGCCAACCAAAAGTCGTCCGCGGTCCTCAAGCCCGAGCGCTTCTTCCCGCTCGCACCCCGCTCCTTTCCCGTTCATCGCGGTTGGAGAGTCTCCAAATTCAAGGGGATGGCGAAATACATACTACAGAAATGATCCTGTGAAGTATGATCTCGGCTTAACAAATTCTTTCATTTGTTATCTGTGCCAATAGAGTCCATGTAGCACCGGGTTTACGTTGCAGATTAAAGCTCCGCCCCTTTTCAAAGGGCATTCTGCGTCACTGCCCACTGCGCGTGCTGTGGTTTTTTGTCATCATTTTCACTTTTTTTTCTTGTTGTTTGTGTGTTTTTTTGCGCAGTTCTTGAAAGAATCACTCGTTATGCATGTGAAGTAATGATGCGACCGTTTAGAGCAGGATAATGAGAGTTGAGTTGTAGGAAAAGCGCGGTCTTTTTCGAAAAGAATCCTAAAATTCAGTTTTTGCGCGCGAAAGTTGTTACTTCCGGTTATTTCTTGGTAATCTTCTTACTTTAATATGTTTGTATTCTGGTCTTTTTTTTCGCGGTAGAGTCAATCCGTGCTCTGATTATGCTAATTTGGTTGAAAGCTTTGGGCTGGTTGCTCGGCTGCTGCCGCCTCCTACGTCCCGCGTGTGTCAAAGGAGGCCTCGTATTGATTGCGAGTCTCGTCGCCTCCACCCACTCCCTATACGCACATACTTATTTTTGCTGGTTATTCGCATAATCCTCGTCCGTGTCTACCTTTGTTGAGGTCTATTTGGCGTTGTCGTAGTTGAATTTTGATCGCTTCGCGCCAACTCCAACTTGTTTTATCGAGTGAATAACTATCACTCTCGCTCACGTTGCGCAACATTACAAAACGATTGCTCTCATGATATATGGTACCCGTGTTTATCGAGGCGAGTGTACCCAGTACCCTTCATAGTTCACTCGTGCCGCGGCGGGTGGGCCGGTTGTGCGGTATTATCGATCGAACCGACGAGTGCCCGTTGTATTGCAACCCGATCCGCGCCGGCACATCTGTCGCCTTGCGCTCACTGCGCGGTCAGATTTTGACCGAGTTGCTATCCATTGGCCCTTTCGATAAATGTCACTATCAGTGTGATGTGTTTATGCGATCCGTCGATGATGCCACGCCATTTGCGGGATGCGCGCGCTTCTCTCAAGGCCGTGCGGCATTACTCCCATGCTCGTTGCGAACTGAGTGCGTATATTTGCTCTGTGGGCTCTCCACTCCAGTCCCCGCGGCGGTCAGCAGTCACTTTATGCTCTCCGTCCCTACTCGTGCCTTCTTTACAACACAAGAGGGCAGTGTAGTGAGTGGGGCGGTGTAGTAGCAGCAGCAGAGCGCAGTCTGGCGGCTGTCCATTCTTTTTGCCTCTGTTTCTCGTTGCCAGCATTCAACTGCGCACTTTATCTCCCTCTCGAACATTCGATCCACTTTCAATGGGAGTGCATTTTTTCTGTCGCTTCTTGTACATGCGGTATCCTTTGATTTCACTCGCCTGCTCCTCGCCTCGCCTCTGTGCACTTTGCGTGTCTGTGTCTGCGAAATGTCGATGATAGTGGCCACTTGTTGCGACACGACTTTTTGTTTCCTGCAATACATCTTATCTTCCACTTTCTCATACTATAAGATAACGGTTCAATACTGTCTTGGATTTCTGATATATTGGCTCTTGGCTCGCCCACGTTTCCACGCTTTATGACGCGACGACGACGCGTTTTATTATTGCATACTTCTTGAATTCATGAATACAAGAAATTTATCTTTTTGCGTTTTAGCAGAGTCACCATCGTCCCTGACTTGGGCGATTGAATCCCGCCTGAACCACCAGCCGATTAGTGTCGCCCAACTGGTAACATCGACACTCGCTGTTCACTCAACCAACAACAACAAGTCATCATGACCGACGCCAAGACTGTGAGTGCATTGTTTCAACTATGATTTCATGGTTTTATCTGTTGCAGGAGGAGAAGCCCGCGGCCGAGCCCGTTGAGGTCAAGAAGGAGGTGAAGACGGAGGCCGAGGAGGCTCCCGCCGTTGAGAAGAAGGTTCTTTTATTTTGGGAGAACTAGAACTATATTTTATCATGTTTTATAGGTTATCGCGAAGGGAGTGAAGGGCACGGTGAAGTGGTTCAACGTGAAGAACGGCTACGGATTCATCAACCGCACTGACACGAACGAGGACATCTTCGTGCACCAGACGGCCATAGCCAACAACAACCCCAACAAGTACCTTCGCTCGCTTGGTGACAACGAGGAGGTGGGTTTTTGCGTTTGCATGGTTTATTTTTGTTTGTTGTGTAATTCATCGTTTTGCAGGTTATGTTCGACGTGGTCGAGGGATCCAAGGGCCCGGAGGCTTCGACCGTGACCGGAGCTGACGGAGGACCCGTGCAGGGCAGCAAGTACGCGGCCGACAGGGACGCCAACCGTGGAAACTACCGTCGTCGCTACCGCAACTCCCACCGTGACGGAGAGGATGAGCACGACGAGGCGCCCGCCGACGGAGAGGCCGAGGAGGGAGGCCGTCGTCGCGGAGGCGGCGGACGCGGCAGGGGAGGCCGTGGACGCGGAGGATTCGGCCGCGGCCGTGGTGGACGCGGAGGACGCGGACCCCGCGAGGATGGCGAGGGAGGAGAGGGAGCGGCCCCGGCTGCCGAGGGAGGAGAGGGAGCTCCCCGTGGAGGCCGTCGTCGCGGTGGACGCGGAAGGGGAGGCCGCGGTCGCGGAGGAGCCCAGGAGGGAGGCAACGCCGGCGAGAGCGAGGCCTAAGCCACCAACCACTGCCCCCATCCACTCATCCGAGATCTGTCCGTAGCCCCACCATCTAGCAGTTCTCGAGATTGCAGCAGAGACTCGTCTCTCGCTGATGCACATGTTCTATTTCCATCTGTTTACCATCTAGCTGGAACAGTGTACTCGTTCCATCCACTAGTAACATCCACACACATCTGATCCACACAACATGCATGCGTTGCAAGTTTTCGATGTTGTTTTGTTTTTATTCTATAATAAATTGTTATGTTCCGTACAACATCTGGAGGCGATAGGGCGAGGGAGAAATGGGTTGGAGAATATGTACAACAAATTTCAAATAGTGAAGTATTGCAAAAGGAGGATGTCTTCGTTTTGAGATCACTTCTTCTTGAGAGATCCACCGGTGAGCTTGAGAATGGCTTCCATGTCCCACGCAACTCCTGAAAGATATGTAATGTAGAGACTATATGATAGACCCACCATCGGGCACTGGTGTGCCATCTGGATTGGCGCACTTGGTGAACACCTCCTTGCGAAGCACCGTGTCACAGTCGACTTGCGAGAAGAAGGCGATCGTCTGAAAGAGATGGATAGGCTTGTTCTACTGTCGTCTACTCACCGAGGGTAGTTGTTGTATGCCGAGTCGGGTGGAGATGAATGCGCGCACGTACATGTTGGAGAGCATGAGTGCGAGCGCGCAACGCGCCGCGTCCTCCTCCCGGCACAGGTAGCGGATCTGAAGACGGCATATCCTTCTGCCCACTCACTCTCTCTCACCGTCACCACATCGTCATTCGCTTTCACATCCTTTGGCCACGATCGCTTGTGGTACCAATTCACATACTTCGAGAAAGTTCGGGATAAATGTATGAATTCTCACCTCATCGTGGATGGAGATGACGAATCGGGCGGGGATGTCGTTCTCGCGACACAGCCACTTCATGCACACCATCAGAAGGTGGAGGAAGTCGACGGCAGAGGATTGCACGACCTGCAGCGAGGCGAATCATACCGCCTCTCAAGCTACGAGCGAGGCCAGAATAGCCGCTTTATGAAACAAAACAAAACAAAACACTTTAGGGGTCTTTTCAGAAATGCTTCTGTCAATAAACGTCAAGTCGTACCCAGTTCATGACGCTCCTCCTGTACTTCTTGGCAAAGTGTTCCCTGTCGGGTACTCCGTCGGGGAGGGGCGAGAGCGAGTCGCCGAGGGCACCGCCGAGCACCGGAGTGCGCAGCTGCGGGTCCAGCGACGACAACTCCAGAAAGTTGAACGTCGCCGATTCGCTGCAATCAGTCAGTCAGTGAGGCGAGGGGACTCAATGGTATCAAGGTGCTTTTCAATACGCGCGATTGTTCTGGATCTGGAATTAATCCGAGGATCTTCTGAGGAAGTGCTACTCACAATCCGTCTCTATACAGCTTCATAGCCTTTGCGTAGTCGGCATAGAGCAGCGGGATGATCTGTTCGGGAGAGATGTCGGGGCGAACGGCCCGCGCCTTGCCCACAACCCAGTCTTCGAACGATGTCGTGGACGAGCTGAAAAAGTATTGTATGATGTCTCTATATGTTTGATGTCTCCACTCTATATGTTTGATGTCTCCACTCTATATGTTCTACTCAGCATCCACTCTCTTTCGCCAGTGTCTCACCCTCTTTCCGAGTCGTAGTCGGGCAGGTAGTGTCTGCCCATGAAGCGTATCTGGCCCGTGTCCGCGCCGCTCTCCACTAAGTACTCTTCCAGCAGACGAGCCGCATCGCCCGTCAGCTCGCGGTAGCTGAACAACATCGACATGCATATTATCCTCTATGGTTACTCACTGTTACTCACGGTTAATCAGTACTAACTGTTCTTCACTTTTACTCAGTACTCACTGTCATTGACCGTTATTCATTCGTACTCACTGTTTCTCACTGTCTACTATCTACTACCAAACCAACTCACCCCATCACCACTCCCTTGGTGATCTTCATCAGGTTGGCGGCCGTGGCTTCCGCCTGAATCAGGGGCAGTGAGTAAGAGTACCGTATACCTGTCCGTGCCCACCTGCTGCTCGCTCATGCCGGCCTGCTGCAGCGAGTCGGACGCGTTCTGCTCGCCCGCGCCATAGAGACGCGCGTAGTTGAGCACCTAGGAAGAGACACTCTCGATATGTCTATCTCCTCAACTTTATGCAATGCAGAGTGCACGGAATTCAGTCTCCTCATTGACGAATGTCTATTTGAATTCAGGTGCGACAACTGTGTCGAGAGAAGAGAGGCAGGATTCGCGTCTCACCTTTGCCTGGTCCCTGCTGATGTTGAGCTGTTTGGCGACGACTGTGTGCAGGTCGCTGCCGTCGCTCTTTTGCCCCGCCAGCATCATGTTCGAGAAGGGCGTGCGGCCGGCGCGACGCTCGCAATCGGCTGATCGTCAATAGTATTGATAGAAATGTGTCATTTCCAAAGTGATCACTGATCAGAGCGACTATCGAACTGAGTCAAGGAGGAAAGACCCCCGCATTACAAATGATATAGCCTGCGCCAGAGCGATAGTTTTCGATCTACCTCGCTTGCAGTTCGAAATACGGTGCCATAACCGTCTGCCTCTCTTGTTTTGCGCGTTATTGCCGAGAGCTGACTTTCAGTCTTCTTCTGATCTACCCTAACGCGCGCAACTTATTGCGAGCATAGAACTGTATTTCATTTTGATTTAAAAAAAAATCACTCACGCAGTCCGACGGCATCGGCTGCGTCTCCGAACACGCCGGCGAGCCACTGCTCCTGCGAGTCCACGTCCGCGCCGACGAGACGGTGGCCTGAGAGGGAATCTCTCTCTCTCTCTCTCTCTCTCTCTCTCTCTCTCCATCTTTCCCTCCTCTACTGCACTTCCTTGTCTCTCCTCTTATCACATAGTAGTAATCTCTCACCCGGCGGCGCCTGCACCATCGACTTGAGTCCGGTGCCGATGATCCTTCCGGCGTCCTTGGCGTTCGTCGCCGTCACCCACAGCTTGTGCACGGAGCGACGCGAGACAGTGCCTGCGAGATGATGAGTATACACCTACAATCTGCACCAAAGCGATAGTTTTCCATATGAACCGCTTGCAGCTTGAAATACAATATTCTAATGGTCTCCTTACCGCCTCCCCTTGTTTTGCGTGCTATTACGGTAAAATCACTCTCCACTTCATCTACTCTGATGTACTACACAACCACAACGCGCAAATTCGGAGAAGAGAACTATGCGCAGCCCTCACCGGATGGTGCCACAGCCGGGGCGATCACGCCCAGTTCCATCGGCTCCTTCCACACCACCAGCTCCTCGGCGAAGCGCTCCCTGAAGTGATCCTATTCTCTCTCTCTCTCTCTCTCTCGTGAAACAGGGTGCAAGACAAAGAGGAGAGATATACTGACGAGTAGTTTCCCCAGAACACGGTCTCCTCCAGTGTCTCGTTGACGCGGGAGAATGTGTCCGTGTACCGCGTGGCGCGGATGACTCCTGGAAAAAAAATAGAGACCATCTTTTTTTCTGGCAAAAATCCCTTTTAGAACGCGTCCCAACCTTCACAGACATCATCTTTTATTATCAAAAAGCGGATTTTTGTTACACAATCGAATGCAGATTCACCTTATGAAACCCCCCTCACCCACCCGACTTCATCTCGTTCTTCCTAAAGTCCTTGGACAGCGGGCTGCCCACGTTCTCGTTCTTGCCCGACTAAAACACAGTATTCCAATACTCCAAAACCGTAAAGGCTACCTACCGGATGGGGCAGTCGGTAGAAGTCGAATCCCTTGGTGAGGGCGACGGGGCGCGAGTCGGGCAGGTCAATGTCGCCGTGTTCGCGACGAGAAGAGCGGACAAGCTCGCGGATCAGACTGAGTGAGTAAATGAACGGTAGGAGCGTAGACTCTTGAGCTCCGGTTAGTCTCTTCAAAACGGCTTGTCATGTTGCCATTCCTTCGAAACACTTCGGAATGGCTTCCGAAGAGACTGACCGCTCCTGTACTGTGCTACTCACTCTGCCGGGAACTCGACGCTGTCGCCGTTGTGCAGCTGAACTTGCGGGTTCATCACGGCTGAAAAGATCTCTCTCTCTCTCTCTCTCTCTCTCTCTCTCTCTCTCTCTCCCTCTCTTCCCCTCTCTCTCTCTCTCTCGCGTACCCTTGCTGGGCTTGTCGCTCTTGGGGACAATGAATCCCCATCCGCTGTCTCGCTTGTGCATCATCGGGTACGGGCCGTACATCAGACCGAAGATCTGAAGGGGTACGATATCTTCTCCGATGTCACTCGACTACCTTGGGCAGGATGCTCGTCGTGGGGCTCATCTTGACCTCTTCAATAGTGAGCTGGTCGAGCGGCAGACGCGCGCTCTTCTTGTTGCGGTAGAGACTGTACTGCCATCTGGAAGAGAGAGGTGTGGAGAGAGAGAGAGAGAGAGGGAGGGAGAGAGAGAGAAAGAAGGAAGAAAACAATGAAAGGTGGCACTCACGTCACCACGTCCTTCTTGCAGCGGTTCCAGTTCTCCATCCAGAGCCACGGATCGCGAGCGGCGTGAGGCGAACTGGAAGAGAAATCTCTCTCCATCTCCCGCTCCCCCTCCCTCTCTCTCTCTCCTCTCTCTCTCTCTCTCCTCTCACTCCCTCCCCTCCCCTCACTTTGCCAGCTCCCTGGTGTGCTCCGCCAGCTGCCTTGCCGCGGCGTTCTTCTTCTCGGCCACCCTCTGGTCGTTGTGTGTGTAGAAGAGGGGCCAGTTGTGGTTGACTGGCAGGTACGCCTCGCCGATCGCCAGTGTGCCTTCCAGGGAGGCGGGGTGCGGGAAGCTACAAGGAGAATGGTGACATAGTTCATCGGAGTAGTAGATCAGAGGAAGACAGAGAGTCAGGCTGCGGTAACACTCAGCATATAGTATATAGAGACGCTTATGGTGAATTGTGAGAGCACCAATACCCACCGCTTCTTGAACTCCCTCCAGATGGGTCGGTGGATCTGCGCGGTGGCGAGCACATCATTGGCGCAGTAGGTCATGAGGGACTGCGCGTGCTCGCGGATATAATCCATGTCCTCCACCACAAACGTCTTCTGGTCGGACTTCTGCAGCGAGAACCACCTGAACGAGGAGTTAGTTCTAGGGAGAGAGAGAGAGAGAGGGGGGGAGAGAGAGAGAGAGAGAGAGAGAGAGAGAGAGGAGATGGGAGCCTCACTTTGTCTCGTCGTCTCCCCTCTGCTCGGCGAGCCTTCTCTGCATGGCATACACGGCGGCCAGTGAGTTCTTGCTCACCCTGTCCCGCCAATCATCCAGCCAGCCCATGCGCTGAAACCACGGATTTCGAATGTATCTCATCTCGAAATGTCGTACCATCAAGAAAATCGATTCCATATTTAGAAATTATTCACAGAGTGGCACTGAGAGGCATACAAATTCCATAGTTGCTGATGTTGAAGCGCGTTCCGATACTGGGATGCTACGATCTCGCACTCACCATCTCCTCCACTCCCGTGTCCCTCTTGTCGTAGAGCAGTCGGAGATGGTCGGGCATGCCCCAGATCGGGATGTGCGCCGACATCGTGCACCAGAAGCGGAGCAGCGAGGGCTGCAAGTGAGATCTCTCTCTCTCTCTCTCTCTCTCTTCCTCCCCCCTCACCTTGTCCCCATAGGGCTCCCTGCTCCTGACCCTGTCGTATCCGATGTTGTGTCCGATCGCCACCCGCTCCCTCTCCTCGCCCAGTGGAATCAGATGGTCCAGGGTGGCATACGGGGGAACCGGAGAGTCGTTCACCAGACGATCGCTGCACCACGAGTACCTGGAGAGTGAATGAGTGAATGAGTGAGTGAGTGAGTGAGTGAATGAGTGAATGAGTGAGTGAGTGAGTGAGTGAATGAGTGAGTGAGTGAGTGAGTGAGTGAGTGAGTGAGTGAGTGAGTGAGTGAGTGAGTGAGTGAGTGAGTGAGTGAGTGAGTGAGTGAGTGAGTGAGTGAGAATGTGAGTGAGTGAGTGCCGGAGCAACGTGAGAGAGTGAGTGAGTGAGTGGGAGAGAGATGGGAGATGGATACGCACCATGCTTTGTCACTCAGAGCGACGGCCATAGTCGGGAGTGCTCCGTCGCGTACACAGACCTCCACGTCAAAGTAGAACACGTCCTCCAGCGGGTAAGGCACCTGGAAAGGTGGGGAATTATATGGTGAACGATATCCATCATCCATTAAGACATACAATGAAATGCACCTAGGCTATTGATTTCCAATAGTTGTTCTACGCACCTGTTCCGCCTTGCCGTCAGCGTATCTCGTCCATCCGGTCTGGAGTGTCCACTGCTCCGGTCTCTCCACGTCCTCTGGTCGCCAGTCGAGAGTCGACGAGAGAAGGCGGTCATAGACTGCGCACTGCTCCCCCGCCACTAGAGCGAAGTGCTCGTGGAGAGAGGACGCCTGAAGCAAACATGACTTCCTCACTCTCCCCCATCATCTCAGCTGGATACCTTCAACTGTGGCAGTTCGAGTGTGGCGTAGGGGTCCTGCTCGACTGTCGTCGGAGGCGGGGCGGAGGCGAACAGGTGGTGGTGGAGGGACGCCGGCACGGTCGGGATCACTTTCGGAGTGAACTGCGAGGGATACGGTAACCCTGAGGAATCTATCGCACCGTATTCTCCTGCTGGGTGAGTTGCGGTTGGGTGGAGGTGGAGGCGAATTGCGCGAGGCGACGATGCCGGAGCAACGAGGTGAGTCGCGCGCGTGTGGGAAACATTCTAAAGGTGCGCCATAAACAAGGTCTTCCTCCGCACGCTTGGTATCGAATGGCTCACAACCAAGTATAAACACTCATCAAGCGAGGCGAGACGTAAACAGTTTATCACATTTGGCAGGGAATATAAATTACTATACAGTGAACCCGGTATGTACAAAATGAATGAATCAATCGAAGTCAATTATGCGGGGGCTACATATTGGCGTTCTCGCGGGCGATGACCGACTGCTCGAACTGGATGACGTAGGCGGTGCTGCCTTGTTCCCAGTGGTGGGCGAACACCTTGCACGGGAAGTTGGACGCCTGAAAATGAGTGATGAGTCACTCACTTTTCCCCTCTCTCTCTCTCTCTCACACTCTACTCACCTCGAGCATAGCCTCTATGATTCCGGCGGTGAATGCGGCGCAGTTGAGGTTTCCCTTGTCCTTGGGCACCGAGATGAACGTGTTCACCACCGGATCACGCTCGATCAACAGGTCTGAACTTCTTAGGTACAAGGAGAAACAAGCAAATGGAATAACATGTGCACTGGTCGTCGTTTGAGCGCTCGAGCTTGTCGGCCTCCCTGCCGAACAGGTTCTTCCACACCGGCCCCTTCACGAACATGAGCATGTTCAGCAGCTTCGTCTCGCGCTTAATAACGTGGTTCGTAAATATAGTAGAGGAATATAAACGAAATCGATAGAAGACAAGGACGAGGAGGCTATTGATCAAACGACGCCACTCACCTTGAATCCCTTCTCGCGCAGCACGATCACGTCCAGCATACGTACGCCCACAAACTTGCCGTAGTTGGCGAGTCTGAAACGTGTTGAACCACTGCTTGAGACCAATAGAATGATAGTGATAGTATGAACACGTACCTTTCGTGAAGTTCGCTGATTGTGTCGACGCGATTTTGGGCATAGCGAATCATTTCCGAGAACATCACAGCAAAGGTTGACAGATTCACCTGTAAACAATGATAGACAAAGAAGAAATTAACACATGTTAGATTTTGTAAACAAAAAATTTGACAAAAAAACCTCAGTCTTTCCTCGGCTCAGCGTTTTGTCTAGAATTCCAGTAGCTTTGACCATCTGGAACAATAGTATTATACACTGGGCTTGAAAAGGGTTTCATACATTACGAAACATATGCGTAAAATAATATAAACACGTTATAAATATGAAAAATCATGAAAATGCACTAGAAAATAAAACACGTTTGAACTCAAAACAGGTCCCGTAGCGATTCACCGCCATTGGACGGCGGATTTTTCTATTGGCACTGAAGAGATCGGCGACGTTTTCCCTTTTTTTTCTATGTTACAAGTGTTGTTGTTTATCGATAATGACATTGTAGTATCATAGAGACATCTAATCGATAACATTTTTGTAGGTAGCTCGTTTCCACGGCTTTGGTCGAGGCTCCGAGCTTCTCAGAATGAGTAACACGAACGGCACCATTCGGGTCAAGTGAGTCAATGTTCATCCATTCGTTATAAAATTGGTCAATGGAGGCGAGATAAAACTTATATTTCAGTTTTCGCAAGAAGGTGTCTGTTGCATGCCAGACTGACCCTAGCCCGACTTACCCTGAAGGTGTGGATGATGTGAAGAGGGAAAGGAGGACAACTTACACGAAGTCAAACCCCGTCAAGAACGGTAAGTGTATCTTATTCTAATGTTTATTTAAATTATTATTGCGTTCAGCTGGTGGTTCGACAGAACCGACTACTTCTTGGACGGGTAATGCTGGAACGACCACGAGACAGACTGTGCCTCCTAACGAGGATCACACTCTGCGAGTGACCATCCAGCACTTCTCGAAGATGTCCGATACTCTCTGTTCGCCTAGCAAGAGAATCAAGGATGTTCCCTGGTGAGTACTCGGTGTTTTTTCTCATGATTTTCATGTTTGTTATAGGCGGATCATGGTCATGCCGAAGCAGCATATGGTGCAAAAGAAATCTCAGAAGTGCATGGGATTCTTTCTGCAATGCTGCCCCGACAACACCTACTCTGAGTATGTTCTTTTTTTTTACAATTCTTGTATAGCATTCATTACATTTGTTTTTCAATTCCAGCCAGTGGTCATGCCAAGCTGTTGCCGAGATGAGGTTGATTTCTCAGAAAACGGGAGTTCAAAACTTTGTTCGGAAAACAACGCACGTCTACACTGCCAAGGAGAACGATTGGGGATATTCGTGTTTCATGACTTGGGCGGTACGTTTATTTAAAACGATGTTTTGTTAATTTGATATTTCAGGATGTTCTGGATGAGAGCCAAGGCTACATCAAGGAAGATAGAGTGACGCTGGAAATCACTGTGAAGGCGGACAGTCCAAAGAACATGTTGTGAGTTTTAAACATTTCTTTACGTTTATGTGACCTGACTACGCGGCGTTCTTGTGAAGGTCATACTGGGCATTCTTTCACTCAGCTGATCTGTGCGTTGATTATGTCTTTCATGACGAT
Organism: Rhabditoides inermis; assembly: GCA_963966185.1. NCBI lineage: Eukaryota > Metazoa > Nematoda > Chromadorea > Rhabditida > Rhabditidae > Rhabditoides > Rhabditoides inermis. The sequence goes on along the minus strand of CAWZYM010000284.1, from coordinate 69,920 downwards.
ATTGATCGCCTCGCTGAGGCGAGGCCTGTTCTGCAATTTGAATTACAAAACGAATTGCATTGAATGGTTTAGGTCTGTGGAAGAGTTCCGAAAGACCATCGATCAGTGGTTCCAGATTGCAGAGATGCACATGACTCGTGGACACGTGAGTTACTTCTAAATTATTTTTGATTTTGTATTGGACACATTCAGATCGACTTGGCAATCGAGGCGAACACGCAAGCATTGAAATACTGCAAGGACAAGGATCGTCAGTCCAAGGACAAGCTGGATGCGCAAAAAGAGCGGCTTGTTAAGCACAAGCTTCTGGAGAGCATTCAGAGGATTGAGCTTGGCAAGGATCCGAATAAGCCGCCAGAGACTGCGGCTGTTTCTGCTACATCTCTGAGACAAGCTCTCACTGGCGCTCAGAAGACCACTACCGTGAAAGCTGGCGACAAGCGAGCTGTTGGTGCTAAGAAGAAGGCTGCGGTAGCGAAGTCCATCAAGAAGAAGATCGATAACAGGTGGGTTACAGGTTAACGGTGCGAATAAATTGTTTATGTTGACTATTACAGACAGCCTGATGCGAAGCGCAGATTGTCTGACACATCTGATGAGGACAACAGCAAGTCGACGGAGCCTGATGTTGAAGCTGTCAAGGTGGAGAGGAAGGATGATTGCGCGCCTCAAAACAAGATCGACGTTGCAGCGAATGCCATCAAGGTATACATTTTTGTGCGTTTGAACAAAACTCAACTCACTACATGTACATGTGTGTTTCAGGATGAATCGAAAGATTTGGTTCCTGTCGAGAAGAAGGTCAGCAACGCGAGCGATGGATCGGGAACAGCTGCAGGAGAACACAGTAAGTGTTTTATTCCTCATTTGTTGTTTTTGTGTGTTATTCATTGCTTCATTTAAGAGTGTGCATGCAACGGGGACGCGCACTGGGAGCGTGTGTTCGGTACTGATGAGGTGATTTCTTAAAATTCATTATTTTTTTTCTATTATTTCACTTAAATATATTTAAGTGAGATTGTGGTTTTATTATTCAAAATTTGCAGATCCAAGCGCATCAGCCGTTTGAGATGTACATGATGGAGCGAGCAGACAAGTTGAGCATGTTCATGAGCGAAATGATCAGAGACAGCGACTTGGAGTCAACCGCGTTCTTCGAAAAGATGAAGGTATTTAAAAATATTTTATTGCAACTATTGTATTCATTTATCTATTAGGAGACGAAGCGGCTTGGTGGCTGGGATAAGCGCAAGAAGCTGATTGAGTCGCTGATTCGATCTGCCGAGGGACACGAAATCCCGCTTGATTCCAACAAGGTGAGTATTTTGAAGACATTTTTCACTATATTGAACTTCATTAATATTTAATGTCTTCAGCCTACTGGACGGACGATCAGGCAACAACTGGAGATTATTCACACCACCATGCTGGACGTAGATAGGGACGACGATTATATGGGAGTTACAACATCAGATGAGACGGATAGCAGCGAATACGGCGAAGACGCCTCTGTCAAAGACAGTGAGTTGTTTATCGCATTTTTTGAACTGTTTGAACTGTTAAATGTTTTAGTGTGCGACTGTCATGGTCACGGGGATGACGACTGCGTTGATGGAGAGGATCCTGCCGATTGTGACTTGCCCGTGAGCAGCGAGGAAGAAGACGAGGACGAGGATGAGTGCGAGGATGAGATGGACGAGGAAGACGATTACGTGGACGAGGCGGAGGAGTGCGAGGAGCGCGAGCCGGTTGAAATGTGCGAGAACGGTTGCCAGACGGATGACACGGTCGATCAAAACGCGCCAGTTTCTGTTTTTGCCAAGGCCGGTCAGAAGAACGTCGAACATCTCCATGAGACGAACATGTCTAAGAACGCTCCCGCTATGAAGGTTTGTCGTTGTATTTTCTTGAAGTTTACTCATTTTTACTCTTCAGAAAGTTAATGCTACTCTTCGAAATGCGACGTTCAATCATCTTCGTTCCAACGGCTCGTCTATCACTGGACACAAGTTCGCCTCCGTGTTAAATCAGCTACCCAGGAATCCGGAGGGATCGGTACGTATTATAATATATTCTTCATAACTTAGTGTATTTTCAGGAGCAGATGACCGCGCTCGTAACCACTGGAATGAGTTGCCTGAACACTCAGCGCATTATCATGAAGGTCGAGAAGGTGGTCAAGTCTTTGGAGAAGGCTCTCAACACCAAGCTCGTGTCAGACACCATCGAACGATACAAGGCCCTGAAGAGCTCGTGAGTAAACTTGTCGGGAACATCAACAATAATAATAACAAAAAAAATGTCTTTTAGTGGCCAACTCATGGATGTTGCGGACAGTTCGGTTCGTGCGATGGCATTGGAAGAATCTTCCGATGATGATGAGTGCGGTCCGCGTAAAGTTCGCGACATTGAGGCTCTTCTCAACGACATGAATGAGGCAAGTGTAACGATGAGTTATTTTTTCATAACATATTTTTTCAGCAAGTGGAGACTCAACTGAAGCAGGCAGAGGAGGAAGCGTCTGCAGGTGGAGAGAAGATGCTCAAGGTGTTGTTCCACAAGGAGCTCTACTCGTACAACTGCTCTTTGTCGACAATGTCGGACATGTTGACCGTATTCGATCAGCGGTCTTCCGAGCTGGAAGCAGCTGTCGCTCAGGATGTCAGTTTGGCAAAAGCGCTGTCCGACAAGGAAGCGCTTGTGAAGGAGTTGGAAACGAAGCTCAAGACTTCTAACCGCCAGCTGGAACTGGAGAAGGAACAGCGGAAGAAGGTGGAGGTGGAGAAATCTCAAGCTATGCTTCTGCTAGATGAGGAGCGCGCCAAGACCGAGCAGGTTAACCAACAGCTGAAGGAGAAGAAGAATGAGAGCAAGAAGACAGAGAAGAAACTACGCCAGGACGAGTCGCGCATTGCCGATCTCGTTGGAGAGAACACTGATCTGGAGGACAAACTGAAAACATCAAAGAAGGAGCTCGACACGCTTCGAAAGAAGTCTGCCGAAGAAAGGAATAAGAACAAGAAGGAGAAAGAGCGGGATACGGAAACGATTCGACGACTCGAGAGCGAGCTCTCTGAAAAGGAGACGGATAACAGCAAGGAGCGCTCTAGCCATGACCAGAAGGAGCGCGAGTGGAGGAACAAGGAGCAGATTGCTGCTAAGGTGAGCCAAATGTGCTGTAACCCTGATAATTGTAATACGTCCGTTTAGGAGAAGAAGGCTATGCAACAACAGCTACTGAGTGTCATGGAGCGACTGCGCAAGGTTGAGGGCGACAAGGCTGAAGCCGACATGACTCTTGGATTGACCACCCTTGAGCGCGCTCATCGCGACTGCGTCAAGGAGCTCGCTCTTCTCAACGAGTTCGCCGCCAAGCCGTGCGTTGTATTTTTGCGAAATTTGTTTCATTCGTCTTTTTCAGTGCGCGATCTGTTTCTGACCGTGATGCGCTGCGGAAGGCGATGGTGGATTGGGAGAAGACAAAGGACGAGATTGCGCAGCATATCGCAAATGTGAAGGCTGACTACAGCTCTCAGATCAGCGAGATTCGCAACGGAAGCAAGTCGTTGTCGCAACTTCGCGCTCCGACCATTCCCACTCCTCCTGCACCGCCTCTCCATTACCGTCCGCCGCCCCCTCTGCCTGCTGCTCCTGTGGTGCCTGTGCAGCAGGTGCAGCCCGCGCCGCCTCCGCCAATCATGCAGTCCGTGCCTGGAGTTATCGGACAGCGCACTCCCAACGCGCACTCCTCTCAGTCGAATCACCACTTCAACCCGCATGGTGAGTCTATATTTTATTTATTGGGCTGTATTCATTATTTCAGTGTCTCCCCACGCCGCCTCACCTGCTTCGTCTTCCGCTCACTCTCCTCAGATGTCGCGCGCGCCTTCTCCTCCCGGTGAATCTATCCAGCAGCGCACCATACCCCCGATCGGTGTTCGCCCGTATGGCCACGTCAACTCGGCGCACCCGTCTTCCATGCAGCCGTCGTCGCACTCGTCGTCTGCGGAACAGTCATCGCCGTGGTCGTGGACTAGTCCGATGGGCAATGCTGTCTCGGATCTTGGCCTGGGTGGCCAGGTGGGCAGTGGAGTTGCTCCTCGACCGCTCGCCGCGTACGAGGCTGGTCTGAGCGCGGACATGGCTCAGCTGGGATGGGATCGTCCGCCTGGCTTCCCTCTCGCTCCCGGCCAGAATTCGCAGCTGCAACACCAGCACCAGCAACAACATCAGCAGCAGTGGCCGCCCCACCAGCAGGCCAGGCAGTCGCCGTACGCCAACAAGTACATGAGCCCCGCGATGTACAACAGCTAGAGGAAACGGAAAGAAGAGTTTACCCAGAAGATTTGACTGTTGGTACATATTTATACATTGTAACGTGTTGACTTGCAACGTGCTCTCCGGTGTGTGAAGTGTTTTGCTTGGAGTGTGTGCTGCTTGATGTATTTTTGTTGCCTGCCTCGCTACACAGCGCACACCCACCCCTTTGTTTTATTGTTTTCTCTAAAACCCAAAATTTAATAAAGTTTACGATTTATAATGTTTTTGTTTTGTTTAGAAAAATGCAGTCGGATTCAAAATAGTTTATGGTCGGAATGCACATCACATAGTCATGGAATCACAGTGGGAATGTATCTGATATAGTGGCACTCATGGCATAACAAACAATAGGTGGCCTATCAATGAAATAACAATCAAATTGAACTACCCACATACGAGAAATAAATACCCATAATTAATTCAAAAGTTTGAATTGCGAAAAAAAAATGTTGAAAAATGAAGTGAGCGACTAGAAGATGAGCTCGGTACGCTGAGAAATAGGGAGAGAAATGAATAGAAGTAGCAGCTCATGGCTTGAGCACGTATCCAGTGGTTCCGTTCACACCAGAATTGGCCAAGAGAGTCATCACCAAGTCTCCG
>CAWZYM010000284.1:0-60000 GCA_963966185.1 Rhabditoides inermis | reverse complement strand
AGCAAATGGGGAATAGGAACGGTTATTGCAATGTCTATCGATTGATTGCGCTCGATGAATAACAATAACGAAATACTGCGATTGAAACCCTATTGTTCAGGTGAAATGGTTTTTTGCAAGAAAATATACTGCAATATAAACTGGGCGAAATGTTGGCACAGTGACTGGATGCCACAAATCACACATTTTCGCACGGCTTATATGAGCGTGTGAGAAACTAGGGGGAAAAGAGGGCATGCCTAAATGCGCAACCATTTTATCTCGCCTCTCTCCTCTTTCTCTCACTCTCCCTTTACATGTGTGTGCACAAATAATCCGTCTTTTCACACAAAAATAGCAACGAATAGAGTAGTAGAGGTGTATTTGTGAGAGAGTGAGAGCGAGAGTGATACCCTCTTATGAAGAGATATGTTGTTACTGCATTTCGGATAAAAGAATGAAAAGTGGAAAAGAATTCTCCAAAAATGTCGATCAAAGCAGAACTATTTGCGTATGTATGGGACATTCGAGAAAGAGAAAGAGAGAGAGAGAGAGAGAGAGAGAGAGAGAGAGAGAGAGAGAGAGAAAGTCGCCCGGGTTGCTTCAAAACAAGCAAACACGTGTGAAGACACCATTCAATGTTGCTCTTTCAGATGAATCGACAAAACACACGTTTTCAAAAATAAGTCTATGGATGTGCAGAAGAATGCAGAAGATGAACTACTACTGTCATTCTAAAATTGCCAAACAATGTATGTAAATACTAATGTATTTACAGTAGTTTCTGTTTTGTATAATGAAAATGTTAGAGAAAATTCATTTTCTTTAATCTGCACTGATGACACGAAACTTACGTGCCCGATTTTACATAGAAAACATATTAAAAAATCGTAAAACATTAGTGAAAGTAGAAAAAGATCAACAAAAAAAAACTTAACGTAGATGAGAGGAATGACACAATACAACGGGGTTTCGAGAAATTCATAACTTTCTCGAAATGGGATGCCTGTTTCCTGTCTTCACCATATTTTGGATTAAAAAGAAGACCTGGCAAGACAATGTATATTCGAGTAATATGTTCTACACTGACAGTAACTGACAGTACGTCAGAACAAATCAAAATTTAGTAAATGAATTGAACTTAATAAAGTAAAATAAGAGTAAGGTAAGGCTGCTCACCTCGCTCCTTTCTCCATGACTGTCTCGGGCGGCTTTGATCGGATCGAGTGCAGACTCGCCTCACTCGACACGCGCACCATACGGATTACGAAGACCTGCTAGAGAGAGAAAGATGCAGCATCGAGAATCGAGAAGCCGCGAGTAAGTAAGTAGCAGAGAGAGAGAGAGAGAGCTTTAGAGAGGACACGCGGTGGCGCAAACGAAGTTTCGGAAAGAAATAGGATCAGTACAGTATGCAGAAACACTCTGAATTAAACTACGATTGCCATTCGAAAGAATCCCAAAAATAGTTTTTTGCATGTATAGTGGTGATTATCTGTTAAAAAGTACTTGCGTAAAGATATTAAGTTTGTCTTGACCCAATTCAACAAAAGCGCATGCATAAAACGTTTACAAATACTAACACAAACCTGCGCCTCTCTCCCCTCTCTCTCTCTCTCTCTCTCTCTCTCTCTCTCTCTCTAATATGGACGTATGACGTTATTCATTTGTATTGTTATATTTCATCTGTTAGTGTCCACTGTCCGTTATGCGCAGGTTTGTGTTAGTATTTGTAAACGTTTTATGCATGCGCTTTTGTTGAATTGGGTCAAGACAAACTTAATATCTTTACGCAAGTACTTTTTAACAGATAATATATGTGCTTTTGTTGAATTTCATAGAAATTTTGAATATGTGCTGAATTATGACTATTCATATGGATTTTATCAAAAAACTACTATCTCTCACTCACTGTGTTATCTCCTTCTCTTCGTCCCTTCTCTCTCTTTCACTGTTCCTTCTCTCTCTCTCTCTCTCTCTTTCTGCCCTTCTCTCACTGTCTCGTTATATTTTCTGCTCTTCTATCAACGTTTACAAATACTAACACACACTCTCGGCCGTTCTCTCTCTTCTTACTCTCCTGAACCACAGATCACTCGTTACGTTTCGGATCGCCGTTACGTTTCACAAAAACGTTTTCCCCACATATTTTCTCACTACCGTTCGGAGTCGCGCCTACTGCGCTCTTTCTCCTGGTTATAGTTGGCGGACCCAAAACAACGCAAACCCGGCGCGAATTAGACGCTGGCGGCGGCGGGGCGAACTACACTCAAAGTGCTAGTTGGAGAACACGGGCAGAAAACGCCGAGAGAGTACGCTTTCGGCAGAGAGTCAGCGTTACCGGACACGACACCCACCCACCCACCCACCCACACGCTGGCCTCTCACCTCATGGGTGCGCGAGATCGCTCATAACTTCTTTCGGAGAAAAGATACAAAGATGCCATCAATTAGTGATCTGGCCTACGGACCCGTGCGAATCTAACTAACATGAATTGAATTAGTTCACATTCCTGCTAACATGATTTTTGGATACAGCTTCTTGAAAATTCTGGCGCGAGCCCTATCCTAAGCCAAAAGAGAGGGCGCTGCGCGCCCTCTCTAATGGCGCAACCGATTAATAAGAAGGGATAAGGGATATCCCGTTAAGACGCACAGTACAGTACGCATACAGAGTACGTTATTGAGTCGAATATTAGCCAAAAAGTATGAAACGATCACAATCCAAACATTGAGAGAAGCCATATGAGTGTAAGATATATAGTACGGGATACATTCATACATTATTTTGATTAGTGAGCACCGCAAGCCCACGAGATCAGATGTATGAAATCTCATGAGTGAATGATGCAATAACGTATCCTGTGATGAGGAAAAGGAAAGAAAGAGCACAACATCAGAAATCAGAATGCGCGTAAAACACACATAGGAAGACTCGACAAGAGGAACTGAGAATGAGGAACGAATGAAACCTAAATGGTTTTATATAGAAGAGAAGAGAAGGCGGATAGAGTGTTCCGGATGCGACATTAGTAAGGTTGTTGTGTTATCATCATCATCAAATATCGAAATGATTAGGAAATGTGAAAGAGCGTTTCATACTCTTGCCTACGTAGAGGAGAGTGCCTACGTGATTTTCTTCGAATGTTTTCTCATCTCATTTCAAAATTTCTCGCCATCATGTTAGTCTAATTCCATGTGAAATAGAAATGAGAATTAGGATTAGAGTTTCGATATCATCTCCCTGCTTACGTCGATGTAATCAGTGCTAGCCGAGTGATTATCTAGGGGCTTCGAGAAAATGTTCAAACGCGCAGTATGCAACTGGCATGAGAAATAGAGTAGTTTCGATGGCCGTTGTCTTTTCACAGCAACGGAATGAGTGCAGAGCGCGTTTTTTTTTTTATAAATTGCTAGAAAACGACTGTAATAATCTTTTTCTTGGATTGAGATAAGACTGTGCGAGTGAGGTCATAACATCGTCCCAGACTGATATATCCTATTTATGTGAAATGGAGATGGACTAGTGGCGCAGATATGTACGATTTCCTATTTGCATTTGCTGCGTCGCTAATGTGTAATCTGTAATCTATCCGCGCGAGTCGCCTGACTGATAACTTACCAACTTGATGGAATGAGGTGAGAGAAAGAGAGAGGAAGGGAGATACATTTCGTTATTATTGATACGGTTACGGTAGCGTAAAATATCGCTTGTACACTATAAACTTGCAAAACACAAAATTGGAGATTTTTCATTGCCAGAAAATGTGAGAAAAGTTGGACAAGTAGTCTAGAAGGCAGATGTGATAGAGGAATCCTATGCGAGTTCAGAGGACGCACTGAGTGAACTGTGAGTGATGAATGTTTCAAGTGACCGATCTAGTGCGAGATAGTGAAAGGTGAAAAGGAGGTGGTTCAAAAGGAGGATAAACCTTTCTCATCTCCTTTTTATGTTTACACATGCATACGCATACGCCCATACGCGGTTTCTGGATTTCTCCAGGATACGTGATAATCGACACAAATTACGTTTATTTACAGTACAAACATCCATAGTACATACACTTACACACCATTTATATATTAGATCTTGGCACGAGAAATTACGTATTAAAAGTAAACATGTGATGTTTTCATTTCACTTGGAGTAGTAGCCATAGAAGTTGGGATTTTCCGGAATGTCTACAACCTGTAAGAATTATGGTGACCGTAAATATACAGTATACCTACAACGCTACCGTACCTGCCCGATGGGTTTCCCGTTGAGACCGGGAATAAACGCCGAACGCTTCAGCTTTTGCGCTCGAAGACCGGCAGTCTCTGCGAGGTCCTGCAAGTTACTGTATTTTATGGATTACTGTACGTTGAAACAAACCTACTGTATGTATTATGCGCGCAAAAACGTTTACCGCGAGTGGGGTTCGAACCCACGAAGGCTTGCGCCCATAGGAACTTAAGTCCCACGCCTTAACCACTCGGCCATCGCGGTGGCGATTGTAACGGCGGTATTGTTGTGTTTTGCGGACGCGGCGGGTGGCGGGCGAGAGAAGAAAACCAGAACAACAATGCCGACAGCGCCCCTACTTATATACTATATACCTGCCAGTCAGGGGCGTTCAATGCAGCAGCGATCGCGATGAGAAGCTGAAAACAGAAGAATAGACTATTCGATGTTCAGACTGTGTTCGTTTACACTCGCTAAATGATATGACTTCCGCGATTGACGTGAACGTCGTGTGATAGGGAACAGGAAGAGAAGTCAACTAATATGATCCGAGTTCCTCATACCTCATTCCTCATTAATAGTCGCTGATGTATCAAATTCTTCCTGTTCATCATGTTTCATTTTTGCAACAGCAGACAGACAGGAAATGCGTGGATGGACTGTCGTGATTTGTGGAAAGAGGCGGAAATGATATGACTTGGAAACTCACCAGCGAGAAGAGTACGGCGTAGCGCAACATGTAAGCGTCCTGGAAAAAAGACTGTGTCACGAAAAATGAGATATCGTGGATGATAGACAAATTGAATAGAGGAGAACACTGCTAATTGTAAATATGTACTATGTATGGAATAGCAAATATGCGAGATGGTCTGAGTGCATGACAATTCTAGAGAGGAATCGACGCTGGATTGAGATGCGAGACTCGAAGTGAACAGCTTCCTGGCGAGGGAGCGGTCAGCGCGGAGGGCGCAGGCGAGGGGACAGGCGAGAGAGTGCGCGAGAAGGAGAGAGGGAGAGAAATGGACCGGTCTGTTGTCAGCTCTGTTTTTGAGGTGGGCGACAGAGACAGGGACAGATCAAATATTGAGGTGCGTTGGTGTGAAGGGATTAGAGAGAGAAGAGACACTCCCTGCGGGTGTGATACATGCGAAACGCCGAAACGATTCGGGCAAACAGCAACAACGACGCACCCATGAAACTTCGGCCACACTCGTCTGTGCGTGAAATCGAAATATGTGGAGATGGAGAGTGAGGAAACTATTCATGGTACAGTTTTCACAGCAACTGAAGTTTGTGTACAGTGTAGGAACTACGCACAAAGTGTCTGAAAGTACCCCTAATGTTTGCATTAGGGGTACTTTTCTTTGTCTGCTAGCATCAACGAACTCATAGAAACGCATGCGCATGCTGAAAAGTTCAAGAACTAATGCATACATTTTCAAAATAAAGTGCGCATAAACCACACTTGCTTTTCCAGTAGCACAATAGACCTACTGCAAAATCCGAATATTTCATATAATTTAGATCAGAGTTCTTCTTTGAATAAACATGACATTTATGAACACATCTTTATTCTCTTTGTACAATATTCACAACACAATGGCATATACAATAACATTACACACACTTCACAATTAGTCAATAATCAGTAATCAGTTGCTGAACTCAATGAGACCGGGCAGCTCGCGCATGTGGAACTCTGAAATCAGTTAATCAATAAATCAATAAATTCGTTTACCCGTCAAACTATCGTTAAATCAATACTCACTGTTTCTGCGCGGCGGGGTCTCGGTCTCGGGCGTCTCGTCTTCACTGGCTGAGAATGTGACCCTGTCGGGGACGGAGTCAGTGGAAGAGGAGGAGGGAGGGGAGGGAGCCAGGGTGGGGAAGGGGGTCAAGGAGTGAGTGGCGATCTGAAATGAGCAGCCCTGTTTTGTATTGTCGTACACACATTTTATTATCAAGAATAATTATCAAGTATACTTTCAATGCCCCTGTGCTACCGGCTCATCACTGATGATGGTCCCGGCCGGTAGGATCACACATTCGGTCTGGTAAAAGGGACCAAAACCGGATGTGTGCCTTGCTAATTTCATGTACTCTTTCCTGTATAATCTTGTCTAATTTGCGTTACTGTCACTCCAAAAATTGACAGGGATTATGTAAAAAATTTCAAAGATTCACCTGCTCCCTCTCCCCCTTCATCGTCCCCTCGAAGTCGTCGTCCTTGTTGAACTCCTCGCCGAACGACGTCGACCCAGACTTCTTCACTGCGTCCCCGTCCCTACCAATCAGAGAAACCTTTGACTATTTTTAAACGTTCGTTTTATGTTGGATACATTTTGAACACGTCATACGCGCGTGATAACTTTCTCATGATTAGCGCAAGAAGTGAGTAATCATGTCTCCTCACCTCGGTCCTCCTGCGAACGACGCGCCAGAAGAGGAGTCGGTGGTGCGCTCCCAGGGGCTGGGGGCTGGAATACAATCGTGTCATCTGTCACATGAACATGAGTGGGCCTAGTCGCCTAGTGTCTAGTCCCTAGGGCGGACGCAACACTATCTCATCTGCAGAATATACTGCGAGATGCTGGGCTTGTCGTAGACTGCAATAAGTGTACTCACCCCTCCATCCTCGTCCGCCCTCGGTTCCTATGTGCGGTTGCGCGGGAGTGGGGAGAGGCAGCTGGAAGGGAGTGGAATGGGTGAGGCTGTGAGGTCTCATGTGCTACTCTTTGTATTGTACATGACACATTGCGGGTTGATTCGTAGTGCTAGTGAAAAGTATTAGTTAGAGAGCAATATGAATTAATAAATTTGTTGGAACTGTGGTTTGTTGGTGTAGATAGAGTTTTCGGTCATCTTGCGTGTAAGATAATCATCATCATTTATTTATTGCATCTAAACAATATTTTACGGATCAATGGTACACATATACACTTATATGATCACAGGAACGTCGAGAAAATATTAGAGGAGAATATACAAGATTTTTTTCTTGTTTTTTTTATACAACGCAAAGTTCTATGTAATTAGCCAACATGCAACATGACGACCTGTTTGATTTACAGAACCGGTGAAACATATCAACAAGTCAATTTCTTTTTTTTATGAACTTGCCCTATCCCACCTGTCCGGGTATGGTCTGTCCGGGTGGTCTGGGAATGAGGCTCTGGAAGAATCGTCCGATCCCATCCACCAGAGACCCCAGCTGCCCACCCGGATGGGAGGGCGCAGGGTTGTTGCCCAGCTGAAAAACGATTTTTTCATTTATGTAGTTCACATATGACATAATGTTGTTGACGATGGTTAAAATACACATTTATATCATGCACCGGGTTGTTGGTGTTGCCCAGCTGAAAGATCATAGAACATGTTGAACCACGAAACACGAATCCAAATACCGAACAGTTCATATTTGTATGACGATGGTATTTTTAAATTCAAAACGACCGGAAACTGTTTCAAAACGTTTCCAAGACTACTACATATATTCTCGCCTGTGACGTTCAAACCAATGTGAACTTACCATCCCCATCCCTCACCTGTATCTGACTGCCGAGGTCCAGCCCCCTTCCCTCTCCCACCGACAGACCGGACGTCTGCCCCACTCGCTCGTTCCCGATCAGGGCTCCTCCCGTGCCTGCGAAAATACGTTTGTTCGATACGTTTGTGCACTGCCAAAAATCAATGTGTAGACAAGGTACGCTTCCTGTTCCAGTGTGAGTCATGCAGTCATGTGACCTTGCCGTTTCCTTCTCTCACCCCTTGCTTTTGTGACCCCACCGCGGGGCATGGTCACACAAAAAGAGTGTAACGTTTTCGGTTGTTCGAGAAATGAGTGAAGAACACGAGGTAGAGATTACATATTTCTGATGGATACACGGTGGATCACACTCGTCCAGTAATCGATCGGATCACTGCGATATCCGATTAGTCCGATTTGGCCAGACAGCGATGGAAAAGTGACTGTTCAGTGGCGCGTAAATTGTTCGCGACTACGTTTCACCGTTTGGGTATATTGCCAGAGTTTTTGCTGCGACAATTTCTATTGCTGTCTCGTACCGTTAGTAAAAAACAGAAAGAACAAATTATGAAAAGAACAATAGTTGAAAAGTAAAAGACGCAAGTAAAACAGATATAGGAAAACACCCTGGGCTCACCGGATATGCCGAACTGTCCGGGCGCGCCCTGCAGTTTCAACGCCCTGTCGCCACCGAATCCGAAGATATTCACGCCCTGAACAGATGTTTGTAGTTGTTTCTAATTATGTATCTCAAACCAGGATAAAAGTATCACAACCATAACACTTTTAACTATCAGCCTCAATACATATCTAAATAATAGGACAGTTCGTATTACTTTATGAACAACCTCCGAGATATGTTTCACGACGTGTCTATAAGCAATATTGCTGTTTTGTGTATGTATCTGTGAGGGGTCAGACAGCATAGCTGGCTGGCTCCGCCCCCTCCTCGCTTGTCGCTGCGCTATGGAGACCTGGAGAGCGGTCGGTTCTCTCTGGGACCGCTCTCCCCTCTCTTTGTCTAATAAACCCTTCTCTCTTATCTAGTGTCTTGGGTATTGTGAGTGGGAGTGAGTTGGACCGTAGTGCAGTGGGCCTGCCGAGCCGTGGCATATGAGCACGGCTCTGCCCGGTATAGGTTGGATTGGGAGGCTAGAGGGTGGATGTGAGTGGGGTAAGCTCCAAGGATAAGGGAGAGGTCTTATCCCCACTGTAACCTAGGTCTCTTGGTATGTCTAGAACCTAGCACATTACATTGGAGTGTCCCGTGTCGATTTTTGTAACTTTTATAATTCTCCCGTCGCACGGACACGAGGCTCTGATAGCTTATCTCACAAGATATGGATAGATATTATAAATCTATTGTCATCCTCGCCCCATGTCGTTGCGTTTATTTATTGTTTTCTGCAATATTATATTCGCGCGATTTCGAACAGTAGTCCACTCTTTGCTATACCGCTACCGCTACACCACATATTTCGGACGTTTCGTTTTGTTGATACGCGTTTTCGTGCCAACTCGCGTTGATTCACTCGCTGATCGTATAATTCACCCCACTCCACGCCTCGCCCCCTTTCATCGTCTCCACCCTGCTCGTATCCGCACCACCCCTCGTCGACGGCTGATCACCGATCGTCCAGGTTTCGTGAGTTGCGTTTCTTTCAAGTAATCACTGCCGCGGTAGTAAACCGGCAGGCGAGCAGCCATTGAGAATATTGAGGTGTAAGGCCGGTAACATACAAAATGGCTGGAATCGCATAGCGGTAAGTCCCATTAACCCCGGGGATTTCAGTACAGTGTGTGTCTACTGAAGACAGTGAATCTTCACAGCAGGCAGTGTCTGTGCAGTGAAACTGTTCCATTTTCTTGTTCGCACTAAACATACATGTTTTCTCACTCACATTGCCACAGAGTGATCTAACAGGTAAGTGCACACCCGTATTCTAACAACTAGAACCTTTGTGTGGTCTCATCGCATGTTCCTGCAGCGGCTCGCGGTCCAATGCGCTTGCCATGCATGAATGATTGCACGTGCCGCTCTTCATGCACTGTCATACATGGGATGACACACACACGGGGCACTGTTTGTTGGCCGGACGCTTGGTTCAGAGACTCGCTGAGACGCGGGGAGTGATTGCCGGGGTGAACACTCCTGTATCCATTTCAGTGTCTAGGCGTTAGTTTACGGTCTCCGAGGGTTCTGTCGCTCACTCTCTGCTGCAGCTGCTGTTTCTCTGAGGCACACGAGAGGAGCGGTGAGAGTGAGATTACGGTAGGACCAGTCGGTAGTTTCTCGGGTATTACAGTAGAAAGTCCATTAGGCACCAGATTTGAATGCACCGAGCCTCGTTGACCCAGGCCATTAATCAGAACTGTCAAGAGTGGTTGGCGTCGCTCACAGACAATAGCCAGCCGCCACCGTGGACAGGGTCAGCGGCGGCGTTGTTACACCGCACCCTACACTGCCAGTGCTCGAGATGAGACACCATTCGAGTACTGTGCAGCCGCCGGAGCAGCCGCTACCTGCAGGAAGTTTACCTCTTCTATCACTTTCGTACTGTAACTTGTATCACTTTCACATGTTTCCTTCTCTAATTTCACATTTCTCTCTCCATCACTCTCATACAATCCACACAACAGTAGAATAACAGTAGCACACAAAATACAGTAGAGTACTAGTAACATAACACAACCGCACCCCACTTCTGCCCAATACTGTTCACTACAGCCCGCCTCGTTCAGCTACGGGAGTGACTGAGTGCACCGACGAGACCGCGCTGTTCAACCGCGCCTCTGTGTCTCCGCCTCGGCCCTTCCCTTGCCGACAGGACGGCAGGCTGTCTTTCTCACCTACCACCAGTAGCTCCCACTCAGTGTTTCTTGTTGCAGTTCACCTCTCTACGGTCTACCTGCTGGCGGAGCCGCTGCCGAGTACACCGACTGCGCACCGACCACCTCGTGCCGCCGTCGTACCCTCGGCTGCAGGTCTCATCCCGACAGCAGGTCAGGTCCGCAGTTCTCATTCTCCTATTTCCGTAGACTAGGACAGTTGCTGGATCTAACGCGCACGCTCTCTTTCTTTCTTTCTCACTCTTTTCTCTATACATACATACATATTCACAAATACACTCGCGCCACAATTCATTCCGCCACAATTCATTCTCGCCGCCATTCTCACTCATTGCAAACGCCTCATCACAACCTCATTTCCTATCCAACCTCCACGCCGCATTTTAATCAATAAATCAATACTTTTCGCGCTACCCCTCCACAACACCTATTCAAAATACTCATTCAAAACTCCAAATTCCTTCAAACCACATAAACTTATTCGCGCACAATCTTATCACCAAGTGAGTGCTGCACCTACTTTACACCATTCACCTCTCTCTAATCACTCTAGCGGATCTCGATTAGCGTATCGATTGCGTAATTGTCTCAGGCGCACTGCTTGCAGAGCATCTGTTCACAGTTGTACACTTGGTGCGCTAGTCCGAATTCGCTGTCTTTCTCAATCCGAGTACAAAAAACAACGTACTCAGACCAAAACAAATCTACACACACAACACATAAACTCTCACACTCTCAAATCCTAGTGCGCCAGATCCTGCAACTGTCACCCACCGTAATTCTGTCCAGAACGTAGTCATATTAGGTTTAACTAAGATTACGGTGGTTTCTTTTCAATTTGTGGTATATTACTGCAACCTTCTCACTATAGGAACCGTAGATTTTCATTGTTTGAGTACCAGTAGATAAGTGGTAAACGTAATCAGTTCCAGCTTACAGCTCTTCTCAAGGAGGGAGTGTGTTTTGTTACTCTCTCTCTCTCTCTCTCTCTCCCTCCCTCCCTCCCTCCCTCCCTCCCTCTCTCGTCTGCCGAATTTCTGCCGCTCTTGTCCCCCTTTTCATCGTTCGGTCCGCCAACTTCTTGTCCGCCCACGGTCACCGCCTAATAGTCGTCACTCCTCGCTGTCGAAAGTGTCGATTGCTTCGGTGTTCCTCCACGTCAGCCGTCGTCTGTGTTCTCGCGTACAGTCGTCGGGTAGTCGCCGCCCACCATACCTCGCCCTTTTCTCTTCTTTTTCTCTTTTTCATCCATCCCTCTCTTTCACTCTATTATTAACGCCAATAACACTAGTATTACTAACATATAATTTTCCACGTTGTTGATTCGCTCCACCAACGCCGTCGCCGCATCTACGCCGTTGTGGTTCAAATATATATCCTGTATTTCTTCCAAATCTTCTCCTTTTCAGTTAGTAAGCATCGTAGGCTACTCTACTCTTTCTTGAAACAGCGACAACGACGACGGACTGAGACGACCAGGAACCCAGGACCCAAGCACACTGACTCCGAGAAGACCGACAACCAGGTCGAGAGCAGCAGCTCTGATGAGCGGCTCGGAGACGATTCGGCCGGCGGCGAGAGGCACCCGCGTCGCCGACCTGCGGTTGATCGCCGAGGCGATAGCCAAGGCAGGTGCCCAGAGCGCGGCTACGGAGATGGCTCTGAAGAGGCTGCCCACCTACTCCGGAGAGGACAGTGAATCATTCGCCGCTTTTGTGCGCTCATTCAATGCAGTGATGCGCTCGAGCGGGGGTGATGAGGATATGGCCCTCGAGCTCTTGCCCCTTCGTCTCGAGGGATATGCCAAGATAGTGTACTCGCAGCTTGACGACTCCAACAAGACCTCCTGGAACGACGCTCTGTCAGCCCTCCGTGCCGGCATGGGTCCGTTGAAGTTCGCCGAATCCGCACGCCGCACTCTGGAGAAAGCCAAGCAGAAAGAAAACGAGCGAGTGCTTGTCTTTGCCCGACGCATCGAAGACCTGGGAGAGGACGCTTACCCGGCGGGTACAGCGCGCACCGATGCCGTCGCCAGAGCCCTTCGGAACGGTGTCCGCAAGGACCTCCGCCGCACCGTCCTCCGGATGGACGAGACCGCCTCCTTGTCGGACATGCTTCAGCGACTCACGCGAGAGGAGGACATTCTCTTACAAATGAGAGAGGAGGATGACAAGCTGGAGAAGCTTGCCGAGAAGTTGGACAAGCTTCTGGACAAGAAGGAGCAGGAGGACAGAGAGGAGAAAGAAGAGCCGACGGTTCAGGCTGTGTACACCCAGCCTCCGCCGACCAACAACGGCAATCCCAAGAAGTTCAGACGGTTCAATCAGCAAAACCAAGGGAGAAATGGATGGAACGCGCGTCAGGAGCAGTGGATCCCGCAGCAACCACAGCAGCAGTTCGCGCATCCGCCCCAGTACCCCGGAAACTGGAACCCCGCCCCGCAGCAGCAAAACTGGCAGGCTCCTTGGCAGGAGAGCCAGCCTGTTCAGCAGCAGTTCGGCGGAGCCCAGCATGGTCAGCAAGTTGGCCAGCCACACCTGCAGGAGACATGGCAGCTGAACCAGCAGCCACGTCAGCAGCAGCAGCAGCAGTCTTCACAGCAGCAGTGGTCTCATCCGCCGCACGGCCAGTGGCAGCAGCATACCGGACAAGGCCAGTCCAACGTGCAGCAGCCGCAGCAGTGGAACAGAACCAATGGACAAGGGAGGAACCGTCGCTTCAACAATGGAACCGCAGCGAGCATCAACATGATTACACTAGTGAGCCTTTGTCTCCTGGCGATACCGTTCGCTTCCGCCCAGACAGCAGGCAGCAGGCCACTCGAGATGAGGAGACAATTCACCTACCCGAACGGAACGGTTGTGGACCTCGACTCGCCTACATCAGCCCCACTCCCAACCCCCGCACCCAGGACGACGCCCACGTTTCCGCCACCGACTCAACCACCAACTACTCGGTCGCCGACGACCCGCTCGCCCACGACCCGTCCACCGACCACCCGTCCACCGACTACCCGTTCGCCCACGACTCACCTACCGCCGACTACGCCGCCGCCAACCCACCCGCCGTCTACAAGAGCCCCACCCGCATCGGCTCGCCAAATGACAGCCCACCCGACGCCGCCGCCCACTCAGCACACCAGCAGCCCCTCCACGAGAAGAGAGGTTCCACCTGACAACAAGTACTATCGTTGCTCAGGCGGAACCGGCAGTTTTCTCTACAAACTGCCAGAGCCCTTCTCTCGCTGTGACTCAGTTATAGAGCGGGATGTGCGTGCCGTGAACGCGTCACTCTTTTTGGAGCAGCCAGTGGTGAGGCGTGCGCCGGCGTCGTCGTGCACTCGCCAACGGAGAATAGTGTGCGGATCTCATTTCTTCTGGACTACACTGACCATCCTTCGTGACAGCCTGGAGCTGAAGGCAACGTCCGCCAGCGAGTGCAAGGAGATGGCAAGGACCAAGAGACTCGGACCAGTGCCGCTTTATCCTGTCGTGGAGGGCCTTTACCATAGCCGCCTGCCTTTCTATTTCACGCCCAAGGTTTTTGGAGAGTCCTGCGAAACATTCGACAACTTCATACTGAGGGAAGGAGAAGTTCAAGAAACTGGCACGCTGCTCACATCCGATCTGGGAGACATCTCGGACTGCTCCTTCGACACGGAGTCGTGTGAGAGCGATTCTACGATGACCGTCTGGAAGGCAGATTCTCCGAGGAGCACCGTATGCCCGTACACCCTTGATCGACACGTCGAAGCCCTTGCCACCCAAGACGGACTACTCATCCAGAGCGAGGACACGTTTCTGCCCTGGAACTCAGCGTTTCCTGTGTTCCACGAATGCATCGGCTCCGGCTATGCGAGCAACGGATACATCGTTGTCATAGGCGGACACGTCAGTGATCTCCTAAACCGATCGGACCGGAGAAACCTACGCGTTGCCAGGATGGCAGGAAACGACGGAATTGTTGTACAGTCGCCGGAAGCCCGTTCCAAATTGTGGGAGGTATTGGAGCGTTTCTGGAGGAGAGTCTACCCCGACGAGCCCGTCACCACAATGGCCATCGACGAAACACTACGGAGAGCAGCGACCATATGGGACAACGACCACAGGATCAAGCGCGAGATTGGAGAGGAGCTCCTTGGAGCAGTCAACTACGTCGCGTCTGAGTTTTCTACACAACTCAGATCCCTCGCAGCAGCTACACAGCAACGGCTGTGCCGTCTGGAGCAACGGAACGCCCTCGTGATCCGCGGTCTCGCCCGCCTAGATCCGACCGCTGCCGCCCAGCTGGCCCTTCAGAGGGAGGATGTGTCAGCAGTCTTCGAGGGAGAGGTGTTGAGAGTGACGCCATGCAAGAGCGTCACGGTCACACCCATCGCCGGCCTCAACTGCTTCATCGACACGCCGGTGATGATCAACAACGACCGATTCTTCGTGCGAGCAGGGAGCAAGATTCTCGAAGAGCACAGCTCGCCAGCGGTTTGCAGCCCGAACACGGCCGTGTTCAAGTCCGGAGGCAAGTACGTGAACGGACGAGGAGAGGAGGTGACTGTTACCGTCGACGTACCCGCCAATCAGAAGATGGACGTCGATTTCAAGACCCCGACGGCCTCTCTGAGGAAAAGATCCACCGCTACGCTAGATATCCTGGAGGAAAGAATGCAAGTGCTCGAGATGGCGCAAGACATTGTCTTCGAGAGGAGTCTAGGAGCAGATGGAGAACGATATCGACGCGACATCTGGACAGACATCCAGAACCAGGCAGCGAGGGTCGGCAACACGACTCGCGGATGGATTCAAGAAGGAAAAGCGCAGCTGCAATCGTACGTCGACGAAGTTCAGACCACTTTGCGAAAATTCGCTCTGTACATACTCGTACCTCTGCTCGTGTTGCTACTACTTGGAGTCATCGTCTACGTCGCCATTCGAATCTGTATCAGGAGGATGAACGACAGATCACTCGCGCATGAAATAGCCAAGGAGAACTTTCGCCTGCAGGAAATCAAGGAGAGGAAGGAGAAGTCTCTTCGGAAGGAGCAAGAGAAGAAAAGACGCCCGAGCAAGCCACCACCCCGACCCCCGCCACCAGTCGTCGCCGCGGTCACTATCGACATGGACTCAGACGAGTACGAAGAAGAAGAGGAAGAGCAGTTCATACCAACACGCAGAAGAGGAGTGAGTAACAAAGCCACTCTCTTCTCGCTCGTGCCTATAGTGTGCGCTCTCGCCACCGGAGCCAACGCCGCCGACATTCCCCCTTTCGTCGCCGTTCATCTCAACAACCGACCGATTCTGCTACTCGTTGACGGAGGCTCCAGTCTGTCAATAATCCGAGAGGACGCGTTCATTCTGCTCACCGGAGGAGGCGTCTTCAAAAGCCGTGCCTTGAGCAGAGCCGGAGCAGCCAATGGGACAGCGATTCGATTCATGGGACTAATGGACGGAGTGCTTAAATTTGGAGAGAGAGTGGAGCAACACGACTTCCGAGTCTGCAGAGAGGAGGACTTGCATTGCGCAGGCATTCTTGGACTAGATTTCTTTCGAGCCAAAGGACTCAGGATGGTTGTCGACCCCGCCAACAACTTTGTGGAGATTGGAGACCAACAGCTGCCAATCGTCAGACGTGGTCAGTCCGGCCACGACCACAAGGCCATCTACTTCGTCACCGCCAAGGAGGACATTACCCTTCCTGCACGCTCCGACAACTGTGTGGGTGGAGCAGTGCCGGAAGCCATTCCCCACGCGTGGGAGCTACTTGTAGAAGACGCCGAGGACCACACCAACTGCTTTCGAACAGGTCGCACCCTGGTTCACTCGCGGAACGGCGACGTACCATGCCGCTTGCTCAACCCTACAGACTCAGACATCGTCATCTGCGCCGGAGAGAAAATAGGATGCGCACAGATCATTGCTGATCCCTGGGAGGAGATGGAGAAGGACGACGGAGAGATTGTGAACACCATCGGACACATCCCACCAGAGGCTCACTGGGAGCACGAGCTGCCACAGGACGTCAAGGAGGACGACATCGCAGCCCGCGTGTCACTCGACGACAGCGTCTTCGACGACAGGGAGAAGGAGGCGCTGCGCGAGACTCTTCGCCGCAACTCGGATGCTTTCGTTGGACGAGATGGACGGATTGGACGCTACAGAGGAACCGTCAAACACCGGATAGATCTCATTCCGGAAGCGACTCCGTGCCGACAGCGACCATACCGCATTCCTCTGGAAAAGAGGGAGGAAATAGACAAGCAGCTGACCGAGCTGCAGCGACAGGGAATTATCACTCCCAGCACTTCCCCGTTTGCTTCTCCGATTGTGCTGGTGAAGAAAGCGGACGGACGCTCGTGGAGGTTCACTGTGGACTACCGCGCACTCAACCGAATCACGAAGCCCCAGACCTACATACTGCCGCTAATCACGGACTTGCTGGATACCGTCGGAGGAAAATCTATCTACTCGGTGATAGATCTGCAGCAGGGTTTTTTCCAGATGGCCCTGGAACCTTCCCACAGACACAAGACAGCATTTACGTCACACAGGGGACTGTTCGAGTTCACTGTCGTACCCATGGGAGTTTCTGGAGCGCCGACAACGTTCCAGAGAGCAATGGAGGAGTGTCTCAAGGATCTGAAAGCTGCCACTTTCATATATCTGGACGATATCGCCATCGCCTCGGAAACATCGGAACAGCATCTTCGCGACATCGAGGAAGTCCTAGAGCGAATACGTGAAGCCGGACTGAAGCTGCGCGCGGACAAGTGCGCATTCGGCCTGAAGGAGATTCCGTACTTGGGATTCTTAGTCTCGAAGGATGGAGTGCGAGCCGACCCTCGCAAGATCGCCCCGCTTGCCGAGTACCCCCGCCCCACCAATGCCACGGAAACAAAAGCGTTCTTGGGAGCCGCCGGGCACTACAGGCGATTCATCCCGGAATTTTCGGACACCGCTGAACCGTTGAGCCGTCTGCTCAAGAAGGAGAACAAGTTCGTCTGGGAGAAAGAGCAGCAGGACGCTTTCGAGAAAATCATCAAGAGAATCATCACAGCGCCGACTCTCGCGCCGCCTCGCCTCGGGCACCCATTCGAGATCGTCACCGACGCAAGCAAGGTGGCCATCGCCGGCTGTCTACAGCAAGAAGACGAAGCAGGGATTGTGAGACCTGTGGCATTCACAAGCCGCCGCCTCAATTGTCATGAAGAACGCTACCCAGCGATCGAACTTGAAGGGTTGGCGATCTGCCACGCCGTTCGCGAGTTCGCCTGCTACATCACTGGAGCACGGACCGTCGTCTACACCGACCACGCCCCCCTGAGAGCGCTTATGACAGGAGCCGCCGTCGAAGGACGCCTACAGAGATATCAGTTGTCGCTACAAGCGTTCGACTTGGAGATCCGCCACAAGCCCGGAAAGCTGAACGTCGTTGCGGACGCCCTATCGAGGCACCCCCCTCAACCTGCAGAAGCCCGTCAGATAAAGCCGCCCGCCCACCAGATGCCGCCCCACGTCGCCCACCAGATGCCCGACGTCGCCCGTCAGATGAACCCGTCGGCCCACCAGATGCTGCCCCACGTCGCCCACCAGATGCCCGACGTCGCCCGTCAGATAAAGCCGCCCGCCCACCAGATGCCGCCCTACGTCGCCCACCAGATGCCCGACGTCGCCCGTCAGAAGAACCCGCCGGCCCACCAGATGCCGCCCCACGTCGCCCACCAGATGCCCGACGTCGCCCGTCAGATGAAGCCGCCCGCCCACCAGATGCCGCTCTACGTCGCCCACCAGATGCCCGACGTCGCCCGTCAGATGAACCCGTCGGCCCACCAGATGCTGCCCCACGTCGCCCACCAGATGCCCGACGTCGCCCGTCAGATGAACCCGTCGGCCCACCAGATGCCGCCCCACGTCGCCCACCAGATGCCCGACGTCGCCCGTCAGATGAAGCCGCCCGCCCACCAGATGCCGCCCTACGTCGACCACCAGATGCCCGACGTCGCCCGTCAGATGACGCCGGCCGCCCACCAGATGCCACCCCAGTCCGCCCACCAGATGCCCGACGTCGCCCGCCAGATGGACCAGCCCGCTCATCAGACGCCGTTCAACGCCGTCAATCAGCCCTGCGTCAACCAGCGAGAGCCCTGCCAGGAGATTGCTCAAGCTGATGTGCCGACGCCGACCGAACCAGTCGCTCACACTCCCGTCGACATCCCATCATCGTCTGTCAATCTCATCAATGCACCCAAGGTCGCCAAACCCTCGTCATTCATCACCCTCGAGGAGTTCAAAGAGCGACAGAACGAGCTGGACCCCGCCGGATTCGTGATCGACAACGACGGACTGATGAGGAATTCGAATGGACAGCTTGCCGTTCCGGAATCTCTTCGCCGACGACTATTGCAGCAGATGCACAGATGTCCCCTCACCGGAGCACATCTCGGAGCCGCCAAGATGAAGGAGAAAGTCGCAGAGCGCTACGTTTGGAGAGGAATGATGCGGGATGTGACGAATTCAGTGAGATCGTGCAGAAACTGCCAACGGAGGAAAACACCTGCCGCACTTGTCGGGAAGGAGCCGATGTCAATCCCGGAACAGCCCACAGGAAGCATGGACATATGCCACTGCGACATATCCGGACCGTACCCGCTCTCTACCTCCGGAAACAAGTACGCCCTAGTGACTGTGGACGCCTTCTCCAAGTTTGCCACCGTCACTGCGATGCCCGACCAGCGAGCCGACACTGTGATCGACGCATTTCTACACGGAGTTGTCTACACTCAAGGAGCGCCGCAGACTCTTGTCACAGACCAAGGCAGGAATTTCACTTCCGACTCTTTCAAGAAGGCTCTATCGGAACTCGGAATCACCCATCGATGCTCGACCGCTTTTCACCAGCAGTCCAATGGTCAAGTGGAACGCTACAACCGCACCCTCGGAGACATGGTTGCCACTCTGGCCGCGGGATCCGCCGAGTCGTGGGACGAGTACTTATCGCCAGCGACACTCGCCTACAACACATCCGTGCACGCCGAGACCGGATTCACACCCTTCTTCCTACAACACGGACGCGAGTGCTCACTGCCACTGGATAGGCTACACCACCGACCCACCGCACAGTACCACGACGCGGAGTCCTTTGTCGAAGCGATGTTGTGCAGATTAAAGACCGCCAGTACCATCGTGAAAGCGCAACTGGAGATTGGAGTGGAAAAGAGGAAAGAGTACTTCGACGCATCAAAGAAGGTGCGCGGAAGCAACCTGGAGAAAGGAGAGCAGGTCTTGCTTAGGAATCCGCAACCGCCGCCAGGAACATCAAAGAAGCTCTACATGCAATGGAAAGGACCACACGTCATCGTGGAAATGCGTCCCCCGAACGCAGTCATCGAGGACATGAGCGGGAGACACCGCCAGACCGTTCACCTCGACCGACTGAAGAAGTTCCACATTGACGAGCCAGAAGAAGGAGACTCTCCCACGAACTCCGGCGCAGCTCCCGCCGATGCCAGCACTGACGCTGCTGATGCCGGCGCCCCTTCCGCCGATGCCGGCGCACGTCCCGCCGATGCCGCCTCGCATGGAGCGATGGCGACGAACCCGGAGCAGCTTCGGCGCTCCGCCCGCCTCATGATGAAGAGATGAGTCTTTATCTAATTTGTTTCGATGTTAATGTGAATGTTTTGATTTTAAAATGACTTATAATTTTGATAATTTTGTAGAAAATTCAAAAAAAAAACATTATGTACTATTCGTCTGCCTTGGTTTGGAAAATTGCAGACCTACGGAGAGGACGAAGACAGGGACAAGGCCGCGTCGAGAGCGCCGCGCTGAGCTGTCTACGAAGACGACGACTGCGAGAAGGGCAGTGCCGAGCAGAGGAAGACGACTACAGCGCCGCGCCAGCCCTCTTCGAACTCCTTCGCCGTCGCCGCATACCCATTTTCCAACTCACACTATATTTCACCTACACCATGTATCCACACTATTCATATTATGTATAAGTTCACAACTCATATTGTTTATTGATGACGACGAGGACGCCGTCTTACGGGGAATGGGCATGTGAGGGGTCAGACAGCATAGCTGGCTGGCTCCGCCCCCTCCTCGCTTGTCGCTGCGCTATGGAGACCTGGAGAGCGGTCGGTTCTCTCTGGGACCGCTCTCCCCTCTCTTTGTCTAATAAACCCTTCTCTCTTATCTAGTGTCTTGGGTATTGTGAGTGGGAGTGAGTTGGACCGTAGTGCAGTGGGCCTGCCGAGCCGTGGCATATGAGCACGGCTCTGCCCGGTATAGGTTGGATTGGGAGGCTAGAGGGTGGATGTGAGTGGGGTAAGCTCCAAGGATAAGGGAGAGGTCTTATCCCCACTGTAACCTAGGTCTCTTGGTATGTCTAGAACCTAGCACATTACATATCAATCGTTCCGAGAGATAAGTTCGAACTTGCATACCTGATCAATTCCCATGTTCCAGCCGCCATTTCCCTCCGGACGGAGCGAGAACGTGCCGAGGTTGATTTGTGAAAGAGCTGGAACTCTCTCTCTCTCTCTCTCTCTCTCTCTCTCTCTCTCTTTCTCTCTCTCTCTCTCTCTCACTCACCTCCCTGAGTCAACAGTAACACTATTGCAGACGACCTCATGCCGGAAATATCGAAACGGTTTAGGGAACCGGGAAACAGAATACAGAAATGCAAATGGGATCAGGTTTGTAATGGCGAAGGTTGCGTGCCTTGGAGTAATGTGGCAGAGGATAGGAGAAGGAGACACACCGGTTTGGAATAGAGGAGGATGAGGGATGGATGGCAAGTGCGCGACAGGCGTGCAGTCGACTGATATGGCGCGTCTCTCTCTCTCTCTCTCTCTCTCTCTCTCTCTCTCTCTGCATTCATGTTTACGGCATGTTACACTGTATGACTCACTCTCACACCCAGCGGGCGCGCGCGTTTCTTAGAAAGTTCTGTGACAAAGGCTTCTGTGAACAGTGCGGACAATCGAACACTTTGTACTGTGTGATCTCATATCCTATGTATGTTTGCAGGAGATGACGTCATACTTAGCACTGAGAAAACAACAACAACTAAAAGTTTGCAGGATGGCGAGAATATATTTTTTTTACACTCTACAATACTACAATTGTACTTTTTTATATTTTTTGTCTCGTTCAGTGTGATACATAACACATAAGGAGACATCGGTTCGAATTTCTTCGATTTCACACTGTGAATGAAAAAAAAACCTGCAAAAATGTAACCATAAAAGGTGTTGACTCTTTGTCTCGGGGGCATAATTGCGATTCAGTCAGAATGTTTATTTTTTATCATGTGAGTGAGCTACTTGGAAGTAGCCAACTATCGCGATTTCGATTGGCTTTTTGCAGATCCCGCCTCTCGAAAGCAAACAAGATGGACAAACAAAACGCAGTCGCTGTCCGCTGACCGTTCATTCTAGTGACCTCTCACATTATTCTGACATAGGCTCGGCTGCTACACATATACATTGTGTAGTATTTCTAAAACACGAACATTCTATTTCTGTGAAACTCTATGTGCCATTGTTATATGGTACGTGTTTTTTTTTTATTTATTTCATTAGTTTTCATGTTTATTTTACAGCCAGCAAACGTTTTGAAGAAAAAATCTGATCACTATCCTCTTCAATCATCTTAAACATGTTCGTCTCTGCTTGAATCGGAGTACTTTTTGGCTTCATTCGTCGTCCATTCATACTGATGGGGGACTGAACGATTTAAATTGTTTTCATATTCATTATGTTATGCCTACATTATAAGAACTACAAAATATGTGATTAGGAAATAAATAATTTCATATTTGTTGTACATTGTAATATAAGTAGTGTAGTTTCACAATCTCACTGTGCACTGGCTCGTCAAAAAAGAAGACGAAAAAGTCGTGAACGTATTAGTGACTCTTTCGAGAAGAAAAAATAGGAAATCCTGTTATTTGTAATATCTTTATTACTTTTCAGGTATCAAACCAGATGCCAGAAATACATCATGCACATACACAGAATAAGTTTTGATATGAGTTTGACGCAACATGCAAACATGCAATTTACGATCGAAAGAACACCTCAATAAAAGGTGCCTGAAACATAAATGATATATGATGAATATCATTTAAATAATTTTAAATATATCATATTTTTGTTTTTTCTACCACACGGCGCATCTCTTCTCGGGATGCATCGGAGAGCCGAGAGGGCAGTTGAATGCGGAGGAGAAGGCGGGGTGGTTGAGGGCCACCTGAGCAGTCTCTCTCTCTCTCTCCTCTCTCTTTCTCTCTCCTCTCTCTTTCTTTCTCTCTTTCTCCCTCCTCTCTCTCTCTCTCTCTCTCTCTCTCTCTCCCCATTTCTCTCCTTCTCTCTAACTTTCTCTGCTCTCTCTCTCTCTCGCTCTCTCTCTCCTTCTCCTTCTCTCTCTCTCCCTCTCTCTCTGTTCTCTCTCTCTCTCTCTCTCTCTCTCTCTCTCTCTCTCGCTCTCGCTCTTCCCCCTCCCCACCGTGTTCACTCTGACAGCCGCCGGTGCATGCGGGTCCGTCAGTAGCTGTCTCACCGCCGACTCTTCCCGCTGCGTACCGCACCACGGCTGAAAAAGTACAATAAAAAGGTGTCCAGTAAAATTGTAAACTGCGCTGTGATATGTCCAGATGGACGATGAACAAATGGTTTCGTAAGAACGAAAGAAAAAGACAGAAGTAGCTTTTTCCTGCTGTAAAAGTGAGCAGTGAAAATCTACCTGCGCGAATCCGATGAAGAACAGCTGATGATGGGTGTAGTTCTCCATTCCAGCCATCGGAGGCTCCGGCGAGTGCGACGAGATGTAGACGTTGTAGGCCTGAGGGAACAGTTCAACAGTTTATCTTTCTTTCTCTCTTTCTCTCTCTCTCAAAGAGATGTTAGGAGAGAGAGAGAGAGAGAGAGAGAAAGAAAGAGAGAGGAAGAGATAGAGAGATAGAGAGAGAGATAGAGAGAGAGAGAGAGAGAGAGAGAGAGAGAGGGATACGGATACTCACCATGAGTGCTTGCTTCATTCCCCCGTTATCCGCAATGTTCTCTCCCAGTGTCAGCCGACCGTTGATGGGATGCGAGTGGATCTGAGAGTGGATCTGTGTGGAACAATCATGTTTATTTCATTGATTAAATTCTGTCAATGATTGTAACTAAAAATTATCGACTATCTATAACATAACTCCAAAACATGGTTTAATTGTTGGAGATGAAATGTAGTATGACATATATGAACATAAAATAAACCTGTATCCCCGAGTACTGTTCAATGAAACAGCGCGTTTTCTCCGTGAACTGCCATCTGAAAACAAAATCGAATGTCTGCCTCCAAACTTATATAGTTGATAGCTGAAAGCTCAACACTGTTTTCCACAAATGCACTTATATATGTTTAAATACAATACGTTTCACGTGTTGGATTTACAAAAACCACCAATTTGACAAACAATGCGTTCTTCCTTTATACGAGTTGCATAGTACTTTCGCTTTCACTTGTCTCTCGTCTCGCCTCACCCACCTCGTTTCTTTGTCCCACCAATCACGCAGCGTACCATTGTGCGTGAATTGCGAGCCTGTAATTGCTTCATGTATGTGTATGTCAAGTTTCTTTGAATACAAAACTCTTCTTGAATAAAAAGCTTTCAAATAAATAATACAAACGATAAAGTATTGTGTTTTGTTGTCATGCCAATTTCAGTGCTGCGAGAGAGGTAGAATTTGTGCGCCCCAGCGAGAATCGATCGCCGCCGCGATCACACACGCCCCATGGGTATGCCTGCCTTGCTCGCGGGCCACATATCTATGCGACATTTATATTGTCTTATAACTTTCTGCCTGCGCAACAGATGCTATTAGATTACCACGAGGTATGTTTTTGTGACTTGTGTATTTATATTTTAGATTTTTTTGTTCTTACACCGTATCATTAGGTTCGTCGTGTCACAAATCTTCGTTTTCAGATGACATCGCTTTTTGGGTTCTGCGTACCCGTTTTCTTCACATACAATGGAGTTTATTACAAAGTATTGTGTGAATTAGTGATTTTTTACACGTGAAGAAAAATGCACGTGCGTTGTGAAACAGTAGTGAACTGGCGAAACATTGTGTGATAGGCTAAGACCTAAGCTAAGACCAAACCAAATAGCCGTACAAGCACATAAACTGCCAAATGATGTACATATGAGGCCAATGCAAGTATAATCGTCGTTGCTGTTGACTACGATTTGTGAATTCACCAAGCACGCATGCCATGTTTGCTGTTTACAGCCCACTGATGAACATAATCTAAATTATCGTTTTCGATAACTCACTGACAACGTCGAGAATTTTTTTGCCGTTATTATTATAATGTAAGATAAAAATATTGTGATACGGTATACATAAACTATTGCTAATGATAAACAATTTATTTCAATGATTCTGATTCAGTTTTGTCATAGTTCACGCAGCGAATTTTCCAATTCGTGAAGGCCAGGATGATTCGTTAGTCTCTATTGAAAACATTAGTCTCTCGTTAGCTACAGGGTTGCCAACATTTCAGGAAAGATAGGATAGACAGGAGGCGAGACCACCTGGTCTCTACTTAGGTCATGGGTCAAGATTAGACGGTCCGATGTTTGCGCGAGTGGATAGGGGTTGCAACACTACAACGGTTTTGTGTTGAAGTAACATATTCGATAATGAAATCAATAAAATGTTTTCGTTTTTTTTTTCTAAAACCGCAATGGATGAATGGTGTATATTGTTCGGGAATTTGCGCGCGCCAGTAAGAATCGATCGACGGGTGCGACTGCGTACGCAAACACGAGGTCATACGCTTTGCCCACCTGCAATCAGTGCAATATTTTCACCCGTCATTCTTAGCATGGCATGTCATAAGGTTGGATATTTTTGACGCTGGCGACGGGTTCATGGATGGCTTCCCACCTTGTGTTTCCTGTAATTGTCAACGTGTATATCGGCCGTCATTCAACGATGCGACGCCCACTAATGATTCGTTGAGGTTCGTGTGTGACGATCTTTTTATTGAGCGAATCGATGGGCGTGTGCGACTATTGGCGTTGTGAGTGACCGAGACTGAGAAAACCAGAACATGTCAGCATAGACAGTGAGTAGTGGCGACCGTTTGAAGCAGATTCATTGCAACACATTTTTTTCAGAATGAAGGATGGATCCTACACATTCTCCACATGAACTGGGGATTTGATTGTTTTGAAAAAGAAGAAGAAAACCTTGATCCCTGTGTAAAGTATGTGAAATCAAGCATTCTTTTGTATAAGTAACACACATATACATAGATGATTTAGTAATGCACATATATTGCTTGTTGTTTGATCTTCATCTTTGTATAAATTTTATAATTCCTGTACAAACCATGATCAACCATGTATTCTTTTGTATAAGTGACATACATAGATGGTCGAGTAACGCACATATATTGCTGGTTGTTATTCTTTCATGTATGCATGTCTTAATTTTATTATGCCGACTAAATAATTAACCCAGCTGTCACAAACCTAAACTATCATGCTGCAGCAAGACTACCCCTTACATTTTTCTTTTGTATACATTCTCGATGCAACA
Organism: Rhabditoides inermis; assembly: GCA_963966185.1. Taxonomy (NCBI): domain Eukaryota; kingdom Metazoa; phylum Nematoda; class Chromadorea; order Rhabditida; family Rhabditidae; genus Rhabditoides; species Rhabditoides inermis. The sequence goes on along the minus strand of CAWZYM010000284.1, from coordinate 33,825 downwards.
TATATTTGTAAGAAATTTTTTTACAAATAATAAAAAGTTCAGCATATTGTTGTGTTTCTTATCATTCGCACATACACTCTGTCATACAAATACAAAGAGGCGGTGGAAATATATGAACTACCAGCTAGTGTGTGCCTCTCTCTTTTCCCACGGTCAAACACTCAAGAAGAAGTGTGCTACAAAAGAAAACGCGCTGGCCGCTCAGCGCTTAGCATTCCCACTCAGCGGTGCGTATAAATAAGCATACCAGCAGATTCTGACTATAGTCGCCGCCTGGTGGATAGTTTCTGTTATTGCCAGCCGGGGTCAGTTGGCGAAACTCAGTTTCGAGCGAGAGAGGCCAGACAGCGCGGGCAAATGGTCGAGTGTCGCGCGGCCTCTTTGATTCGCATGCCGGCTTCTTTGATCAATATTATCGTTTGAAAACGCGCGCTTGAGTCTCCTCAAGACTAGAAGGTAGATCGAATGCGACTAGAGGGTAGATCGATTTTCTACCGTAATCTCGCGAACTATCTCTCAGAATAATATTATATATTTATAGTGCAAACAAATGATCGATGTTTTGACAATGAAAAAGTCCTTGTGACTAGGCCCCATCTTCCAAGACTCGCTTCCCACGCACCCTTATCATCGAATGCGTGTGTGATCTCGTGTCCGATGATGCCCCCGAGTGCCCCGTAGTTGATGGAGTGCGGATAGGAGGGGGAGAAGAAGGGCGGGCGGAGCAGCGCCGCCGGGAACGCTGTAGAGAGATCATGTAATCTTAGTTTCTTTTTTATTATGTTTGTAAAATGTATCGTTATTATTTGCAATTTCAAAACAATAACTCACTGATCGCATTTTTGACGACCGAGTAGAAGGCGTTGACGGTAGCTGGGTTGGTGGTGACCTCGCTGGAAGGGGAAGATCTCTCTCTCTCTCTCTCTCTCTCTCACCTTCTATCCACTTTCTCCAGTATCCTCTCGAACTGTCTGGTCCTCGACCAGTCAGCCACCAGAGACACGAGGGAGGCAAAGGAGGCGAGTGGAGGGAAGGAGAGCTGACACGGGTAAAGGTCTGGTCACTCTCTTCGAAACAGCCACAACGAGTTCCGAAGTCAGTTGAAAAGACTGACCGCTATGTACTTAAAGCTTAAAGGGGAATGCTACATGCTGAGCAAGTGTTTAAAATAGTTTCAACTTTCAATTAGTCAAACATCACACTGATGTAAATACTCATTTTTCATTACAAGGACACATTGAAACGTAGGAAATGTAAGTATGTGTCATGCATGATATTCGATTCCCAATGAACATTCGATTTGCATGAAGAGATTCAGTTTGTCTTAACCCAATTCAACAAAAGCGCATGCATCAAACGTTTGCAAATATCAAATTAGAGAGGGCGCCGCGCGCCATCTCTAATTTGATTTGATTGTTCATCTCCACTACCTTTTCATAGTATGCATCGAGGAGTGTGTGGTTGAGGATAAAGTCCGGATATGCCACGTTCACTATCAGATCCGCCTCCTTCTGCAGCGCGGCCTGAAGATTGTTTTTTATGCACAGTACTGCTTTATCAGAGTTCCAATCGATAACTCGGGTTTATCCGTTTATTCGATGTATTGGTTTGAAAAAGGACGTTTTCACAAAAAACCATTAATAACTTTTTTCTCACTGTTCACATCAATGCGATGTGAAACGTAATGTAATAAGCATTATTTTTAAAAATAATCGATTGGTAAAATACTTACGAAACGAACCAGACCCAACTACATACTACATACTGTAATTCTGTGATTCTACAACGTTTGCCGTTCCATCCCCGCTGAAATGTTTGATATAAATCGATTAATCGAACTTGATCGACCTCCTACTCCCCCCCCCCCCCTCACCTCCCTCGTCTCCTCCCCCATCCACTCCACCCCCCGCAGCTCCATCCGAACAGCCTCCCGCATGTCAGAGATCATTGCGAGAACAAGGGAGCGGGTGGACTGCAAGACATGGTTTGGAGTGTTAGTGTACTGCCACTGATTGTATAGTCCGAATCAGCGATTGTAATACATTAGACAAGCATTGTACTGCTTTATTATTTATTGTTTATAAGTCATTGTACTGCGAACAAGCAATACAATGTGTAGCACGTCGAATTCTGACGGGAACATTATTCAACACATCCAACGACTAAAGAGTGCAACAGAACCTCACTGTAACTAGACAAGCCCGGGCCGGGTGGCGTGCGTAAGAGTGGACTTCAGATACTTAAGTGCAAAGATAGTGTGTGCAAGTCAAGCTCCAGAAATAAGTATGACGTGCGATCGCAATTGACATCTGCACTTACAATTCATCTCGTATTCTGGCTTCTGACATAACATTTTACGCCGATAATATGTGTACATCTTACTCAAAAGTACTAATCAATGCAACTGGAAAGTTTTATCTACTATCTATCTTTAAAAAAAACTCACGTTTTCCAGGTGCTTCTTCACGAACAGATTACCAGCAGCGAACATTATTTTGTCTGGAAATCGAATAAAGGCCCTTCTCACCAAATATATGTGTTTGAAAAAATCTCACCCGCTATTCCGATACAGTGTTTGATTCTCGGCGTCTTTTCGCGTTGACCGATCAGAGTTCGGGACAGCTCCTGCAGATTTTTTGCTTATTAGTTTTGAGCCTAATTCAAAACAAAAAAAATCACCTGGTAGTTGTTGGCGAATCGCGAGTCTAATTGCGTCTGCCACGCGTTAGCAAATCTGAAAATGTGTTATGTATGTTTGTGTCATGAATTCTTAACTATTACCGTATCCACACATAATTCGCGATCACCCTCGGCTCCGTAGCGTTGAAAAGTTGCGAGAGTTCCTTGAGGTAGTCAACCTATAAAATCTCATGTGAACGATCAGAATTCAGTGATCGATGAGGAACTGCTATAAAAAATTAACATAAATTGATCATTGTTTTGATAAGACCGCCGTCCATTAAAATGATCAATGATCCTCATTTACATTCATGAATTCATTCCTTCCCATTCCTTCTCTCGCAAAATATATAGACGGTGATTCACGGCTTCCCGGTTTCCGTGGATATTATTATGCCGCCATCAAAACAAGCGCCACGCTTGACTTGGCATTCGTGTTATCTCGCCGAATGGCATCTCTCGCCCCCCCCCTCTCTCTCTATCTCTCTCTTTCTCTCTCTGTCTCTCCTTCTCTCTGTACTTTATCTTATCCTTCTTTGCTTCACTAGTTTCACTGCATACAGACTGAGTAAGTGGGGTTCACCTCTGAAAGTTATTTTGACTGAGTGCAAAAATGTTCCACTTTCACGTTTAATCGCGAGACTTTTTTTTATTTATTTTAGTTGTATAGCATTACGAATTTGGCACTTACAGTAATATTAAGAATTTCAGTAACAATAATTCACGAGGAGTGTGGTAGGTGCCACACCCTCGAATTCGTACCAAATTTATAGGATATCTTAGTTAGGACCCTAGCCATCGATTTGTGGTGTCCGAATTTCCTGAACGAATAATACGTTTCCAGTACGAAAACGTACATTACTCGTTTTTCGCGTTCCTCTAGCCCTATGTGGCGGTCAAAGACCGAGCTGTTTTGGTCTAGTGGCGAAAGCGTCTGCCTGCCAAGCTGACCCTCTCGAGTTCGATTCCGCGCACTCGCTTTTTGTTTTGTCAAAAGTTTATGGACTTGTACTTTCTCACTACCATATCATCATTTTCTCATGGTTGAAACAATCAATTAAACTATCAAATATATTTTTTATGACACAGTCTTGCCAATCTCTTTCCGATAGCGATAGCGATGACAGCCTTCGAACGTCGTAATGATGTAGTGCCAATCGCATCAGATGTATGTAACTCGCAACTGCGTCGTCTGTCAGAGAAGTCCCAAACGTCGTCGAGCTACTTCGCACTGGCGCATGTATTTTGATAGTGGACGATTATTTTATAGAGTTGAAGGCTGTAATGATGCGCACGGTAGATATGTCTGGTCCTGACAGTCGCCTTTCTTGAAGAAGAGAGAAGTCATCGAGTCGGTGCCCTTCGTCACTCCTTTTCTTTACCAACCAGTGATTGAACAGCGAGACAATCATCCGAACGAGTTGGCAAAAGAAAAAGCGAGTGCGCGGAATCGAACTCGAGAGGGTCAGCTTGGCAGGCAGACGCTTTCGCCACTAGGCCACAACAGCTCCGTCTTTAGGGGGGGGGGGGGGGGGGGCGAGAGGAACGCGAAAAACCAGTCCTGTACGTTTTCGTACTGGAAACGTATTATTCGTTTAGGAAATTCGGACACCACAAATCGATGGCTAGTGTCCTAACTAAGATATCCTATGAATTTGGTACGAATCCGAGGGTGTGGCACCTACTACACTCCGTCAGTGTATTATGTAAATGTTTTGAGATCACACCTTTAGTGACAGTGTGAGTGTATTTTGCTCACAAATGTTCAACAACATGTTTTAATATCACTGGTTATGATTTGCATTCCGACCATGAGACACACACACACACACGACATCACGTGCCTATTTCGAAAACCTACTCATTCAAGCCATTCATTTGCGGAAAAAAGGTAGTGTGATTTCACGCTATTCTGCTGCCGTGCACAATGCACAATGCTAACCTCATTTACTATCACCAGCGGGTCTCCAGCGTAGTAGTCTCTGAGTGACGGAGGAGTGGTGGCGTGAAGATATCGCATCCAGTCGATCTGTTTGTGTGTATACTTGTTTGTTTACTTGTTTCCACCCACATTCGGCATCATCGCAATCATCTCGCTGAGCGGATGCGTGTTGTAGAGGCGAGTGAAGTTGCGTCTGGAAAAGTTTAGTGAATCGGGGTTTAACTTGATCGGGTTGTAATCCACAAATACCACTAATAAAGATATTGGAATGGAGCAAGCTATTCTCATGCCCAAAAATGGAGCGATTGCGCGAATGCTAATTGCGCGGCACTGTCTACTCTCCAGCAGCAGACTATCTTTCTCTCTCCTTTCCATCTTCCCTTACCTCCTCTCTTTTGTGGTCATGATCATGGCAATTGCTTTCTCCAACCGCATCACTTCCTCTACTTCGCCCTCCACAAAGGTCGCATTCGAAGGAGTCCTCGAGTCGGCACGGAAGAGTGTAACCTGAAATGCACCTGTCATCTAAATATCACCAAGTGTCACCTAAAATATAAGTAAGAAGCTTTTTGTATGTTTGCAACTCTATTTCAAGGTTTGTCCATATTTTGTAAGGATATGTTTTGATATGTTGTCAGCGAGGCGACACGCTTTCTCGCTGATGCACTCTCTCTCACTTCGTTCACTCGAGTGCTAATCTCTCTCTCTTCCAGTGCCGTCAGCACGAGGGGTGGAGCCGACTGGCCGGACTCACCGCCGACCTACCGCTGATCTACCGCGGACGCTGATTGGCCGACGGAAGATTCGAGAGCGCGCCCGCCGACTACATAAGCGGACGGCGCGACAGTTCGAGGCTTTAGTATGAGCGCGGCCGATCAAGCCCTCTGAGAGCACGGTCTCAAGACCACTGGCTTGTTATCGCCGCCCAATGTCAAACTATCCCCTTCCCCCTTACCGCGTGGTGTCATAAATACTTTGTGTACACTCGTGTCCGTGGTACTGTACTCATTCGCGGGACTGTAGATCTTTGGTATCGATTCCGGCCTCGCTCTGCTCGCTCGTCTCTTCCACAATCGAGCCTCTGGGTCGAGTAGTGTTCTAGTTCGTCTAGGCCTCTCAACTGATGGAGGAGTGTCCTTGGGCAAGACGTGATATACATCTTCGGATGCTGTCACATCCTTCTGATTGGTAGCCAGCGAGTAACGTTTCTCTCTCTTCTTTTAAGGTAGCAATATTGGTATTGGTATTCCACCCCTTTCATGTGTTGTTTTCTCCCCGGAAGTAGCTAGCCGGCGAGAGAGATACGCATTTCCACCGATCGATTGCTCGCTCTTCTCTGCCCCATTGTCGCTCTTTGGCGCGGAGAGAGTGTTTGGACGTGAGAGGGCGCAGACGAGTGCGCGGGTCAGCTCGCTCTTATTGCCAGCGGAACAAGTGTGGACGGTCGTAGCCGGATCCCTGGTTCCTGCGGCCTATTGCCAGGTACGCAATTCGTACGTAAGTTTTGCTATCTTTATCCTGTTATTTAATGTAATTATACCGCGTGCTTGTAGTTGTTATCAGTGGACCGTATAATGGTTACAAGTAGCGTAGGGTGTGGTGTGTAGTTTTGCGATGCAATGTTTCCGTACATTCTACAACCGCGCATACGTGTCTCCCGCGACGTATCCCGTAAAAACCGCGTTACTAGGACGTGGCTAGATTTATCTAGTAATCCTCAAACCGGCAAAGCGAGGAGGATATCCACTTTTTCTCGAGATGGATTTTTGGCTTTGTTTCAGCCCACCCACGTATAGTCAAACAACTCGGATAGGGCGCCCGCGGGTTATTAGACGTCACCGCCGAGAGCATTTCGGCTGTAGCGCATGCGGTAGACTCCCTAGAGATGGGCGGGGGACGTGCATGTAGGCAGATCGCACTAATCAGGTAAGGCGACTCAAGCGCATGTGCGAATGGAACCATCGATGAGCTCCCGAACATTCTAATCACCAAACAACCCGGTGAGCGAGTAGAAATAGGGGTAATGCGACCATTCAAGCACCCTCTTCCTTTCTATGATGTGCTACGACACGTGTGTTTCTTTCTTCTGGTTAGGTTATCTATTATGACCGCATTTTTGTGTAATTCGTGGTTTGTGAACTCTCGTATTTTTGTACTTTTGATCTTTTACTTTCTGTCTCTCCCTATCATTCGAGTCTGGTCGTTGATCTTATCGCGCGCGCGCTTATCATTTCCAGACAGGCGTGTTGTTTTGCAGTCTAGCATTGATGATTGATTGCGTGACTGATTGCCTTCCACTTTTCACTCGTGTCATTCTAGGTCCGCCTCGAACGCAGGGTGGTCATCACAGATAAGTTTATTGTCAGGTAAGTTTACTCTCTCTCTCGGTCTAGTGAGTTCCACTCACGCCCTGGCTTGTTATCGCCGCCCAACGCAAACACCTTCCTTATTTCCTTTTTTTCTCTCTCTAATCTCCGTTATAGCAACGCGAGTACGCGCGGAATGAGTGGTTCGGGGATTGTGGATACGCCCGCGCCGCGTATGCGCACGCGGGGGATGTCGAGGCGCGAGCAGGAGATGGGAAGCGGAGGAGCACCTGATGATATCTCTGATATCAGCCCCCTCGAGAACACTATCAGGGAGCAGGATCTGGACACCAGTGAGAGGGAGGACGTCAACGAGCCACCCAACGTGGCCTCATTCGTTCATCAGAATTCCTTGCAGGGATCGGTGCTCGACCGGCTGGCGAAGGTGAACCTGGAGAAAGGACGCGGGAGTGAAGTGAGGTTCGTTCGTGACAACGCCGCCCGCGCCGTGGCCGAGATGTACAGACACAAGATCTGCATCGACCGTACGCGGAAGGAGGACATTGACACACTCGCGGCCACGACAGCTGATTTGACGGCGCAGGTAAACTCGATTAATATTCAGCCGCCCGCTCAGCGACGTGAGGTGACGATGCGCCCGGCAAAGTTCGGCTACTTCAATGGCGAGTCGACGGACGCGAACGCAATCTTCACGTTCGAGCAGGAATTCCAGGACGCCATGCTCACTGAGGGTGGAACGAACAAGGAACGCCAGGCCGTCAAGCTCATCAGCCACCTGAAGGGAATGGCGCGCGACTCGATAAACTGTCTGCCGAACGAGCAGCTTCGAGACCCGGACTCTATCCTGGCTCATCTCAAGGCCCGATTCGCATCGGAACTGGCTCGCAAGAAGGCTCTGCTCGAGATGAAGACTATGCGCTGGAAACCGGCGAGTGAGTCAATTGATCAGTTCGCGTACAGGCTGCGCAAGACCATCAGGATGGCGAGCTTGGGACGCGACAGCGACTTCTACAAGTTCACGCTGCGCAAGCTGTTCCTGGAAGGAGTGGGACAAGATATGAAGGTAAGGATTCTTTGCAGTAACAATGTCGACTCGCTCGAGGAGGTCATGGAAAGGGCGCGTCAGCTCGAGGCGATCATTGGACGCCTGGACACGACGACGGCACAAGTGGCCGCTATTTCGAGCAACAGCCCGGCCAGGCACCCGACGACGTTCTGTATGTACTGCAACCATGACGGACACGCGATGTCCACATGTTGGGCGAGGTTCACCGACCTCGGATTCACCAGGTCGCAGTCTCAGCAGCTGGCTGGAGGAGCGACTCTGGAGAAGGTGCTGGGTCTGGATAAAGGAGAGAGGTCGGAGGCCAATATGGTGCCTCTGGGTATTTTGAAGCACGGTAAGTGCAAGGTGTGTAAGTCCCCGGATCATCTTGCCGTTCACTGTCCTTACAGGTCGGACGGAGTGGTACAGCTGGCGCAGATCAACACGATCAACGTCAGCTCCTTCGCCGGCCTGAGGAAGGAGCAGCAGGAGAGCTGGGATGAGGAGCAGGAGGCTCCGAAGTACGGATTCAAGCGCAAGAGACTTCTCAATCCCGGCGCTTTTGCTATGATGTTCATCGTAGCCACTCTGATCCATTCCGCCGACGCCGCACCCAACTCGACGACGACTCCGATGGAGGGAGCGTGGGATGAGTACTGGCCGACGGTGGGATGGGGAGTGATGGGTATGATGTGGGTGCTTGCAGCGGTTCAGCTCTGCATTCGCGTGACCAAGAAGCACGGCGGATATTTGATGGCGTTGACGACCGACAAGGTGGTCACTATCAAGGTGCGCGCCGGCGCCAATGGACTCTGGCCGTTCCACTACGCCTGGATAGACACGGGCGCGAGCAAGTCTGTCGTACACAACCGCGTGGTTGAGAAGTACGAGTGGACGATGACCCGCACTTCCATCACTATCTACACCGCCAACGGATCTCTGGACGTGATTGGCACTATCACCAGGAAGATATTGATTGATGGATGCGGACTCATCCACACTACGTTCTACGTCGTCGAGACGCTGCCAGTCGACTTCATCATCGGAAACAATACGTTGCACGAGGTGGGCTCGCTAACGATTGATTACAGAACCAGCTTCATCACTCTCGGCACGTGGAAGATCCCGATGTTGGTCTCGGGCGGACTATGGGCGATGCCTCGCTCTGCCCTTGCTCGCACCACCGCTGAGATGTTCATCGAGGAGCGAAGGAGGAAGTTCAAGCAATTCTGCGAGCGTTGTGAGGTGATGGGACACTGTCGCCAGCGCTGTTTCGCCAGGAACAGGCCGAGGAGCAGCAACATGACACCGCTCTTCGAGATGTCGCCCCGCAACGAGTGCATCTACTGTTCAAGGACGGGTCACTGGGTCGGGAACTGCCGTAGGCGGATTGAGATTCAGAATAACCTTTTCATGCACAGGAGCGAGCCCGTCTTCAGCCGCCGTTCGAACGCGACTCAGGCGGAGAGGCGCGAGCTGTGGAACGAGAACATGGAGATGCACCTCGAGAACCTCATGGCCGGCATCTCGATCGAGGAGCGTCATTAAGGTATACCAGTGGGAAAGCTCTCTGCTTGCTATCCCTTGTTTTCTTTACCTCCTTTTCCTTGTCTGTCTAGTGAGCTTGCTCACGCCCCTGGCTTGTTATCGCCGCCCCACTTCAACTATATCTCTTTTCTCTGCGTGGTTCTTTTTCTTTTATGCAGTCAGGTGAGAGGAGGTCGACTGTCAGGTCAGGTGAGACAAAGAGGGAGGAGAGGGAGAGAACAGGTGATTTACAAGCAGAAGCAACAACCGTTTGTGCACGTATCTATTTTAGTACGACTTCCAGCCGAGCCGCCTTGGCCGAAAACGAGCGCGACCGCTGGGGGTATACTCGAGTAATATGGAGCACATCCGTGTAGATTTGTAATAAATTTTTCTAGCACTTTTCTGTTCTATTTGATCAGAACGCGGTAAATTTAAATACGTAAACCTTATTTAATTGTATTTTTCCCTGATTTTTGAACGCAGAAATGGTCCCGCCGCGAATACAGTCTGCCGTCATGAGGTCATCACGAGGAGAGAGAGAGTTTCGATATTGTGCGAATTTCGTATTTTTGTGTTGTATTTGATGTTGTTTTCGTTATTTTGTGTTGAATTTTGTATTGTTACACGTAGAATAATTTTGCGATTGTTGCACAGTGCGCGTTAGGGTGACTTTGACTGTATCAGCCGCCATTTTCGCTGTTGTACGACGTTTTGCATTTATTTACGTAAATTTCTGCAGTGTTGCGCTTGTTATCGCCGCCCCACAAGCACTCAATCTTTTTCTACTATTATCTATTCTGTCATCATATTATTCCGCTATGGATAACGAGGACGACGACCAGTCCGTCTCAGGATCGGTGAGTGAAGAGTAAAAGGGGGCAGGGTAACAAGATGATTCAGGTGTACACATCTGTGACAGCCCATTCGTCTGCATTGACGGAGACTTTCGCGCAAATATCCACTGAGGAGGTCAAGGAGGAGACGGTCGAAACCGCGGAGGTAAGAAGGGTACAATCCGGGGAGATTAAATTCTTGGGATTAAGGTTATCGCTTCCGATCCGGATTCCCCGGAGGAGATGGAGCCGGAAGAGGTCCTCCCGGTGACCCGCTCGCAGAAGCGTCATTCGGACGAGCCGCCCGAGGTGATCCCACCTCCTCCCCTATCGAGAGAGGTGGCTGCTATGACCGCCGGGATGTCGCCGGAGGAACTCGCGGCATGGACGGCCCTGCCTGAGTCGAGGGAGAAGCCGCATCGGTGGCAGAAGGACCTCTCCTTCCTGCAGTACCTCAAGGAACAACAAGATTTGTGAGTTACCGGTTCTGTTTTGATAAACTGCTGTTTAGCTCTCACTTCTGTGAGGATCTGGTGACTATGGAGTTGCCACCGTGTCTGCTGGCGGACCACGCTCTGAAGCTCCACAGCAGGCGCTTCATGTCCAACAGCTTCATGCCGATTCGTCCGCGGAACAAGGAGAAGTCCGTGCCTTTCTATTATTGTTCCCGACTGCCGTGTACAGGATGGTGGGAGACGACACCCAGCTGGGTCCCTTCTGCCCCGGCCAACGCAACACGGAGACTGCCATCGCCGCAAACCTCAGTGCTATGCGAGTGATGCTGAGGAGCGCGTCGATCCCCGTCGTCACGCTGAGAGTGTCGTATCGTTCTCATCCGGGACTCACCGCCCTCGCCGGACGCCTGTTCTATGGAGATCGCCTCGAAGCCGGAACCCCCGCGGATCAACGGAGCCGGCTCACCAAGCCGCTCAACACCAACGACAACGGAAAGGACAGGATCCCGCTCGTGTGGATCAGCAACAGTTCGTCGGACAAGCCCAAGGGAGAAGGAAGTCATTCCATCATCAACCACGGAGAGGCGGAGGCGGCATGTGATCTTGTCGAAGATCTCGCGCACCATGGTAAGTGTGCTGGAAAGTATGGGTCTAATTCTACTTTCAGGCATCCGCAACAACGATATTATGATTATTGCCCTCTACCGAGCCCAGGCCCAGTGCGTGGAGGAGATGCTCGAAGGACGGAACCTGTGCGCCAGGGTCGACACGGTGGACAGCGCCCAAGGTAGCGAGGCTGACGTTGTCATCCTCCTCACGAGCGCGTCGTACAAGCTGGGTGGTGGCAACATGGCAGCCCCCGGACACGTCCGCTTCTTGGATGAGCTAGAGGTAAGTTACCTGGCGGGCCAGATAACCTCCGAGATATTTTAGCGTACATGCGTCGCTATGACCCGTGGCCGCCACGGACTCATCGTCATAGGAGATCCCATCATGCTCCAGCTCGGAGGCAAGTGGCAGGACATCATCAACGAGGCCCAGAAGCATGGCCACTGCTTCACCACTGGAGGCAACGGACACAGGATGATCTTCCCGGAGGGATGGTGAGAAGGACTGGTACGGTAGTGTTATTCAGTGTTAGGCTTGTATGGTAGCTAATTTGTTTCTAGCTTTACCTACTTTCTCTTAGATTTGAGTTTGTTTCGACGCCCAGTGGCCATTGTTTGTCTCCTATGTAACTTCGTTTTATGACGTTTGCCGTGTACACGAGTCGGCCCGGTCTCATATACGAGTACCTCACTTGCAGTTCCAGCAACTTGCCTTTGTTCTCGCACGTGCCTTAATAAATATTGTATACGTTTCTAGCCACCAAGTGTAGCATTTGGGACGAGTTCTAGTAGATCTATAGGTTTAGGAGTAGTTTGGGGTGTGATTCTGCGTGGGAGGCTTGTCATCGCCGCACCCAAGCCACGCAAATCTTTACCTGGTTATTGATCTGATTAGTTGGCTCGTTTCCACTGCTATTGCTCGGCTTCTACTGTGTGCTATCCGACGGACGCTTTGCACTTCGGCCGTGTCGATTCGAGGAAGTGACTCGACATCTACCGGACGCGTGAAGTATGGTCTGTCCCTTTACAGTTAATTTACTTTGTGTAGAAGTCAGTTACTCTAGTTGGTCGTAAGACACTTGTAGATTTGTAATCATTTCAGAACTTAGTCGTGGTCGTTTCTTTATGTAGGTGGCATCGTGCGGTGTCGATGCATTTTGTTAGGGGGGAGGTGTCAGCGAGGCGACACGCTTTCTCGCTGATGCACTCTCTCTCACTTCGTTCACTCGAGTGCTAATCTCTCTCTCTTCCAGTGCCGTCAGCACGAGGGGTGGAGCCGACTGGCCGGACTCACCGCCGACCTACCGCTGATCTACCGCGGACGCTGATTGGCCGACGGAAGATTCGAGAGCGCGCCCGCCGACTACATAAGCGGACGGCGCGACAGTTCGAGGCTTTAGTATGAGCGCGGCCGATCAAGCCCTCTGAGAGCACGGTCTCAAGACCACTGGCTTGTTATCGCCGCCCAATGTCAAACTATCCCCTTCCCCCTTACCGCGTGGTGTCATAAATACTTTGTGTACACTCGTGTCCGTGGTACTGTACTCATTCGCGGGACTGTAGATCTTTGGTATCGATTCCGGCCTCGCTCTGCTCGCTCGTCTCTTCCACAATCGAGCCTCTGGGTCGAGTAGTGTTCTAGTTCGTCTAGGCCTCTCAACTGATGGAGGAGTGTCCTTGGGCAAGACGTGATATACATCTTCGGATGCTGTCACATCCTTCTGATTATGTGCACAATAGGTTTCTGTATGATATTACTTTTCATCATCTATTCAAGGCAAGGTTTCCTCGTGGGTTTCTCTATCGGTCCCCAAGCATACATAGTATATACATAGATGCATGACGCTAGAATTCATTTCTTTTTCATTTATAGCTTCAGCAAATGCATCCGGTGTGTTTTGTGAAACAAATTGCGTTTCCGGGCAATTTGCACTCCTCATTTCTCATTTCTCTATTTCTTTTCAGAATTATGTTTTCAGCCTTGATGCTGACAAAAGTTCATTCGCTGCGAACGAGTTTGTTGCGATTTGATTAATGATGTCTGTCTATTTATAAATATTCTATTTTCGTACTTTATCTGCTAAGAATGATTTAGACCTTTGATCAAATGGTTTCTTTCATTTTTTTTGCTCACCATATTCGTGTAATATTTCCGCAATGCGTCCATTTGTCTCTTGTAGTGCGGCTTTCGGAAATACTCGATCGCTTTGAGACCGAGATTACCCTGGTCGACCTGCAATCAGGAAAAAATGGTCCCGCCACGATAGTGTAGTATGAACTCTAATTCATTTCATTCCCTTGGTGGCCGCAGACGGAAGATAATGCATGTGAGAGTGTGCGCTCATAAGTACGAGGACCATTTACCGCGAATGATGAATTTCTCTCTCATTCTCTCTCTCTCTCTCTCCCTCCCTCTCTTTCTCTCCACTCTCTCTCACCGTCAGTCTTCTAACACTGGGATCCTTGAAGTCGACTGAAACGTGAACGTCTAGAAAGACCTGAAAGACTTCTTGAACGTTCTCTGCGTTCTCGGTAATCCTTGAATTATGTGAATTGGAAGATGAAAAATGATCCGTGTCCATGTGAGTGGGGCTCAATTACCCTCCCTCCTTGACTGCTCGCATTCAGCTGGCATTCTTAATTTCTAGGTTTTAGGTACGGAAATAAACGCTATTAACATATCCGTCTATAAGGTTCTTTCGTCAATTGTCAAATGTAATTAGAAAGTACCGAACGCGTTTACAACAAGAATAAGAACTGCAAAGTCTGCAAAGCCCTTTTGTCGGTCCGATGTTTGTAACAGTCTGGTCGTTTTCTATCACACTTGGCTCATGGCTGCCTCTTCGCTTCATTCAACTGCTGCTGCCACCTCTTTGAAAATTATCAATAGCACGTGCATATCTGAAGGATTTAACACAAATCCGTGCTGCAACATGTCATAATGTGCTCATCGATTCGAGATGAACATTCTGCTTCCGTGCTCACCTCACTCCTTCTCGCTGCGAATATGAGTATCATCTATGATGGTTGAAACTATTCAACTGTAAATCACACATCACACCTGCTTCTTTGTGGCAGATTCGATGTGATTCAATAATTTCTCATCGCACTCTTTCACCTATGATTGTTTTATTACTCAATCGTTTTCTCACCTGTCGTTTTGTGGCAGATTCTAAATTAAATTCAATAATATCAAACCTCGACACTCCTCCTTGCCGCTAGTATCATGAGATGGGTGAGATCAAACCTGCCCTCGTCCCACTTTCCATCGTGAACCGCCGGCCAGTAGCCATGCTCCTGACATTATTGAGTTATTGATGAATTGATGAATTGATTTGATTTATGTTTGGTCTCATATGAGAGGCGTGTCTATATAATAATTCCATGTTGGTTGTTCCTCTATGTCTTTCCCAGCTCTCTTTCTCTTACTCTCTTTTTTTGCGTCGCCCACTCTCTCTCCCTCTTTCTCCCTCTTTCTCTCTCTCCCATGCATATATCATATATATGGGCTTAGACATATATATATATATATATATATATATATATATATATATATATATATATATATGGATAGGTGAGTTTATTACATTCGCTCACTAATTAGATTCGTTCACGCCAAGTCGGCAACCCACTCCGCCACTCCCTCCCCCCTCTCTCTCCCTCTCTCTCCCTCTCTCTCTCTCTCTCTCTCTCTCTCTCTCTCTCTCTCTCTCTCTTTTTTTTTCTATCTCTTTCTCTTTCTCTCATCACTCACCTCTCTATGATACTTTACGACGTCTTTCTTTCTATATTCAGCCCCGCATCTTTGCATAATGTTCTCTTCTACTATCGTGCTGACTGCTGATTATGGTTTCTATTCTCGCGTCTCATCGGTTGTCCAGAAATAGCTATATACATCGTGCCTAAAAGACCTCCAGACGTCTACCTTTTTTTTTAAAAAACTATAATTTGCACATTTATGATACATAATTGCTATTCAAAAGATGACTAGACATTGTGCTATTGTTTTTTGTCGATGAAAGATGATATTCAAGAATATTAAAAACATCGACACCGCCCTAACTATATTTCTTTTTTGAAACATAAAGTGAAAATAGTGAAATAAAACCACAGCTTCTACTTCTCCAATCCCATTATACTGTAATGTGTAGTTGTAGTAGTCAATTAATCTTTTTGGTAGATCCTTTTTTGGTTGAAGCGGACATAATTTCACCATAACTTCTAACTACTGTCAAACGTACCTCAATAATCGCGAGTAGTTGTCCTGTCTTCTCTAGTTCCAATCTTTCCAAATCCATGCAAGTTGTGAATAGTTGTCGTAGATTGTTCACTGCTGTTGAATTCGAGTCCTCCTTCTCTTCCAAGAGAGCTGAAAGATCTTTACTACTTACTTTCCATTTAGTAAGTAATACATAAACATGGTATTGACGTTGAAATAAGTAGTATAAAGACCCAAAACAGGAACTACATACTTGTGTACTAAATACTTTATTTTACTTTTCCCTCATTTTCCTAACTTTTTCCTCGTTTGCTAAAAACATTCATGCTTTTAGCCAAACTCATTCAAGTGTCATTTTTATTTATGATTTATCATGCTTTTCCGACTTTTGTTGATCGAATGCCTAAAGGGTAAACAGTAAACACCATAAATGGACCGTGAATGTGCTCGTGTCATGTCTACCAAATGTCCCCCTATCGTTTTTCTTTCATTTCCCACGAAAAAGAAAAGTACTTTCAAGCACTCTCACTTTGCTAAAATACTTGTAAATGTGGGCTGTAAATAAAAGTTATTTAGAGTTCTATTTTGTTTTTGTGATCGGATAATTTCTTGAGGAAGTATGTAAGGAAATTTCAAAATCCTTCATAAATTGAAAATAAACTTAAAATAGTTGATTCGGCACAAACTACACAATTTTCTTTTCTGGGAACAAATGCGGAAAGAAAGTTTGTAAACACCAAACCTCGCTAATTTGTAATTTGTTTCGCTCACGTCGTCTCAAAATTGACAAATTGTCGAAACAAACATGTCCCATAGTGGCAACACGCTGTTTTTGGAGTGTGTTCACCTGTCAATGGCTCTCTCTCTCTCTCTCTCTCTCTCCCCCTTTCTCTCTCTCTCTATCTCTCTATCTCTCTCTCTCCCTCCCTCTCCCTCTCTCTTTCTCTCTTAGGAGAAAGCTTCACTGCCGAGGGACGACTTGTGTGAATAGCCTATATGTTACTGGACGTCTATTTCTGTGCCGTGAAATGTCTCCCCTTCTCGCTTTTCATACAATTTGTGATGCATATTGAACAAGTACAAAGCGGCGTGGGCACAACGGATGTGATGTGTCAGTGGGAGAGACAGGAGTCTTGTCCTCTCTTCACTGCCCGTCTCTTGTTAGTTTCTTTCCGTATTTTTCATCCATAACGTCGTTTCCATTTTTACTCTTCTTCGCTTTTCCCTGTTTATACATCACATATGTGCACGCATACATTTAGTCGCGAACCGCAAACTAGACACATGCATACATAAATGATGCATACCTTTCATTCCACCAGTTAACCTCTCATCAGTTGTCTGAGTGAGTGAAGTTAAAACACCAAACAACGAAAGTAATTATTTTTTGATTCCAAAATTGTAGACTTGAAAGAAGAAACTTCAAAACAAGCCTTTCAAAACGTCACATAAAACACTTTCGTGTCTCGAAGATACTGACTGCTATGTAGTATAACCATAGCTTCATGTTAGGAAAGAAGTAAATCAACTCATTGCGGCACCAGGTGTGGTTAATGGTAAACATAGTTTCTAAACGACTGCTGCTCGACCCACCTCTCATCTCTCCAGCCACCTCGTCTCTCAGTTGGGTGAATCTCGCATACATGTGGGCATAGTCGGGCACTGGATGAGCAGCCCGCCAGCCACCACATGCGAACTCGTAGAAGTCAACGCAAGGGTCAGCCTGCAACGGGGGTCGGTGGGGGTCGCTTAGGGGAAATGTATACTCTATAATTTCACTTATGTCAAACTACCAATTGTTTAAAAAATCAACGCACTTCGTAGTCGCAAAACACTCTGTGTTTATGGCAGCAGAACGACCAGTGCTATCGCTTTTAGGCTACGAAAACCGTTCGAATAACATTTTTATATTTGGTCGTTTCTCTGTCCCTCTCACCTGTCTCTATGCATATTTCCATAATAATTCCCCGATAATGATAGCGTGAGTCATTTGTGGTGGGAAATTCAGCCCGTTTGTTGGAGATATAAAATAGTGTTTATATACACAACACGCTATTCTGTTATTTCACAATGTTGAGCGTTCGCATGCGTTTTGCACATTTCATTTACATCTCTCGCATTTGTCGCTTGCTGGTCATGTATCCCATATCGTCCCACACATGTTTCCATCGTTGAAAGCCATGATTAATCTCCGATGATTGCTCTCTCGCACTCTACAAGAACTCGCGCGCACACTATTTCAGTTATCCATTAGAGATGCTAAGTAGAGCATGAATATGAATAGAAATAGATCTGAGAAAATAACACACATCATTGCTCTTAAATAAATCATCAACTTCGAAAATCTTTACTTTTGTTTCTGCATAGGAAATTGCATGCTAAAAGAGAAAGCAATTTCCCTCTGTTTCCTCTGTTTCTTTCTCTCTCTCTCTCTCTCTCTCTCTCTCTCTCTCTCTCTCCTTCTCACCGATTCGTTGAGCGCTTCTCGCAGAGTATTGCCGGGTACTGTAGACAATACAGTTCTCGATAAATACCACAATATAGGAAGAATGATCATAGGTGAAATTAAAACTGGTATCCAAATGTTGCAAAGGGACAGAGATGGTCGATTTTCCTCTTGAGAGAGGGTTGAGGATTGTTCATGCATTTTTGAATCAGAGAGAAGGAGAGTGATGCGAGAGAGAGAGAGAGAGAGAGAGAGAGAGAGAGAAAAGAAAGAGAGTTAAAGAGAAAAAGAGGACTCCATTCTTGAACAATAAGGAACTCTCGAGTGTTGCAGATAGGGAAGTACATAGCATATAATGTTCCATGCAAATTCATACGCGCTCGAATGACTCCTTTCACAAATCTTGCAAAATCTATGGTTACAAAATAATATTTGTAAATGCTCACAAATCACGTTTTTGTAAGTGAAGTTTCCCATTCTCTCGACTGTTATGAAACATGACAACGAGACCGGGTATTGTTTTCATGTTCATCAATAATTTTTGCATTTGCTGCTTTTCGCATATACAATTAGTGTTCTGACTCATGAACATGAGATTTCGAATAAACATGTTCGGTTAAAAAACTGTCTTCCTTTCTCTCTCTTTTAATCCTAACATTTAGTATGCGATAGGTTAATGAGATTTCATAGTGATACATATGCCTTCATTCATCCCGGGTGGTTCCCTCACAGTTGTAAATTTGCAGACTTCGAATAAGAATTCAATAACAAAATAGGCTTCACTGAAAGTGAATTTGCTAATTTCTCGCCCTGTCGTGTCTCGAAATCAATTCTACGCGGAAATGAACATTTTCATCTCTTCTTATTTTCCTCGTCTTTTTTTTTCATTTCATGTTTCTATTTCTGTTTCCCCTTTTTTCGAGACAGGAATGAGGCGCGGACGTAAAATAATCGCATGCGGATCATTCATAAAACTGACATTATATTGAAAATTCGCGTTATGAATGAAGAGAGCGAGAGGGGGAGAGAAGACACGCCCGCAATGATGGAGTTATATTCCCTTAGGCGCACTCCCGTTCTGATCAGAGACCAACCAACCAGAGGGGGGGGGGGGGGGGGAGAGAGAGAGAGAGAGAGGGGAAGAGAGAGGAAGAGAGAGAGGGAGGGAGGAAGAGAGAGGGCTTTTTCCTCTCATTCGATTCCCGGCCACAAGATTCGCGACTATTCTTGGAAGTGCGATGATCTCATTTGCTTTCACTTCTCATTTTCTAATGCCAATCCACAAACAGACTTTGTACTCTTCTCATAGACAGAATAAATGTCAGTGACACATGTTTCTTTGCGTCGGAAATTGGGCGGTAAAGTGTTGTTTACAAGGTTCGCCCAGTCTGCTTACATACCAACCACAGGAAACCCCCTTTTTTATTCGAGCCATCGTGTTTTGGTGGCTTTTAGTGCGTCTCGTATTCATAGATGTCATCGCGTGATGGATCACTCTGACACAAACAGAACTCTGGCATTCACCTACTTACTCAGATACTGTAAGCACTAGAACTTTGAGAATATCGTAGGTCACCTTTCGTGTCATATACTCTTACCGTCAACACATAAATGCACTATTCCAGATTCCACATATATTTTCCGGAAGGATTAATATTTCCTTCGTCCGGATTCCCCCGCTCACCGCGAAAAAAATGTCTTCAGTTGCCCGGGGCAATTAGTGTTATTTATCCCGCTCATCCCAATCCACTCTCTGGCTCTGCCCTACTGTTCCATGGATACTCGTTTCCACTATTCTTCCACGTTTCCAACTTACCGTTTTTGTTCCTGGTTTCTAATCAGTAGTCGGTAGTCAGTGTGGTCGCGTCGTCTATTTTTCCCCAGCCAAACCAACAAACAATCAAGGTTTCAAGGTTTTGAGTGTGTATTAGTAGGTGTGGAACAGATTAGTCGTGTGGTTTCGGAAACACTTGCGAGAAGAGATTCGTTGATTATTACATATGTCTAGAAGTGCAGGGAGCGCCCACAGATAATTGTATGTGTTCCTGTACAATTATGAAAGTTATTACTTGCAGGCGATGGATATAACGCACTTTACCGCTTTACTAACTCCGTTCGTGTAGTTGCACACAACAATCGTATTCAATCAAGCCACCATGTCTACAGTTGAGTGTTCCAAGAGTGCACACTGGCTTTCTAGAAAATTTTAGAGAATGTAGTTACATAGCTAAATCACCGACGACAAAGCCCCTCTTAGTCGACGGAGCGACTTCTTCAACACTCATATGGAGCTTGGATTCGCAGGACATCCGGAATCTCTCTCTCTCTCTCCCTCTCTCTCTCTCTTTCTCTCCCTCCCTCCCTCCCTCTCTCCCTCCCTCTCCCTCTCCCTCCCTCTCTCTTCCTCCCTCCCCTCTCTCTCACACCATGTTATTGCCTGAGGCGATGCACGCTGCGAGGGATACTATACCATATATGTGCGTGAGTGTGTGTAGTAACTAGTTGCACTCATTCACACTCTGTTAACCGAAATAGCAACGGAATGTCCATTTGAGCGAGAGAGAGAGGGGAGAGAGAGAGAGGGGGGGGGGGGGGGGAGGGAGAGAGAGAGAGAGAGAGAGAGAGAGAGAGAGAGGGGAGAGATAGGGACAGGGCGTGTGATATGGCTGTGAATGCGAGATAGGGAAAGTGTTGATTCCATACGACTGCTTCTCTCCTCTCTCTCCCTCCCTCTCTCTGCCCCTCTATTTCGGTTGTCAATGCGTTTCAGTGTCAGCGTGTTTTCGACATTGCCCTCCTCTCTCTCTCTCTCTCTCTCTCTCTCTCTCTCTCTCTCTCCTCCCCTTCAATCCCCCTTCCTCTTTGCCCTTCGATGTCGCAGGTCACATTAGCAGCTTGTTCGCATGTGTTCTCTCTCTCTCTCTCTCTCTCTCTCTCTCTCTCTTTCTCTCTCTCTCTCTCCCTTTCCCTCTCTATTCCGGAGGTCACAAAACAGAAGACAACCCTCCCCCATGAAACCATCCATCGCCATCTAGTCCCGATTGTAGCTTCGCACGTCTTCTGTCTGTCGATTCCGCGAATCTTCGCCAATTCTGATATCCCCTCATTGGTCTCCCAGAGATTCCTTTTTTCTCCCCCCCCCCCCTTCTCTCTCCTCTATAATGTGATGCACACATCGCTCATATAGAGCTCTCTCCTCGAGTGTGAGTCTCTCGCCGGTGTTTCAGTACGTTTCCATACGTTTCAAGTAAGATACGTTTCAGTCCTCGTCACGATGTCCTCCCGACAAGAAACGCCCGCCGGATGCAACATGGGGTATATATATATTTTTTTAAATTTAAAATCTTTTTCTTCTTCATTAGCCGAAGCTAAAGATTACTATTTTCCTTCTCCCTTGCAGTTCGAGACACTTCACTTTCTTTTGATCTAACAGAACCATAGACACTGTGAGAGGAGATATGATATTACTACCAATGAGTTTTTCGTGCGAAGATTCTGTGATTGAAACATTTATTGTGGACACCGTTTTGTGGTTCACATGAAGCGTATTGATTTATTGATTTATCGATTTCCAGTCACCGCCACTCGCTCACCATCGAGACGAACCCACTGCACCTGCTGCCGTCGAACATTCGAAGGTACGAATCGTACTGTACGATTCCCTCTCTCTCTCTCTCTCTCTCTCTCTCTCTCTCTCGACTTCATAACTCCGTTCAGATTCTCTGTTGCCGACCAGATGCGACAGCCGATCGCCCCACTCTTCGCCAAGCTCAACAACAACAAGCCGCACATCCAGGTAATCGATAATCCATCGATAGTCGATCGATAGCCACAAATGAAAAATTCGAGTCGATGACTGACCATTACCATTATGGACATCGTATCAAGACGCAGTTGAACATTTATGATCCATTGCATTTATGTAGTTTTAGACAGTCGATTATCGATCAATAAAAATTTGCTCATATGTGGCAAGGGTATTGCTATGAATATGACTATCTCGATACTCCTTTCTTCAAATGTAGAAGTGGGATTAGCTATTAGCAGACACAAAGCCGCTTTCCGTCGCTAATTCGGATCGGCGGGTCTTTTAGAGTCTCATAATAATACATCTCTTTTTTGCATAAGTAGGTAGGGGATGCAGGGAATGCACAAAGGTTTACTTTACACATGTATCTATTTTGATTAAACCCAGTTGATCTGTTGTTAAAGAAAGCTGTTTTTATTATAATAATCGCTCGTATCCTGGGATAGGCACTACATAAACTATCATGTAATCCCTAAAAACAAACAATTACAAAAGACCTCATATCTTATGAATACATTGCGTTTTTAGCTATGCAACTGCAACCTGCAAAAAACTACAGGAATAGATGCAATATAAACCCTCGCTGAGAAGCTACATATATTAAATTAGATTTTATGATTGTGGCTATGACTAAAGATATGTGTTACGTGCTATGTCAGTGTTTATTAACAGCGTATGTAGGTTTGTGATTCTTGAACGTAAGTGTATTACTTGTGTCTCCAAGCCTCTGAGTAGTGCACTCGCGCGCTTCGTTGAACAACCGAATCCGTACAAATCATGTTGTGTTTATACATTCTATATTCGTTTTGTGAACCTTACAATGTGGTTTATTAGAAAATTCAGGAGGCGAAGGAGATCGCGAAGGAAATCGCAGAGAAGGAGGAGTCTGGAAAGTGATCGATACCAAGAACCGATTAATCGATTTTCCATCTCAGCCGAACTGTACATACATAATCGTATTTCGTATAAGACCAATCCGAATGATTTTACCACCAACACACTCTCATGACACGCGAAACAAAATGTGATAGTATATCATACAACATATTTAGCGATCTCTCTTGTATGTTAATCTTCCTTCTCTCCACCTATTCTTGATGCGTTCATACATTCACATTTTTTGAGTGGCATTCTGACATACATGTTTGTGCGATAAATATGGTATTTCCGATGCGATGATTTGTCTACCAAATGACGAGAATGACATCGGATTTTTCTTTTCTAATGCATCACGTTTTTATGACTCAAAACATTTGCAAGCTTTATGTAGATGATGATGATGATTCACATGCATGCTACATTGATTCGATGATGTTACTGTAAACATGACTAGTATAATTGAAAACATCGCAGAAAACTCTACACACATTGGTTCATCATTTTGTTATCATATACAATAGTAAGCCAAGGAAACTGTGTGAATAATCTACAGTTATGAGTGTATGTATGTAAGTCAAGGATGGATATTCTACGGGACAGAAATCTCGCTGTTCTTCCTGCTTCCCGCCCTGGATGGAATCGTGTCGTACTCGCCGCTGTCCTTTCTCGACCCACCGCCATACAACTCCTTCCCTATGGTACCCACCGAGTCACCTGAGGGGGGTGGATGAACATTGGACAGGGGGGAGATTTGGGGAGGGGGTGCGAGGTGGTATATGTAGTTGTGTCTATGTTTATTACAAATTACAACACCATTTCGGCAAGCGTAGTGGAAGTGCACTGGGCTGCAGCAAGCAATGGAGGGAGCAAGGTGCTATACAATTACGCAGCTATTCTAGTCGGTCGCTGTACTTCTACTATAGCTCGGACAAGCAGGTTCTATGGACACTATAGGACTACTCTACTCTTTGCTCTCACCCGCAAGCATTGGACTAGCAGGGAGGTGCGATGGACACTACGGAACCATTCTACTCTCTCCCCTCACCCCCGATGCTGCCGCGTCCGCTGCTCTGTCTGCCCGTATCGTACTCGCTCCCATCCCCTCCTCCGTACGAACCCCACGTGTTCCCACTGCCCCGGTCGAACGATGAACCACTGCAAAGCTATTTGCTGGGATTTTTCGTGGAAACGTATACTACATTATTTTAGCTGAACCTGAGTGATTTCAGAAAACACACAATAAAAACCACATTAAAGTTCTGAACTATTTGCCATTTTGCAACAGTCCGGAAACGTATTCGTATTTATATCCATTTGCCCCACCCACCGTCCCCTCTGCGAACCGCGCGAGCCGGGCCGCGAATCGCCGGATACTGAGTGAGTGGGTTGGATTGATCTACCCTGATCTACCCGATCTACTTATCTACCAGGGGAGAATGGTATCTACAGTAACTATTCTAGAGGAAACCGCGTCTACACCAACTATTACAGCAAATTATATTCATAGGTGCAGGTAGTAGGACAAAGGTGAAGAGGGTGACTACAAAGGACGAAACAAGATAGGGAAGGAATACGAAGGGATAGGAAGTAGGAGTGAGTTGGAAATAAATAGGCTATAAGAAGGGACGACAGTACTTACTCGATCCACTCCTATCCAGCTCGCCTCCAATCGAGTCCTTGCGGTTGATCGGCTGCTCATAGTCGTGGTTTGAACCTGCAGGTTTTCTCTCTCTCTCTCCCTCTCTCTCTCTCTCTCTCTCTCTCTCTCTCTCTCTCTCTTCTCTCTCTCTCTCTCTCTCTCCCTCCCTCCCTCCCTCCCTCCCTCCCTCCCTCCCTCCCTCCCTCTCTCCCTCCCTCCCTCCCTCCCTCCCTCCCTCCCTCCCTCCCTCCCTCAGCTAATAGGGTTAGTCATGTTTATCCACATGTTTTCATGTGTTAGATTATCCTCATCAACACTTCCGTGAAATAAATGAATTCTTATCATGATACACGATTCATGATATCTTTGACTCTGACTTTGATTTAACTTTTTAAAAAATTGATCTATCTGAAAAAAACAGAGAAAAAAAACTTAAAGAGATGTGCTTTTTTTCGAAATTGTGCGAGAAATTGTAAACTGTGAATGTGAAAATGGACCATAAACAATCCATTTTCTCATAGAAAACTCATGTTAAAGTTTCGTGTCACTTGTGCATACTTAAATATACAAATATACAAATATATTCGTTCAATAGAAACGTGTGTAGAAACGTGCATGATGGGTGATGTTTTCTCTAACTTCCCCCCGCATTTCCGGTACTTATATCTTCATATTGACAAAAGTGCTTCATTTGTTTTTACGTTCCGGTGCTGAAGCAACTTCAAAGACCAGAAGGTATACTGCCTTGAAATGATGTTTCCTCACCTCCACCCGTAGACCCTCCGCCGACCGATCCTCTGTGTGACTGCGCGTCCGAGCCGCCCATGTCATGCTTAGACTTGGGCGGACCATTGTAGTCGATGTTGTATCTGATGGATTTCTCTCTCTCTCTCTCTCTCTCTCTCTCTCTCTCCCTCTCTCTCTCCCTCTTTCCCTCACTTGTCCAGATGGCTTCCCTTCTGTTGTTCCATATTCTTCGGGAATACTTGCTGGAATCGCGGCTCCCTGCCCTCTGCCGGGACGATGATCTGAAATATTTATTTTTTCATTTAATAAAAATGTCAAGGTTACCACTACATCTTTATAGAGTGTGCGATGTACGTTGCAAAAAAGGTCTGTATAGCACAAATTTAGAATTACATTCCGATGTAAAATAAGTAAAGTAAAACAAAGCTCACCTCCAGATTGAAGGTGCCCAGATCGTACTTCATCCTAGGCACCCTGCCAAGAGTGACGTAGGTGCGGTTGATGTGGTAAGTGAACTTGCGGAGGCCTTGCTGAATCGGTTCCTTCCCTCCCTATCTCTCTCCCAACCTCTCTCTATCGCATCTTAAGAGGACGGACAAAGAAACATACATACAATCATACATACAAACAGGTACAGGGACAGACGGACAGTGACAGACGGTCAGGGACAGACGGACAGACGCACCCCCTGCATCTCCTCATCTGGAAGGCAGTCGTGGTAGACCCGAAGAACAGGGTGGATTTGCGACTTGCGTCCGTCGAAGCCATGAGTGCTGCCCTCCAGCTGAGAAATGGGAGAAAAATAATTCATTCATTCAGTAATACAACCCTAGTGATACGCATGAAATGTCTCTGATGAACCATTACAATGAACGGATAGACGAAACTTGCTACTTACAATTATGTAGTCTTGGCTAAAAAGATTTGTATATATAGTGGCTCCCCCGTTTTGGCGGTAGGCAAGTTGTGAATCGTCATTCTTTTATTATGCACAAGCGCATACTTGATGCGTTGAACAGTTGACATTTTCTTCATTGCGCACTCTCAAAAACCGGTCGACCGGTGTCTGTTGACCGATCAGTGACGATAAGTTTTATGGAAATTACATGCAAATGAGCGTGTTCGATACAGTATCCGTGAACCTAAGAATGGAAATAACTCTTTCCAAACTTCATGAAATTGCACAAAAATTTGATATGAGGGTCTTGGATGGGTTCCCTACAAATCTCGGGAGCGGGATTTTGCAAATTGTTTCTCAGAGGAGAGATAATTAATAAAATGCTATTTACATTGGAGTCATATCTTAAAATCCAGCCGATAAATCGATCGATATCAAGTACCAGTTGTCTATTGACACCTATAGGGACTTACACGGGCAGCCCACGCACTTGTGGTGGCAGATTTTGATGTAATTAAGCACCTATACACAACTTTTACGCTGAATCCGAATATGACCATAACTTTTCCAAAACAGCTATCCTCGCTGCTGCCAGTGTTTTTTTTTTTTGCAGTTTTCAAGACACTCCAACTCGATTTTACATAATTATGTAAATTCGAATGACAGTGAGTACTCGCTCGGTTGTCGATCGCTGATTGGTCCACGTGATAATGACAACACGAGGTAGTGATGGAGTTCTTTCTTTTCTTCACGAGATTGTTCTTATTGTTGAATCTTGGCCCTTCTTTACGGATCATGCTGCGATTTCTTCCAATCTTCCTTCTGGAAAGTCAGTCTGGAAAGTCACTGGAAAGTCAGAAAGGAAAATAAGTGTCCAAAATGCGAGAACTTCTATTGCTTCGGATGCATGGTCATGCAAAAACATGGTTGTGAACAGGATTACAATAAACAGTTATGATTTTGCTCTTGGTATATTACACTGCAAAAAACACTGGCAGAAGCGAGGATAGAACCACCGACCGTCATTCCCGATTTCCTAACTCACTAACCATTCCGCCTCGCTGGTGTTGTTTGACAGGTCGTTTTCAAGGGTAGTCTATTCGGTGCGGGGCCAAATCCCCTTCAAAGTGCTATTTTGGAAAAGTTATGGCCATATTCGGATTTAGCGTAAAAAGTTGTGTATAGGTGCTTAATTACATCAAAATCTGCCACCACAAGTGTGTGGGCTGCCCGTGTTAGTTGGCACATTACTAAGATCATAGTATGATGTTGAACAGTAGTTTCCCCTATGAGAAGACACAGTTCGCTAAATAACTCCACAGTCGCTTCATGAAAACCGCTCAAACTTCGTCAGTAGGTGGTTCTTGACCCCCACTACAACTCTCGGAGAGCACATTTGTGATTTTGTTTCTCCTATTACAGAAATTTTCAACACTATCCAGCAATCCTGGGAATGAGGCACATTTGCATAATTTTCTCATCGGTCTGCGTCATTTCTTCGGCCAGAGATAATTCGCCTACCGCGAAAACGGGGGACCCACTATACATCTTTTCCTCCCTCTTACAGTGAATTTGTGAATGTCGCTATTATTAAAACGTATTTTTCGATTAGTTGTTGTGTCATATTGATTAGGACTAAAAGGCGATTAGTAGAACCTACGATATGATGTTGTTTATTGGCGACGTGAAACGTAATGGAAATATTGTAGCGTAAATTTGTTTTGTTTTATCGATACGTATCAGCTATGCCTCATAGAACAAGTAGTGGTTGCAACAGGTTATACTTGTGAAGTATTAGACATTCCCACAAAGCAAAACTCTAGTCGTTTATTTTTCGATTAGATGTTGTGTTGAGTGGTTAGGTGCGGACGCAAATTAGTAGCACCAACGATATAATGTCGTTTATTGGCGACGTGAAACGTATAGCAAATATTGCATCGTAACAAACTTTGTTTTTTTCGATGCGTTTCAGCCATGTCTCATAGCAGAAACAGTGTAAAAGACAGTAATCTTAAAAAAAATAAACTCACCGAAAACTCTCCGTGTTCATTGGTGCGAGTGTAGCCGAGAATCTCTCGTCATCTGAAAGTACTGTAGTTTAATCATTCTTACTACAGTAACCCGGAGAGTACCGTATACCTTCAGTGGCGTTGTTCCGGTAGAGACGCACGTGGACCCCGCGAGCCGGGTCCTGACCGCACAGGAAGCGACCGCGGGCCGATGTCGACCTGGTGATCTCTCTCTCTCTCTCTCTCTCTCTCTCTCTCTCTCTCTCTCTTTCTCCTCTCTCTCTCTTCCTCCTCTCACTCGTTCCGTTTCTAGGTTCTACCTTGTCATGAGGTTATCCGAATACCCTCCGAAGACCAGGCCTACTCCCAGAGAGAAGAAAATGAGGCGTAACATCCTGAAAAATATTGCACGAACTGTACTGAGAAAATTATCACTAATTTCAAGAATGGAACAAGAGGATGTTCCGAAACGTAAACGTGAAAAGAGGAAGTCTTGAGAGTTTCAAGCTCCGCACCGGTACAAAGTCGCTTGTTTACGTCTTCCATTTGATCTTATCACTAATCAGTGTTTGCCTCCATGCCAGTCTCTTTATGGCTCCCGAATGAACTGATACACATACGGAACCGTCTTCAAAAAATCTGCGAGTACCGACTCTTTTGAACGTGTATTTTTTTTGCTACCGACAAGCGACAGTATTGATTTCAGTGCATCAACACTCGTTCGAATCTCTCTTTTCTGATCAAAACAAGTGTGATAAGGGATGATAGTGTGTTTAGATGGCTGCGTTGATACGCGTGATAAGAGCCGCGGCTGTCTCGGTTTGATTGGGGGGTGATTGGTGATAGTAGTTGATCTGCTGCTTTCACACTAGCCAAGCTTGGCCACTACACTTTTCACGCGATTCGATTATTGCATTGTAATGTGTTGCCGGTGTTACTTGAAATGTAATTGAATATGTAATATTTCCGAATGCGCGTCCTCTCTCTACTTCTCCTCCTTCTGGGAGCAGTAGCTGTGTCCGCGATGAGAAAGCAGGGCATCGCTGTCAAGGTAATTATGAGAGAGAGAGAGAGAACGAGAGAGAGAGAGAGAGAAAGAGAGAGAGAGAGAGAGAGAGAGAGAGCGAGCGAGCGAGAGAGAGAGAGAGAGAGAGAGAGAGATTGCTTTGTGATTTTTTTCATGTTGTGTTTGGTTGTTTAAATCAATCAACTTCTGCAGCATTATCGCTTCATAGTACCACAGGTATAGGATGAGGATGTGAAATATATGGGATAGATAAATCGATCAATTAATCGATAATCAGGGCAAGCTGATGTGCGGCTCGCATCCGGCGAACAACGCCAAGGTGCGCATCGTCGACATCGACACCGGTACGGCGCCCGTGAAATACGGGGCCCAACTAAGCCCCTTTCAGGACCCGACCCGGATGACACCCTGGACGAGAAGAGGACCGCAGCGGACGGTCTGTTCAGCCTGACCGGATCCACCCACGAGCTCACCTCCATCGACCCTGTCCTCTACATCTGGCACGAGTGCAAGGACGAGCAGACGGTGGGTGTCCTCGGCGGGGCGCCCGAATATAAACGGGCCCGGTTCTAGGGGGCGCACGCGGGGGGTGAGCCATGGGTGCGGTGCAAGTGCAAAGTGCACGGGGTGACCAGATATACGGTGAGCTTAGAAAAGGGTTACGGTATATGGGTTACGGTACATTGTGGGTTGTGTATGTATAAGGAACTATCATGGCGATACACATTGATGGATGATAACAGCTTAAACGGTTGAATCACTAATGTGGTGGTGGCATAAATATAGACGGGAACACAACACAAACAACACACACACACACACACACACACACACACACACACACACACACATGCTCTCATTTCATGATTGTTTCGGCAGATGGGTTATTCCTAGTATGATTCCAGTCTACTATCTAAGATTCCTACGTTATTACCAGGTGGTTCAGTGATATCAAACCCAATGCAGAAACCGACCTATTCCAATCCAGCTCACTCCTAATAGACTCTCACATAACACACACATCGATTAGACCAATAGACCTTTATGACATAAGGAATATAGCGATAGTGAGAATGGGAGGGCGCGACTGTTCTCCGTGTCGCTCCTGTGAAGAGTGCCTGCCTTCTCCTCTCGAGGGGGCGGGGCGTCGGATGGGCGGGGCCGAACCTCCTTGCGTGGCCTCTGGCCGCG
Source organism: Rhabditoides inermis (assembly GCA_963966185.1). Taxonomy (NCBI): domain Eukaryota; kingdom Metazoa; phylum Nematoda; class Chromadorea; order Rhabditida; family Rhabditidae; genus Rhabditoides; species Rhabditoides inermis. The sequence goes on along the minus strand of CAWZYM010000284.1, from coordinate 3,543 downwards.
ACACTCCCGGGGGCGACTGTGCTGTCCCTGTCGGTGTCCTTGGACGACGGACGGTGGCGATAAGTGGACGAGCATCGTAGTCGACGGTGTTGGAGTGACGACGCGGCGATGGGGTGACGTGCCGTTTCCGAGCGTGCGGAGCCAAGGGCCACGGAGTGTTCGAATGCCCACTGGTACTCGCTCTCTCCACCGCAGCCCGACTAGAGATCGTCCAGAGGTACAGTTTATGTGGGGTTTGTGGCGAGTACAACATCCACAACCACAACGTCTGGAGGTGCCAGTGGGTCGCGTTCAAACCGCGAGAGGTGTCGGAGAGAGTGGTGTGCCAACAGCCTCAATGTAAGATGGAATTCGTGGTGCACAACAAACTCATCTGCGTCCGTTACGAGAAGGCCATGATGGAGGAAGGGTTCGGAGCAGACGGTTCTCGCTTGCTGGAGCAGCAAGCAGGGAGGAGAAGGAGCGCCAAGAGCGACAGCAGTACCAAGGCAACCGAGCCCTACATGGGTTCATGGAGCCTCGTCAACCGATTCCTCAGCCCACCGCCGCTCACCAGCCCAGCGCACCTTCAGACTCGGATTCTAGAGCCGCCAGCAGAGCCAGCAACGCAACGGGAACCGCTGAGGCAGCACTACTCAATGACCTGAGCATGGCGGGGGAGTGTGCACCGGTTGAAACGATGGGAGACGAAGACTTGCTGCTCGGGGCCAACGAGGAGTGGCAAGGGTGAAAAACATATTGAAATGTATATATTATGATGCTTTTTTTTGGAATTCGGTGATAGTATATAATATATTCTCGAGCATTTCTTTCTCTCTATTTTTTCTACCCTACCCTATGTGTGACATTGTTGAGATTACGGTTATGAGTGAAAATTGATGTCTCTATTTCTTCGTGTTCATTGTCATCTTCTTATGTTCCATGACAGCAGAAAAATCTCGAAATTCTAGAAGTATGGTTGGACATATCACAAAAACCGCATTGGTCCGATTGCTTGTTGTTACCCTTGCCTCCATTCTTCTTGTTGTCTACTCTCATATCCTTGAATTGTGTGAGAAGTGTTTGGTAGCCTGGGGCATGATCTCGTGGTGTGGTGTCATATGCGAGGTTCTCTTTGTGAATGACTACGTTTTCGATCTCATCAAGCAGCTGGCTTGTAGTAGTGATGGGAGACCTTTTCTCAACTCTAGCTAGCTCATCAATAACACTCTCTGGAAATTTGCGTCTGATGCAATTCTGTAGAAACGCGTTGTCAACATTGGTTGTGAGGGCGAGTGAAGAGACAATAGCTGCGATCTCATTAAAGGTTTCGCGAAGGCTAGATGGACTGTCACGAGCTGCGCGTGTTGCGTTCAGTTGGTCACATAGATCGTGTTCTTGTGCTTGTTCTCTACCGTATGTTTTGCGCAGGAGTGCTACTGCAGCTGGGTATAATGCTTCTTTGGTCTGGAAGCGCTTGATAAGAGATAAGGCTTTGCCTTTGAGACAGCTACGCAAAATGTAGAATTTCAGGATTGTGGGGAGATTACCATTGTCAACCATAGTCGAAAAGAGAGCCAGAATTCAGGGAATGTAGCAATATCATCACCATCGTATGTTGGGACCGAGAAAATTTTGTTCTTGATGAGAAGAGATGTGAAATCAACGTCTTTCTTGTCTAATCCGCAGTTGCCCATGGCTGTCACCAAATCAGATGGTTGAAGTGAAAGAGCGGTTGGAGGAAGGGGGACAGAGTTGTTTGTACTATTGTTTTGCAGGATGATCTCACTGATGTCAAAAATGTTGCGGGTCTTGTCTACCAGAGAGCTGTTACAGTATGAAGCAAGTTCCATGGGCTTAGATATATCCAGGCTATCTGCGCACGATGCCTGTGCTGTATTGTATGCGGTTTTGATGGTAGCTAGTTCATTCATGCGTTTGTCTAGGGAATTGAGAAGTTGGACTGCCTTTCAAACGCTGCGATGCAAATAGATTTTGACCCGTCCACAGCATGCGGAAATCGTTTGCCTCTGTCTCATCAGATAGTCTCACTCCCTGGGATATGTAATTGTTCAAAGTGGAATTCACTGTCTCGATTTTTCCTATGGTGTCTTTGATTGCATCTACATAAGCATCGCGATGAGTGCGCGCTAGTGGAACACCTACTGCGGGATCGTTATCGTATGATACGCCCTGTGCAAACTGGAGAAGGTATGTGTTTGTAGTGTTCTTGAGATCAGTGACTACATCTTTCATCTCATTGCGGAAAAGTGTGACAATGTTGTCTTGGAATACCTCATCGTCAAGATCTAGTTCTGTTTTTGTCCTTTTAATCCCTCTAGGTTGGGTTTATCCACCATAATGAAGTTTTTCGCTTAATGAACCGCTATCAATATATTCAATGATCCACAAATATATCACTGGAATAGATAATATGCCACTTGCAATATGAAAGTAATGGGCGCGTCAAATTAACCACAATTTTTATGTTTATGTTTATGTTATTTTTATTTTTTATTTTATATTCAGTCCTATTTATCAACGAATCAAAAAAAAATGAAGGAGACTCACTGGAGAGTGAGCTGGCCGAAGGGGGGTGCTTTATAAGCGCTCAACAAGCTGACTGATAACAAGTCTCTCACGGCTCTGGCTGGTCAGCCTCTCAACTGCCACCTGATCAGAATGATCACGGTCGTACGACTGAGCTTGTACTCTCCAACTCACCGGGAGAAGAAGAAGGGGGAGACCCTGTAACCTTGTAGACGGAATGAGTGTAGTACTGGAGAGTGTTGTGATGACAGTCGACCTGGCAGGAGAGGGATACGGTAGCTGGTTGCTAGGTAATGGTGGAGACTTACGGTAGATGGGGAGACCTTGTAGCCCTTGTAGACGGATGATGTTGTACTGGAGAGTGTCTGATGACAGTCGACCTGGCAGGATAGGGATACGGTAGCTGGTTGCTAGTTAATGGGTGGAGACTTACGGTAGATGGGGAGGGTGTGAGGATGATAGCTGAGAGATTGCTGCTGCTGCTGTAGCTGGAGGGGCACTCTGCTGGAGGCAGTCGTGCCGGAATGGTTTGCTACCCTTTGCCACTTGGTTATATACTGCTCCAGTCCAGGCTCCGCCTCCGGAAAAGTTGCCAATTCTGTAGCGAGGGGAGGTTTTTGCACCGTCACGGGACCTCTTTTTGTTGGACTCTTGGGACTCCGGAGCTCTTTCGCCTGATTGGGCCATTATGCATGCAGCTCCTCCGTGCGCCTGGCTAAGATTTTTAGACTTTTTCTTGATCAGCGGAAGTCGACGCTCTCTGCGGCGCCCACGTTTCTGCTCCTCGAGGACACTTTTTTGCACTTTTTCTTGGACTCTTGGAAACCTCGGGACTCTCGGTGATTATGCATTCAGCCGTCTCCCGGACTCTTGCACGGGTTTTTGCACTCTTTCCGGCAAACAGCGGACTCTTCTATATGCGTTGGCAACCTCTTTTTGCACCGTCAAAAAACTTTTGGACTCTTTGCACGTCCGAGCAGACCTGACCTTTTTCTTTCAGATTACTGTATGTGA
>CAWZYM010000283.1:3017500-3048312 GCA_963966185.1 Rhabditoides inermis | reverse complement strand
CGCATTCAGCTGGCATTCTTAATTTCTAGGTTTTAGGTACGGAAATAAACGCTATTAACATATCCGTCTATAAGGTTCTTTCTTCAATTGTCAATTGTAAGCACACCGCAACTTTTGAAATTAGCACGCAAGAAACTGCGCGAATTCAAAATAACACACGAGGTAAACAATACCGTAGTGCCAATACTGTGAGAGAGTGTGCGAAAATCAGAGTGTGCAGACGGAAAAAGATTTGCTTCCACGTGTTAATTTTGATTGTAAATATACATATTGGTATAATTTCAATTTGATTAATTTTTGTTGTGTTATTATGTTGTTTCATTATCGCGATGGTCACACCGCATACGCACTATGAAATGTAAACCCTTCATACGTTTCCAGTCGTTTGAGTTTTGTATCCACACAACGCTTTAATTTAATTCGATATTGATTATCAATATTTAATTAAAGATTGGAAAAATTGAAGCTCGGAGTTCTGACAATACTAATATGACCTAGTTCAATACCGACTCAACTATAGGTTTGCAAGAAAGTGTTTAATTCTCTCATTTTTGCACACTATTTTCAGATACTAAACGCTGGAACCTTCCATGAAATGGTGTGAACATCGTGAAAAGCACTCAAAATAGGGCTTGAAACAGCATAAAACGCGAGATAACACACGAGAAAGTTGGTGTGATTGTCGCGCCACTGGCAACAGACTGTCTGCCTCTAGCAATTCACACACTCTCTCGCTTTCTCTAGCCGCGCATGCCGCCAATGAGTTGAATTCAACACGCGAACTGTCAGCTAGTGATGTTCGAGTGATATTTCGCGTATTGTTCGCTTCTTTGTGGCAGATTCGATGTGATTCAATAATTTCTCATCGCACTCTTTCACCTATGATTATTTTATTACTCAATCGTTTTCTCACCTGTCGTTTTGTGGCAGATTCTAAATTAAATTCAATAATATCAAACCTCGACACTCCTCCTTGCCGCTAGTATCATGAGATGAGTGAGATCAAACCTGCCCTCGTCCCACTTTCCATCGTGAACCGCCGGCCAGTAGCCATGCTCCTGACATTATTGAGTTATTGATGAATTGATGAATTGATTTGATTTATGTTTGGTCTCATATGAGAGGCGTGTCTATTTAATAATTCCATGTTGGTTGTTCCTCTATGTCTTTCCCAGCTCTCTTTCTCTTACTCTCTTTTTTTGCGTCGCCCACTCTCTCTCCCTCTTTCTCCCTCTTTCTCTCTCTCCCATGCATATATCATATATATGGGCTTAGACATATGTATATATATATATGGATAGGTGAGTTTATTACATTCGCTCACTAATTAGATTCGTTCACGCCAAGTCGGCAACCCACTCCGCCACTCCCTCCCCCCTCTCTCTCCCTCTCTCTCTCTCTCTCTCTCTCTCTCTCTCTCTCTTTCTATCTCTTTCTCTTTCTCTCATCACTCACCTCTCTATGATACTTTACGACGTCTTTCTTTCTATATTCAGCCCCGCATCTTTGCATAATGTTCTCTTCTACTATCGTGCTGACTGCTGATTATGGTTTCTATTCTCGCGTCTCATCGGTTGTCCAGAAATAGCTATATACATCGTGCCTAAAAGACCTCCAGACGTCTACCTTTTTTTAAAACTATAATTTGCACATTTATGATACATAATTGCTATTCAAAAGATGACTAGACATTGTGCTATTGTTTTTTGTCGATGAAAGATGATATTCAAGAATATTAAAAACATCGACACCGCCCTAACTATATTTCTTTTTTGAAACATAAAGTGAAAATAGTGAAATAAAACCACAGCTTCTACTTCTCCAATCCCATTATACTGTAATGTGTAGTTGTAGTAGTCAATTAATCTTTTTGGTAGATCCTTTTTTGGTTGAAGCGGACATAATTTCACCATAACTTCTAACTACTGTCAAACGTACCTCAATAATCGCGAGTAGTTGTCCTGTCTTCTCTAGTTCTAATCTTTCCAAATCCATGCAAGTTGTGAATAGTTGTCGTAGATTGTTCACTGCTGTTGAATTCGAGTCCTCCTTCTCTTCCAAGAGAGCTGAAAGATCTTTACTACTTACTTTCCATTTAGTAAGTAATACATAAACATGGTATTGACGTTGAAATAAGTAGTATAAAGACCCAAAACAGGAACTACATACTTGTGTACTAAATACTTTATTTTACTTTTCCCTCATTTTCCTAACTTTTTCCTCGTTTGCTAAAAACATTCATGCTTTTAGCCAAACTCATTCAAGTGTCATTTTTATTTATGATTTATCATGCTTTTCCGACTTTTGTTGATCGAATGCCTAAAGGGTAAACACCATAAATGGACCGTGAATGTGCTCGTGTCATGTCTACCAAATGTCCCCCTATCGTTTTTCTTTCATTTCCCACGAAAAAGAAAAGTACTTTCAAGCACTCTCACTTTGCTAAAATACTTGTAAATGTGGGCTGTAAATAAAAGTGCAATAGGAAATGTGGAGTGAGGAGTGAGGAAGTCCTATATTTAGAGTTCTATTTTGTTTTTGTGATCGGATAATTTCTTGAGGAAGTATGTAAGGAAATTTCAAAATCCTTCATAAATTGAAAATAAACTTAAAATAGTTGATTCGGCACAAACTACACAATTTTCTTTTCTGGGAACAAATGCGGAAAGAAAGTTTGTAAACACCAAACCTCGCTAATTTGTAATTTGTTTCGCTCACGTCGTCTCAAAATTGACAAATTGTCGAAACAAACATGTCCCATAGTGGCAACACGCTGTTTTTGGAGTGTGTTCACCTGTCAATGGCTCTCTCTCTCTCTCTCTCCCCTTTCTCTCTCTCTATCTCTCTCTCTCTCCCTCCCTCTCCCTCTCTCTTTCTCTCTTAGGAGAAAGCTTCACTGCCGAGGGACGACTTGTGTGAATAGCCTATATGTTACTGGACGTCTATTTCTGTGCCGTGAAATGTCTCCCCTTCTCGCTTTTCATACAATTTGTGATGCATATTGAACAAGTACAAAGCGGCGTGGGCACAACGGATGTGATGTGATAGTGGGAGAGACAGGAGTCTTGTCCTCTCTTCACTGCCCGTCTCTTGTTAGTTTCTTCCGTATTTTTCATCCATAACGTCGTTTCCATTTTTACTCTTCTTCGCTTTTCCCTGTTTATACATCACATATGTGCACGCATACATTTAGTCGCGAACCGCAAACTAGACACATGCATACATAAATGATGCATACCTTTCATTCCACCAGTTAACCTCTCATCAGTTGTCTGAGTGAGTGAAGTTAAAACACCAAACAACGAAAGTAATTATTTTTTGATTCCAAAATTGTAGACTTGAAAGAAGAAACTTCAAAACAAGCCTTTCAAAACGTCACATAAAACACTTTCGTGTCTCGAAGATACTGACTGCTATGTAGTATAACCATAGCTTCATGTTAGGAAAGAAGTAAATCAACTCATTGCGGCACCAGGTGTGGTTAATGGTAAACATAGTTTCTAAACGACTGCTGCTCGACCCACCTCTCATCTCTCCAGCCACCTCGTCTCTCAGTTGGGTGAATCTCGCATACATGGGGGCATAGTCGGGCACTGGATGAGCAGCCCGCCAGCCACCACATGCGAACTCGTAGAAGTCAACGCAAGGGTCAGCCTGCAACGGGGGTCGGTGGGGGTCGCTTAGGGGAAATGTATACTCTATAATTTCACTTATGTCAAACTACCAATTGTTTAAAAATCAACGCACTTCGTAGTCGCAAAACACTCTGTGTTTATGGCAGCAGAACGACCAGTGCTATCGCTTTTAGGCTACGAAAACCGCTCGAATAACATTTTTATATTTGGTCGTTTCTCTGTCCCTCTCACCTGTCTCTATGCATATTTCCATAATAACTCCCCGATAATGATAGCGTGAGTCATTTGTGATGGGAAATTCAGCCCGTTTGTTGGAGATATAAAATAGTGTTTATATACACAACACGCTATTCTGTTATTTCACAATGTTGAGCGTTCGCATGCGTTTTGCACATTTCATTTACATCTCTCGCATTTGTCGCTTTCTGGTCATGTTTCCCATATCGTCCCACACATGTTTCCATCGTTGAAAGCCATGATTAATCTCCGATGATTGCTCTCTCGCACTCTACAAGAACTCGCGCGCACACTATTTCAGTTATCCATTAGAGGTGCTAAGTAGAGCATGAATATGAATAGAAATAGATCTGAGAAAATAGCACACATCATTGCTCTTAAATAAATCATCAACTTCGAAAATCTTTACTTTTGTTTCTGCATAGGAAATTGCATGCTAAAAGAGAAAGCAATTTCCCTCTGTTTCCTCTGTTTCTTTCTCTCTCTCTCTCTCTCTCTCTCTCTCTCTCTCTCTCCTTCTCTCTCTTTCTCACCGATTCGTTAAGCGCTTCTCGCAGAGTGTCGCCGGGTACTGTAGAAAATACAGTCCTCGATAAATACCACAATATAGGAAGAATGATCATAGGTGAAATTAAAACTGGTATCCAAATGTTGCAAAGGGACAGAGGTGGTCGATTTTCCTCTTGAGAGAGGGTTGAGGATTGTTCATGCATTTTTGAATCAGAGAGAAGGAGAGTGATGCGAGAGAGAGAGAGAGAAAAAAGAAAGAGAGTTAAAGAGAAAAAGAGGACTCCATTCTTGAACAATAAGGAACTCTCGAGTGTTGCAGATAGGGAAGTACATTATAGCATATAATGTTCCATGCAAATTCATATGCGCTCGAATGACTCCTTTCACAAATCTTGCAAAATCTATGGTTACAAAATAATATTTGTAAATGCTCACAAATCACGTTTTTGTTAGTGAAGTTTCCCATTCTCTCGACTGTTATGAAACGTTATAACAAAACTGCTATTGTTTTCATGTTCATCAATTATTTTTGCATTTGCTGCTTTTCGCATATACAATTAGTGTTCTGACTCATGAACATGAGATTTCGAATAAACATGCTGAATTAAAAAAAAAACACGTCTCCCTTTCTCTCTCTTTTTATCCTAACATTTAGTATGCGATAGGTTAATGAGATTTCATAGTTATACATATGCCTTCATTCATCCCGGGTGGTTCCCTCACAGTTGTAAATTTGCAGACTTCGAATAAGAATTCAATAACAAAATAGGCTTCACTGAAAGTGAATTTGCTAATTTCTCGCCCTGTCGTGTCTCGAAATCAATTCTACGCGGAAATGAACATTTTCATCTCTTCTTATTTTCCTCGTCTCTTTTTTTTCATTTCATGTTTCTATTTCTGTTTCCCCTTTTTTCGAGACAGGAATGAGGCGCGGACGTAAAATAATCGCATGCGGATCATTCATAAAACTGACATTATATTGAAAATTCGCGTTATGAATGAAGAGAGCTAGAGGGGGAGAGAAGACACGCCCGCAATGATGGAGTTATATTCCCTTAGGCGCACTCCCGTTCTGATCAGAGACCAACCAACCAGAGGGGAGAGAGAGAGAGAGAGAGAGAGAGAGAGAGGGGAAGAGAGAGGAAGAGAGAGAGGGAGGGAGGGAGAGAGAGGGCTTTTTCCTCTCATTCGATTCCCGGCCACAAGATTCGCGACTATTCTTGAAAGTGCGATGATCTCATTTGCTTTCACTTCTCATTTTCTAATGCCAATCCACAAACAGACTTTGTACTCTTCTCATAGACAGAATAAATGTCAGTGACACATGTTTCTTTGCGTCGGAAATTGGGCGGTAAAGTGTTGTTTACAAGGTTCGCCCAGTCTGCTTACTTACCAACCACAGGAAACCCCCTTTTTTATTCGAGCCATCGTGTTTTGGTGGCTTTTAGTGCGTCTCGTATTCATATATGTCATCGCGTGTTGGATCACTCTGACACAAACAGAACTCTGGCATTCACCTACTTACTCAGATACTGTAAGCACTAGAACTTTGAGAATATCGTAGGTCACCTTTCGTGTCATATACTCTTACCGTCAACACATAAATGCACTATTCCAGATTCCACATATATTTTCCGGAAGGATTAATATTTCCTTCGTCCGGATTCCCCCGCTCACCGCGAAAAAAATGTCTTCAGTTGCCCGGGGCAATTAGTGTTATTTATCCCGCTCATCCCAATCCACTCTCTGGCTCTGCCCTACTGTTCCATGGATACTCGTTTCCACTATTCTTCCACGTTTCCAACTTACCGTTTTTGTTCCTGGTTTCTAATCAGTAGTCGGTAGTCAGTGTGGTCGCGTCGTCTATTTTTCCCCAGCCAAACCAACAAACAATCAAGGTTTCAAGGTTTTGAGTGTGTATTAGTAGGTGTGGAACAGATTAGTCGTGTGGTTTCGGAAACACTTGCGAGAAGAGATTCGTTGATTATTACATATGTCTAGAAGTGCAGGGAGCGCCCACAGATAATTGTATGTGTTCCTGTACAATTATGAAAGTTATTACTTGCAGGCGATGGATATAACGCACTTTACCGCTTTACTAACTCCGTTCGTGTAGTTGCACACAACAATCGTATTCAATCAAGCCACCATGTCTACAGTTGAGTGTTCCAAGAGTGCACACTGGCTTTCTAGAAAATTTTAGAGAATGTAGTTACATAGCTAAATCACCGACGACAAAGCCCCTCTTAGTCGACGGAGCGACTTCTTCAACACTCATATGGAGCTTGGATTCGCAGGACATCCGGAATCTCTCTCTCTCTCTCTCCCTCTCTCTCTCTTTCTCTCCCTCCCTCCCTCCCTCTCTCCCTCCCTCTCCCTCTCCCTCCCTCTCTCTTCCTCCCTCCCCTCTCTCTCACACCATGTTATTGCCTGAGGCGATGCACGCTGCGAGGGATACTATACCATATATGTGCGTGAGTGTGTGTAGTAACTAGTTGCACTCATTCACACTCTGTTAACCGAAATAGCAACGGAATGTCCATTTGAGCGAGAGAGAGAGGGGAGAGAGAGAGAGGGGGGGGGGAGGGAGAGAGAGAGAGAGAGAGAGAGGGGGGAGAGATAGGGACAGGGCGTGTGATATGGCTGTGAATGCGAGATAGGGAAAGTGTTGATTCCATACGACTGCTTCTCTCCTCTCTCTCCCTCCCTCTCTCTGCCCCTCTATTTCGGTTGTCAATGCGTTTCAGTGTCAGCGTGTTTTCGACATTGCCCTCCTCTCTCTCTCTCTCTCTCTCTCTCTCTCTCTCTCTCCTCCCCTTCAATCCCCCTTCCTCTTTGTCCTTCGATGTCGCAGGTCACATTAGCAGCTTGTTCGCATGTGTTCTCTCTCTCTTTCTCTCTCTCTCTCTCTCTCTCTCTCTCTTTCTCTCTCTCTCTCCCTTTCCCTCTCTATTCCGGAGGTCACAAAACAGAAGACAACCCTCCCCCATGAAACCATCCATCGCCATCTAGTCCCGATTGTAGCTTCGCACGTCTTCTGTCTGTCGATTCCGCGAATCTTCGCCAATTCTGATATCCCCTCATTGGTCTCCCAGAGATTCCTTTTTTCTCCCCCCCCCCCCTTCTCTCTCCTCTATAATGTGATGCACACATCGCTCATATAGAGCTCTCTCCTCGAGTGTGAGTCTCTCGCCGGTGTTTCAGTACGTTTCCATACGTTTCAAGTAAGATACGTTTCAGTCCTCGTCACGATGTCCTCCCGACAAGAAACGCCCGCCGGATGCAACATGGGGTATATATATATTTTTTTAAATTTAAAATCTTTTTCTTCTTCATTAGCCGAAGCTAAAGATTACTATTTTCCTTCTCCCTTGCAGTTCGAGACACTTCACTTTCTTTTGATCTAACAGAACCATAGACACTGTGAGAGGAGATATGATATTACTACCAATGAGTTTTTCGTGCGAAGATTCTGTGATTGAAACATTTATTGTGGACACCGTTTTGTGGTTCACATGAAGCGTATTGATTTATTGATTTATCGATTTCCAGTCACCGCCACTCGCTCACCATCGAGACGAACCCACTGCACCTGCTGCCGTCGAACATTCGAAGGTACGAATCGTACTGTACGATTCCCTCTCTCTCTCTCTCTCTCTCTCTCTCTCTCTCGACTTCATAACTCCGTTCAGATTCTCTGTTGCCGACCAGATGCGACAGCCGATCGCCCCACTCTTCGCCAAGCTCAACAACAACAAGCCGCACATCCAGGTAATCGATAATCCATCGATAGTCGATCGATAGCCACAAATGAAAAATTCGAGTCGATGACTGACCATTACCATTATGGACATCGTATCAAGACGCAGTTGAACATTTATGATCCATTGCATTTATGTAGTTTTAGACAGTCGATTATCGATCAATAAAAATTTGCTCATATGTGGCAAGGGTATTGCTATGAATATGACTATCTCGATACTCCTTTCTTCAAATGTAGAAGTGGGATTAGCTATTAGCAGACACAAAGCCGCTTTCCGTCGCTAATTCGGATCGGCGGGTCTTTTAGAGTCTCATAATAATACATCTCTTTTTTGCATAAGTAGGTAGGGGATGCAGGGAATGCACAAAGGTTTACTTTACACATGTATCTATTTTGATTAAACCCAGTTGATCTGTTGTTAAAGAAAGCTGTTTTTATTATAATAATCGCTCGTATCCTGGGATAGGCACTACATAAACTATCATGTAATCCCTAAAAACAAACAATTACAAAAGACCTCATATCTTATGAATACATTGCGTTTTTAGCTATGCAACTGCAACCTGCAAAAAACTACAGGAATAGATGCAATATAAACCCTCGCTGAGAAGCTACATATATTAAATTAGATTTTATGATTGTGGCTATGACTAAAGATATGTGTTACGTGCTATGTCAGTGTTTATTAACAGCGTATGTAGGTTTGTGATTCTTGAACGTAAGTGTATTACTTGTGTCTCCAAGCCTCTGAGTAGTGCACTCGCGCGCTTCGTTGAACAACCGAATCCGTACAAATCATGTTGTGTTTATACATTCTATATTCGTTTTGTGAACCTTACAATGTGGTTTATTAGAAAATTCAGGAGGCGAAGGAGATCGCGAAGGAAATCGCAGAGAAGGAGGAGTCTGGAAAGTGATCGATACCAAGAACCGATTAATCGATTTTCCATCTCAGCCGAACTGTACATACATAATCGTATTTCGTATAAGACCAATCCGAATGATTTTACCACCAACACACTCTCATGACACGCGAAACAAAATGTGATAGTATATCATACAACATATTTAGCGATCTCTCTTGTATGTTAATCTTCCTTCTCTCCACCTATTCTTGATGCGTTCATACATTCACATTTTTTGAGTGGCATTCTGACATACATGTTTGTGCGATAAATATGGTATTTCCGATGCGATGATTTGTCTACCAAATGACGAGAATGACATCGGATTTTTCTTTTCTAATGCATCACGTTTTTATGACTCAAAACATTTGCAAGCTTTATGTAGATGATGATGATGATTCACATGCATGCTACATTGATTCGATGATGTTACTGTAAACATGACTAGTATAATTGAAAACATCGCAGAAAACTCTACACACATTGGTTCATCATTTTGTTATCATATACAATAGTAAGCCAAGGAAACTGTGTGAATAATCTACAGTTATGAGTGTATGTATGTAAGTCAAGGATGGATATTCTACGGGACAGAAATCTCGCTGTTCTTCCTGCTTCCCGCCCTGGATGGAATCGTGTCGTACTCGCCGCTGTCCTTTCTCGACCCACCGCCATACAACTCCTTCCCTATGGTACCCACCGAGTCACCTGAGGGGGGTGGATGAACATTGGACAGGGGGGAGATTTGGGGAGGGGGTGCGAGGTGGTATATGTAGTTGTGTCTATGTTTATTACAAATTACAACACCATTTCGGCAAGCGTAGTGGAAGTGCACTGGGCTGCAGCAAGCAATGGAGGGAGCAAGGTGCTATACAATTACGCAGCTATTCTAGTCGGTCGCTGTACTTCTACTATAGCTCGGACAAGCAGGTTCTATGGACACTATAGGACTACTCTACTCTTTGCTCTCACCCGCAAGCATTGGACTAGCAGGGAGGTGCGATGGACACTACGGAACCATTCTACTCTCTCCCCTCACCCCCGATGCTGCCGCGTCCGCTGCTCTGTCTGCCCGTATCGTACTCGCTCCCATCCCCTCCTCCGTACGAACCCCACGTGTTCCCACTGCCCCGGTCGAACGATGAACCACTGCAAAGCTATTTGCTGGGATTTTTCGTGGAAACGTATACTACATTATTTTAGCTGAACCTGAGTGATTTCAGAAAACACACAATAAAAACCACATTAAAGTTCTGAACTATTTGCCATTTTGCAACAGTCCGGAAACGTATTCGTATTTATATCCATTTGCCCCACCCACCGTCCCCTCTGCGAACCGCGCGAGCCGGGCCGCGAATCGCCGGATACTGAGTGAGTGGGTTGGATTGATCTACCCTGATCTACCCGATCTACTTATCTACCAGGGGAGAATGGTATCTACAGTAACTATTCTAGAGGAAACCGCGTCTACACCAACTATTACAGCAAATTATATTCATAGGTGCAGGTAGTAGGACAAAGGTGAAGAGGGTGACTACAAAGGACGAAACAAGATAGGGAAGGAATACGAAGGGATAGGAAGTAGGAGTGAGTTGGAAATAAATAGGCTATAAGAAGGGACGACAGTACTTACTCGATCCACTCCTATCCAGCTCGCCTCCAATCGAGTCCTTGCGGTTGATCGGCTGCTCATAGTCGTGGTTTGAACCTGCAGGTTTTCTCTCTCTCTCTCCCTCTCTCTCTCTCTCTCTCTCTCTCTCTCTCTCTCTCTTTCTCTCTCTCTCTCTCTCTCTCCCTCCCTCCCTCCCTCCCTCCCTCCCTCCCTCCCTCCCTCCCTCCCTCTCTCCCTCCCTCCCTCCCTCCCTCCCTCCCTCCCTCCCTCCCTCCCTCAGCTAATAGGGTTAGTCATGTTTATCCACATGTTTTCATGTGTTAGATTATCCTCATCAACACTTCCGTGAAATAAATGAATTCTTATCATGATACACGATTCATGATATCTTTGACTCTGACTTTGATTTAACTTTTTAAAAAATTGATCTATCTGAAAAAAACAGAGAAAAAAAACTTAAAGAGATGTGCTTTTTTTCGAAATTGTGCGAGAAATTGTAAACTGTGAATGTGAAAATGGACCATAAACAATCCATTTTCTCATAGAAAACTCATGTTAAAGTTTCGTGTCACTTGTGCATACTTAAATATACAAATATACAAATATATTCGTTCAATAGAAACGTGTGTAGAAACGTGCATGATGGGTGATGTTTTCTCTAACTTCCCCCCGCATTTCCGGTACTTATATCTTCATATTGACAAAAGTGCTTCATTTGTTTTTACGTTCCGGTGCTGAAGCAACTTCAAAGACCAGAAGGTATACTGCCTTGAAATGATGTTTCCTCACCTCCACCCGTAGACCCTCCGCCGACCGATCCTCTGTGTGACTGCGCGTCCGAGCCGCCCATGTCATGCTTAGACTTGGGCGGACCATTGTAGTCGATGTTGTATCTGATGGATTTCTCTCTCTCTCTCTCTCTCTCTCTCTCTCTCTCCCTCTCTCTCTCCCTCTTTCCCTCACTTGTCCAGATGGCTTCCCTTCTGTTGTTCCATATTCTTCGGGAATACTTGCTGGAATCGCGGCTCCCTGCCCTCTGCCGGGACGATGATCTGAAATATTTATTTTTTCATTTAATAAAAATGTCAAGGTTACCACTACATCTTTATAGAGTGTGCGATGTACGTTGCAAAAAAGGTCTGTATAGCACAAATTTAGAATTACATTCCGATGTAAAATAAGTAAAGTAAAACAAAGCTCACCTCCAGATTGAAGGTGCCCAGATCGTACTTCATCCTAGGCACCCTGCCAAGAGTGACGTAGGTGCGGTTGATGTGGTAAGTGAACTTGCGGAGGCCTTGCTGAATCGGTTCCTTCCCTCCCTATCTCTCTCCCAACCTCTCTCTATCGCATCTTAAGAGGACGGACAAAGAAACATACATACAATCATACATACAAACAGGTACAGGGACAGACGGACAGTGACAGACGGTCAGGGACAGACGGACAGACGCACCCCCTGCATCTCCTCATCTGGAAGGCAGTCGTGGTAGACCCGAAGAACAGGGTGGATTTGCGACTTGCGTCCGTCGAAGCCATGAGTGCTGCCCTCCAGCTGAGAAATGGGAGAAAAATAATTCATTCATTCAGTAATACAACCCTAGTGATACGCATGAAATGTCTCTGATGAACCATTACAATGAACGGATAGACGAAACTTGCTACTTACAATTATGTAGTCTTGGCTAAAAAGATTTGTATATATAGTGGCTCCCCCGTTTTGGCGGTAGGCAAGTTGTGAATCGTCATTCTTTTATTATGCACAAGCGCATACTTGATGCGTTGAACAGTTGACATTTTCTTCATTGCGCACTCTCAAAACCGGTCGACCGGTGTCTGTTGACCGATCAGTGACGATAAGTTTATGGAAATTACATGCAAATGAGCGTGTTCGATACAGTATCCGTGAACCTAAGAATGGAAATAACTCTTTCCAAACTTCATGAAATTGCACAAAAATTTGATATGAGGGTCTTGGATGGGTTCCCTACAAATCTCGGGGAGCGGATTTTGCAAATTGTTTCTCAGAGGAGAGATAATTAATAAAATGCTATTTACATTGGAGTCATATCTTAAAATCCAGCCGATAAATCGATCGATATCAAGTACCAGTTGTCTATTGACACCTATAGGGACTTACACGGGCAGCCCACGCACTTGTGGTGGCAGATTTTGATGTAATTAAGCACCTATACACAACTTTTACGCTGAATCCGAATATGACCATAACTTTTCCAAAACAGCTATCCTCGCTGCTGCCAGTGTTTTTTTTTTTTGCAGTTTTCAAGACACTCCAACTCGATTTTACATAATTATGTAAATTCGAATGACAGTGAGTACTCGCTCGGTTGTCGATCGCTGATTGGTCCACGTGATAATGACAACACGAGGTAGTGATGGAGTTCTTTCTTTTCTTCACGAGATTGTTCTTATTGTTGAATCTTGGCCCTTCTTTACGGATCATGCTGCGATTTCTTCCAATCTTCCTTCTGGAAAGTCAGTCTGGAAAGTCACTGGAAAGTCAGAAAGGAAAATAAGTGTCCAAAATGCGAGAACTTCTATTGCTTCGGATGCATGTCATGCAAAAACATGGTTGTGAACAGGATTACAATAAACAGTTTTGATTTTGCTCTTGGTATATTACACTGCAAAAAACACTGGCAGAAGCGAGGATAGAACCACCGACCGTCATTCCCGATTTCCTAACTCACTAACCATTCCGCCTCGCTGGTGTTGTTTGACAGGTCGTTTTCAAGGGTAGTCTATTCGGTGCGGGGCCAAATCCCCTTCAAAGTGCTATTTTGGAAAAGTTATGGCCATATTCGGATTTAGCGTAAAAAGTTGTGTATAGGTGCTTAATTACATCAAAATCTGCCACCACAAGTGTGTGGGCTGCCCGTGTTAGTTGGCACATTACTAAGATCATAGTATGATGTTGAACAGTAGTTTCCCCTATGAGAAGACACAGTTCGCTAAATAACTCCACAGTCGCTTCATGAAAACCGCTCAAACTTCGTCAGTAGGTGGTTCTTGACCCCCACTACAACTCTCGGAGAGCACATTTGTGATTTTGTTTCTCCTATTACAGAAATTTTCAACACTATCCAGCAATCCTGGGAATGAGGCACATTTGCATAATTTTCTCATCGGTCTGCGTCATTTCTTCGGCCAGAGATAATTCGCCTACCGCGAAAACGGGGGACCCACTATACATCTTTTCTCCCTCTTACAGTGAATTTGTGAATGTCGCTATTATTAAAACGTATTTTTCGATTAGTTGTTGTGTCATATTGATTAGGACTAAAAGGCGATTAGTAGAACCCTACGATATGATGTTGTTTATTGGCGACGTGAACGTAATGGAAATATTGTAGCGTAAATTTGTTTTGTTTTATCGATACGTATCAGCTATGCCTCATAGAACAAGTAGTGGTTGCAACAGGTTATACTTGTGAAGTATTAGACATTCCCACAAAGCAAAACTCTAGTCGTTTATTTTTCGATTAGATGTTGTGTTGAGTGGTTAGGTGCGGACGCAAATTAGTAGCACCAACGATATAATGTCGTTTATTGGCGACGTGAAACGTATAGCAAATATTGCATCGTAAACAAACTTTGTTTTTTTCGATGCGTTTCAGCCATGTCTCATAGCAGAAACAGTGTAAAAGACAGTAATCTTAAAAAAATAAACTCACCGAAAACTCTCCGTGTTCATTGGTGCGAGTGTAGCCGAGAATCTCTTCGTCATCTGAAAGTACTGTAGTTTAATCATTCTTACTACAGTAACCCGGAGAGTACCGTATACCTTCAGTGGCGTTGTTCCGGTAGAGACGCACGTGGACCCCGCGAGCCGGGTCCTGACCGCACAGGAAGCGACCGCGGGCCGATGTCGACCTGGTGATCTCTCTCTCTCTCTCTCTCTCTCTCTCTCTCTCTCTCTCTCTCTCTTTCTCCTCTCTCTCTCTTCCTCCTCTCACTCGTTCCGTTTCTAGGTTCTACCTTGTCATGAGGTTATCCGAATACCCTCCGAAGACCAGGCCTACTCCCAGAGAGAAGAAAATGAGGCGTAACATCCTGAAAAATATTGCACGAACTGTACTGAGAAAATTATCACTAATTTCAAAGAATGGAACAAGAGGATGTTCCGAAACGTAAACGTGAAAAGAGGAAGTCTTGAGAGTTTCAAGCTCCGCACCGGTACAAAGTCGCTTGTTTACGTCTTCCATTTGATCTTATCACTAATCAGTGTTTGCCTCCATGCCAGTCTCTTTATGGCTCCCGAATGAACTGATACACATACGGAACCGTCTTCAAAAAATCTGCGAGTACCGACTCTTTTGAACGTGTATTTTTTTTGCTACCGACAAGCGACAGTATTGATTTCAGTGCATCAACACTCGTTCGAATCTCTCTTTTCTGATCAAAACAAGTGTGATAAGGGATGATAGTGTGTTTAGATGGCTGCGTTGATACGCGTGATAAGAGCCGCGGCTGTCTCGGTTTGATTGGGGGGTGATTGGTGATAGTAGTTGATCTGCTGCTTTCACACTAGCCAAGCTTGGCCACTACACTTTTCACGCGATTCGATTATTGCATTGTAATGTGTTGCCGGTGTTACTTGAAATGTAATTGAATATGTAATATTTCCGAATGCGCGTCCTCTCTCTACTTCTCCTCCTTCTGGGAGCAGTAGCTGTGTCCGCGATGAGAAAGCAGGGCATCGCTGTCAAGGTAATTATGAGAGAGAGAGAGAGAACGAGAGAGAGAGAGAGAGAAAGAGAGAGAGAGAGAGAGAGAGAGCGAGCGAGCGAGAGAGAGAGAGAGAGAGAGAGAGAGATTGCTTTGTGATTTTTTTCATGTTGTGTTTGGTTGTTTAAATCAATCAACTTCTGCAGCATTATCGCTTCATAGTACCACAGGTATAGGATGAGGATGTGAAATATATGGGATAGATAAATCGATCAATTAATCGATAATCAGGGCAAGCTGATGTGCGGCTCGCATCCGGCGAACAACGCCAAGGTGCGCATCGTCGACATCGACACCGGTACGGCGCCCGTGAAATACGGGGCCCAACTAAGCCCCTTTCAGGACCCGACCCGGATGACACCCTGGACGAGAAGAGGACCGCAGCGGACGGTCTGTTCAGCCTGACCGGATCCACCCACGAGCTCACCTCCATCGACCCTGTCCTCTACATCTGGCACGAGTGCAAGGACGAGCAGACGGTGGGTGTCCTCGGCGGGGCGCCCGAATATAAACGGGCCCGGTTCTAGGGGGCGCACGCGGGGGGTGAGCCATGGGTGCGGTGCAAGTGCAAAGTGCACGGGGTGACCAGATATACGGTGAGCTTAGAAAAGGGTTACGGTATATGGGTTACGGTACATTGTGGGTTGTGTATGTATAAGGAACTATCATGGCGATACACATTGATGGATGATAACAGCTTAAACGGTTGAATCACTAATGTGGTGGTGGCATAAATATAGACGGGAACACAACACAAACAACACACACACACACACACACACACACACACACACACACACACACACACACATGCTCTCATTTCATGATTGTTTCGGCAGATGGGTTATTCCTAGTATGATTCCAGTCTACTATCTAAGATTCCTACGTTATTACCAGGTGGTTCAGTGATATCAAACCCAATGCAGAAACCGACCTATTCCAATCCAGCTCACTCCTAATAGACTCTCACATAACACACACATCGATTAGACCAATAGACCTTTATGACATAAGGAATATAGCGATAGTGAGAATGGGAGGGCGCGACTGTTCTCCGTGTCGCTCCTGTGAAGAGTGCCTGCCTTCTCCTCTCGAGGGGGCGGGGCGTCGGATGGGCGGGGCCGAACCTCCTTGCGTGGCCTCTGGCCGCGACACTCCCGGGGGCGACTGTGCTGTCCCTGTCGGTGTCCTTGGACGACGGACGGTGGCGATAAGTGGACGAGCATCGTAGTCGACGGTGTTGGAGTGACGACGCGGCGATGGGGTGACGTGCCGTTTCCGAGCGTGCGGAGCCAAGGGCCACGGAGTGTTCGAATGCCCACTGGTACTCGCTCTCTCCACCGCAGCCCGACTAGAGATCGTCCAGAGGTACAGTTTATGTGGGGTTTGTGGCGAGTACAACATCCACAACCACAACGTCTGGAGGTGCCAGTGGGTCGCGTTCAAACCGCGAGAGGTGTCGGAGAGAGTGGTGTGCCAACAGCCTCAATGTAAGATGGAATTCGTGGTGCACAACAAACTCATCTGCGTCCGTTACGAGAAGGCCATGATGGAGGAAGGGTTCGGAGCAGACGGTTCTCGCTTGCTGGAGCAGCAAGCCAGGGAGGAGAAGGAGCGCCAAGAGCGACAGCAGTACCAAGGCAACCGAGCCCTACATGGGTTCATGGAGCCTCGTCAACCGACTCCTCAGCCCACCGCCGCTCACCAGCCCAGCGCACCTTCAGACTCGGATTCTAGAGCCGCCAGCAGAGCCAGCAACGCAACGGGAACCGCTGAGGCAGCACTACTCAATGACCTGAGCATGGCGGGGGAGTGTGCACCGGTTGAAACGATGGGAGACGAAGACTTGCTGCTCGGGGCCAACGAGGAGTGGCAAGGGTGAAAAACATATTGAAATGTATATATTATGATGCTTTTTTTTGGAATTCGGTGATAGTATATAATATATTCTCGAGCATTTCTTTCTCTCTATTTTTTCTACCCTACCCTATGTGTGACATTGTTGAGATTACGGTTATGAGTGAAAATTGATGTCTCTATTTCTTCGTGTTCATTGTCATCTTCTTATGTTCCATGACAGCAGAAAAATCTCGAAATTCTAGAAGTATGGTTGGACATATCACAAAAACCGCATTGGTCCGATTGCTTGTTGTTACCCTTGCCTCCATTCTTCTTGTTGTCTACTCTCATATCCTTGAATTGTGTGAGAAGTGTTTGGTAGCCTGGGGCATGATCTCGTGGTGTGGTGTCATATGCGAGGTTCTCTTTGTGAATGACTACGTTTTCGATCTCATCAAGCAGCTGGCTTGTAGTAGTGATGGGAGACCTTTTCTCAACTCTAGCTAGCTCATCAATAACACTCTCTGGAAATTTGCGTCTGATGCAATTCTGTAGAAACGCGTTGTCAACATTGGTTGTGAGGGCGAGTGAAGAGACAATAGCTGCGATCTCATTAAAGGTTTCGCGAAGGCTAGATGGACTGTCACGAGCTGCGCGTGTTGCGTTCAGTTGGTCACATAGATCGTGTTCTTGTGCTTGTTCTCTACCGTATGTTTTGCGCAGGAGTGCTACTGCAGCTGGGTATAATGCTTCTTTGGTCTGGAAGCGCTTGATAAGAGATAAGGCTTTGCCTTTGAGACAGCTACGCAAAATGTAGAATTTCAGGATTGTGGGGAGATTACCATTGTCAACCATAGTCGAAAAGAGAGCCCAGAATTCAGGGAATGTAGCAATATCATCACCATCGTATGTTGGGACCGAGAAAATTTTGTTCTTGATGAGAAGAGATGTGAAATCAACGTCTTTCTTGTCTAATCCGCAGTTGCCCATGGCTGTCACCAAATCAGATGGTTGAAGTGAAAGAGCGGTTGGAGGAAGGGGGACAGAGTTGTTTGTACTATTGTTTTGCAGGATGATCTCACTGATGTCAAAAATGTTGCGGGTCTTGTCTACCAGAGAGCTGTTACAGTATGAAGCAAGTTCCATGGGCTTAGATATATCCAGGCTATCTGCGCACGATGCCTGTGCTGTATTGTATGCGGTTTTGATGGTAGCTAGTTCATTCATGCGTTTGTCTAGGGAATTGAGAAGTTGGACTGCCTTTTCAAACGCTGCGATGCAAATAGATTTTTGACCCGTCCACAGCATGCGGAAATCGTTTGCCTCTGTCTCATCAGATAGTCTCACTCCCTGGGATATGTAATTGTTCAAAGTGGAATTCACTGTCTCGATTTTTCCTATGGTGTCTTTGATTGCATCTACATAAGCATCGCGATGAGTGCGCGCTAGTGGAACACCTACTGCGGGATCGTTATCGTATGATACGCCCTGTGCAAACTGGAGAAGGTATGTGTTTGTAGTGTTCTTGAGATCAGTGACTACATCTTTCATCTCATTGCGGAAAAGTGTGACAATGTTGTCTTGGAATACCTCATCGTCAAGATCTAGTTCTGTTTTTGTCCTTTTAATCCCTCTAGGTTGGGGTTTATCCACCATAATGAAGTTTTTCGCTTAATGAACCGCTATCAATATATTCAATGATCCACAAATATATCACTGGAATAGATAATATGCCACTTGCAATATGAAAGTAATGGGCGCGTCAAATTAACCACAATTTTTATGTTTATGTTTATGTTATTTTTATTTTTTATTTTATATTCAGTCCTATTTATCAACGAATCAAAAAAAAATGAAGGAGACTCACTGGAGAGTGAGCTGGCCGAAGGGGGGTGCTTTATAAGCGCTCAACAAGCTGACTGATAACAAGTCTCTCACGGCTCTGGCTGGTCAGCCTCTCAACTGCCACCTGATCAGAATGATCACGGTCGTACGACTGAGCTTGTACTCTCCAACTCACCGGAGAAGAAGAAGGGGGAGACCCTGTAACCTTGTAGACGGATGAGTGTAGTACTGGAGAGTGTGTGATGACAGTCGACCTGGCAGGAGAGGGATACGGTAGCTGGTTGCTAGGTAATGGTGGAGACTTACGGTAGATGGGGAGACCTTGTAGCCTTGTAGACGGATGATGTTGTACTGGAGAGTGTCTGATGACAGTCGACCTGGCAGGATAGGGATACGGTAGCTGGTTGCTAGTTAATGGGTGGAGACTTACGGTAGATGGGGAGGGTGAGGATGATAGCTGAGAGATTGCTGCTGCTGCTGTAGCTGGAGGGGCACTCTGCTGGAGGCAGTCGTGCCGGAATGGTTTGCTACCCTTTGCCACTTGGTTATATACTGCTCCAGTCCAGGCTCCGCCTCCGGAAAAGTTGCCAATTCTGTAGCGAGGGGAGGTTTTTGCACCGTCACGGGACCTCTTTTTGTTGGACTCTTGGGACTCCGGAGCTCTTTCGCCTGATTGGGCCATTATGCATGCAGCTCCTCCGTGCGCCTGGCTAAGATTTTTAGACTTTTTCTTGATCAGCGGAAGTCGACGCTCTCTGCGGCGCCCACGTTTCTGCTCCTCGAGGACACTTTTTTGCACTTTTTCTTGGACTCTTGGAAACCTCGGGACTCTCGGTGATTATGCATTCAGCCGTCTCCCGGACTCTTGCACGGGTTTTTGCACTCTTTCCGGCAAACAGCGGACTCTTCTATATGCGTTGGCAACCTCTTTTTGCACCGTCAAAAAACTTTTGGACTCTTTGCACGTCCGAGCAGACCTGACCTTTTTCTTTTCAGATTACTGTATGTGAACTTGAACTTGTAGGATTACTTAACGATGTGATGAACCCGACTACTACACTCCACGCTTCTTACTATCATGACCCTCTTCCAGCGCGCAATCATTGGTCATGACTCAGAAACGTTTCATGTAATGTGAGCTCATCATGATTGTTTGTACACACAACCCATCGTTTTATATCTGTAGCCATCTTCTTTGACTTTTACACGCTTTCTGCGTAGTTTGTATTCCGTTCCATTCCCTTCCCATCTCATCGCCTTGCTGTGCTTCCGCGCACGCCTCATAGACTGTGGATCACAACAAAACAATGTTGCTTTCCTCTCACCATGGCTGTTTGACACGTACGGTATGTACTGTAATCGACGAACATTTGTTACAAATACACGGTACGTAACCATGGTGATAGCCGAATTGCCACGAAATGAATGAGATGGATATGGAATAATATGGAATACTGATGGTAAAAAAATAAATAAAAAAAGAGTGGTAGGCACAATGCACCATGTTTCGGCAGATGGGTTATTCCTAGTATGATTCCAGTCTACTATCTAAGATTCCTACGTTATTACCAGGTGGTTCAGTGATATCAAACCCAATGCAGAAACCGACCTATTCCAATCCAGCTCACTCCTAATAGACTCTCACATAACACACACATCGATTAGACCAATAGACCTTTATGACATAAGGAATATAGCGATAGTGAGAATGGGAGGGCGCGACTGTTCTCCGTGTCGCTCCTGTGAAGAGTGCCTGCCTTCTCCTCTCGAGGGGGCGGGGCGTCGGATGGGCGGGGCCGAACCTCCTTGCGTGGCCTCTGGCCGCGACAATGATGAACCTGAATCTTAGAAACCTGAATCTAGAAAGGGAAGGAAAGTACAACATTCAAGCATCGTGATGATGTTGCGTGTTTCAAATAAGTTGTGATTTTAATGAATGGCAAGGACTAGGTTTAGACAAACCAGAACCAGAATCTATGAATACGTTTATAGTTTCTACTTTACCTTTTTCGCGAGAAAAAAACGTGAATATTTTCCAGCCGTGCTCGCGCAAACTCAAGTTCGTCATCCCCAAGAAGTACATCCACGGAGGAGAGCCGACCCCGGTACGGACAACTATCTTTCTCTCTCTCTCTCTCTCTCTCTCTCAAATGACGTATACTAATGTGATTATTAAGCAACATCCTCTCGGAACAAATTCACGAAACAAGACTCTTGGTGAACAAATAAATTCGTCAGTACACGCGCGCATACTGATGAGCTGACACAAAAGAAAGTACCGCTAGTCACGCGCTATATTCGAGGCGAGAGCGCAGCACTGCAATAGTCTTCCTGGTTCCTGGAATTCGCATGCTCATAAAGTAGCAACTGCCAAATTACTAACGAGATGAATAGTGAAACCGTAACAGTGGATGGACACTACATCAAAAACGGACGACTATCTTTCTCTCTTAGTAGTTGTTGTATCATATCATAAATCAAGAAATCACTAATCGATAATCAATATTTGCAGGAGCAGTGGGTGGACATCGGCACTCTGAACCTGGAGGGCGCATTCGATGAGGAGGGACGGGAGTGCGCCAACTAGATCACACTACCGCCTACTACCTTTACCTGCCCAGTATTGTAATTGTAATTTGAATTATTGTAATAAACGTTTTGTAGCTTTTTTTCGATGTTATGGCTGTGTAGGTTCATTCTACAACTGTGATACAACCTGTGTTTGTACGTGTTTTGTAGCTTTGTATGTTAGTTCTGTAAAAGGCATTTGTGATGCATTCTGTTAATGGCTGTCAAGAAAAATGTGGCGAAATGTCAGCAGCAAAACAATGTATTCATGAGTCAACGGGTTCATTTGGTGAATACCAAATGGAACAGTTTCTATTACGTGATATTTTGATTGTTAAATTTCAATTATTTATCATTGCGTATTCAGAAAACATATGGGGACAAAAATGTGTGGCTGTAATAAGTGGTGCAACGTATTTGTGATTAAGATCAAATCAAAGAATGGTAAAACAGATACAAATGCGTATGGGACAATACAACAGACATATGTATATGAAATGAATGTACTCTGTTACATATACTGGGGAGACCGTACCCGTATCGATCAGGAAGCGCGGATGCGAGATGGTTCAATCATGCATTTTCTAACCTCCTCTTTGAAAGAACCGGTGTCTCTGATAGCTATAATGTTAGATGGTAAGGAATTCCATATTCGAAACTTGCGGTGAATGAATGTCTGTGTTCTAACGGACGGATCAAAAGAGGGTACGATTCGGTGGCAGTGAGAGTGTCTCGATGATGTGGATATGATATTATAGATGGCGGATGAGTCAAAGACGGTGCGACCGTGTACAATTTTATGTATGTAGGCAATATGATTGACTGCTCGTCGTGACTCGAGAGTCTCCAAGCCTAGCAGGCAGAGTCTGGCAGAGTATCCTAGATTGAAAATGCCATTTCTATGGCAGATTCGTCTGGTGAAATACCGTTGAACGCCCTCAATAAGATTCACTGAGCGCACATCGGTGGGATTCCAGAGCTCAGTACAGTACTCCAGCTTACAGCGATAATATGTCACAAATGCTTTGCAAAGAACGGCTAAGCTGCGAGTACGGTATGCTCTTAGGAAGTCATTGATTCCCCAAAGTGTGCGATCGACAATGCGTTTAATGTAGTCATCGAAAGAAAGGCGAGTAGAGATATACACACCAAGATCTTTAACACACTCAGGGGTTTCTAGAGTCACTGTGCCAAGTGAATATGCATACAGCGGATTTCGCTTGCCCAAGTGAAGAACCTGTGTTTTGCTAGCAGATATGGTGAGACCCCACTCAATCGACCACTCAGAAACACAGTCGACTGCTTGCTGAAACATAGTGCGCGCGGTGAGATCGAGGGGACAGAACGCGTAGGACACTTTCAAATCGTCAGCATACAATGCGCAGCGAACATAGTCCTGCAAACAGTCGACAATGTTGTTAATAAATACATTGAAAAGAAGAGGCCCGAGACAGCTCCCCTGAGGAACACCGCAATTCACAGTGCGTGGGGAGGATAGACACTGACTGACAAGTACACGCGTTGTTCTATCGCACAGAAAAGATTTGATCCACGCGAGTGCACTGCCGCGAACACCAAGTGAGTGGAGCTTCTTGAACAACATGTAATGATTTATGCAATCAAACGCCTTTTTGTAATCTACATAAAGGCAGTCGACTACTTGCCCGTCGGTGAGATCACGCGACCACTGGGCATGACACTCAACGAGCTGTGCGCATGTGGATCGGCCCGCGCGGAAGGTGAGAAGGCAGTGTTTTTCAAAGTGCTCTGTCATCTGCGCCGCGCAAATCCTCTCCAGCAGTTTGGAAAGTGTGGCAGTGAGAGCAACCTTGTGGATGGGTCTCACATACCCTATCTTCCATATAGGAGGAACGACACACGCGGAAAGAGACTGCTGGAAGAGGAGAAAGATTGGAGTGACTACAGAGTCTACAGTGTGCTTCAAGAAAATATGCGTTATCCCATCTGGTGACGTATTGATTTTTGGCGCGAGTGAGCGTATTGTTTTGGCAATGAGAATGTGGGTAATGTGAAATTGATTGATTGAATGGGAAGAATCAGTGAGTGGCGCACCAGACGGGATTGGTAGATTAGAATACACTGAGTCAAAGTACTCTGAAAAAGCCTCTGCCTTCTCACTCTCATCATGAATGTACACGCCATCAGCAGAGCTTATTGGGCCGATTCCATCTGCGGGAAATTCATAAAAGATGTAGGTTTTTTGGTCAATCTCGATGGCGTATGAGTAATCTGAACTCTAAACATGTGATGCTAAGAAATTTCTCATACCTAAATCCCCCCAGTGTTTCGTTCACTTCAGTCTTGCCCAATACGACTAGTGATCGGCAAAAACAAAATGCTAATAAAATGCACATCTCTCTCTGTCTCCCCTCCCCCTCTCTCGCGTACACATATTGGTTTACACACACCACACGTTCGTTATATCTTTTCTCAAACGATACTTGCCCAATATGCACATGATCGACAGAAAAATATTTATCCTCATTGCTTATCTAGACTCAATTACCCGGGTGTTTGTTGGTAAGTAATCCAAGCCGCTGCGAGAGGGTGGTGGGTTATATTATGTTTCCGGTTTGGTCTTAGACCCAGGCTGTTCCCCAATAGTACATATTGTTAAAACTTCCTCGTTTCGCAGTGAAAGAATTGTATTAGCCCTGTGTTTTCAGAAATTCTAATCAGTTCATCGTTTATGCCATCATTACACAAAATATCATACAACATATCGCATTATATTACAGTGATGTCTGAATGACTCTCAAAGAAATGATGATCAAACAAAGGGATACACGTAGAGCAAATACAAGTGAGTACTTAATACTGTGTGGGTGGGAGACTGATGCAAAGAACCAGGAACCAGGAACCAGGAATCAGAAATCATCTCTACAAGGTGAAGGACCAAGGAACCAGGAACCGGGAACCAGTTCTATAGTCACAATATGATCTGACTCTGCTCCTCATCCGAGTGCGAGTCGTGTCTGCTTGGGTGTCTCTCCAGACTGCCCTGGCTCTCCGGCCGGACCGTCTTCTGCTCGTAGTTGTGCAGTGCCGCCGATGCCTCCCGATCAGACCCACAACCCAGCCGGAACTGCAAAGAAAACGTGTCTGCTTGTATGTCTGTAACGCTCTCCTTCTCTATTCTAATAATACTATTTTTTAATTGCACGTGGTGTCAGTACAATACTATAGATCATTCCAAGGCTATGGAAGCATTCATACTTACACATACGAAACAGAGAGTGAATTGGTGAATTAAAGGGAGTGTACACTCTGAATTTTGAAGTTGAGTTAGCACTAGGATGTGAAAATATGATGAAAATGATGCATTTTTGTCAATACAACTATTTTCTGAAAATGTCTGCAAATAGATGAAAATTGAGCGCAAAATGTGTCAAAATGCAGAAATTGGTGCCAATTGGTGCCAATTTTCAATGTTCAACAGAATTTTTCATTGACTTTTAGGTATCTTCGACACATAGTTGTATTGACAAAAGTGCATCATTTTCCTCATATTTTCACATCCCGGTGCTAACTCAACCTCGAAATTCAGAGTGTACACTCCCTTTAATAATTTACCTTGCACAACTTCTCCCTGCTGCGTGGCGATAGCTTCCAGATAATCTTCTGAAGAACGAATTGCCGGATCTCGGGAATCCTGGAATATTTACGATTTACAAATATGATTCACCGCTTGCGTCATTACAGTTTCTCTATCGTATTGAAAATCCAACAACATCCGGATTGACTCTGTGAGTATTTGAAATAGTAATAAGTAATAGAGCAAGGCTCGCTTGCCGAAGTGAATCTTTATCTCTTGCCTCCTTTCCCTACCTCGTGGCGTAGATAATTGGGTTCGTCATCGTTTTCACGATGATGTTGATAAGCACGACAATCGATAACACCTGAAATTAGCATGAATAAGTACAAAAAATTTAAAATACTTTCCGAAACATCGACTCACATTGATGAGAACGGAGCGACTGTGGAAGAGTGGCATTCCCTCGGCTGTCAGGATGTACATAAGACACGCCGGCATCCAACTGAAATTAGTATATAATCAATAAATCGATATTATTGAATTTTGAGTATGTTATGAGTCATCAAGCTTGCAAACGCTATTAACGTTTTTGATATGTCCTGTGGAAAAGGGTGTGCACTGGGCATATGACCTTTTACGTTCCATTATAGACACTTTTTTCATCTCTCTGCGAGAGCGAGACATCTTGCATTTTATATGTGAGTACTGTACATGTATTGAAGGCAATAAGGAAAAATGGATGCGAATTGGGAATGGGAGGGAGAGAGAGGGCAAGCAAAAGAGGAAGACAGACAGAGAGAAAGAGACGAGAGAGAAGGTGGGAGGAGGGGGAGACAGCCAAGTGCATACAATTAAATTTGGTTATGTGCTCACCCAAAGAGAAACGTTCCAATGATGAGAGCGGCAGTGATGACTGTGCGTCTTCCTCGCGTTGTGGCCGCAGTCTTCGCGCGAACCTTCAAAATTCAAAATTTGCTTTTTTTTCTAATTTCTCGCTTCGCACGCGCTAATTCAACCACATCTGACAAGCAAGGTTGTTTGCATCAATTAAGAATAGAGAGGCGAAGGGTAGCCAAATGAAGTTTTTTTTTCTCTAATAAACAACGTTTCCTCTCCCTAACACGTCACTTTACACTATACTTACTAACGATTTATTGAGATTCGGAAAATAACGCGAATAGTTTGAGCTAGGACGCCTTATCATTGCACTAAAACTGTGGCGGTGATCAAAGGAGTACACCATTCTAAGTTGGGGGTACCGCTATATTTTTTAAACATATTATATCGTATAGTTTATTCATGCCAGGTGGCAGTCGTAGTTATTACATGCGATTTTGAACAAAAGAATGTTCTCATTGAACCAAATAAAGAATATCAAACAAAAATCAAGAAACCTAAAACCTAAGTTAGCCAAGAACTCTACCTTATTGATGCGTATCAGCATGCGACTGTAGAGAATCACAGTGATAATCAGAAGAACGGTGATAATGATAGAGACCTGAACAATTTCATTTGTTTGTTTGTTTATTTATTTGTTTGTTTACCTGTCCGCGGAACCACAGCGATTCGTAGAATGCGAGATTCGCGCAGGTCTCATTTCTGAAAAAAAACTTTGCGGTTCAGTTTTTCAGATCACTGTACAGACGTCACCCCCGTGCGTATTTTCTTAAGGTGTTCTCGATGCAAAACTATGCGACGCTTGAGCGCCCGCAAGAATTCCTTCTATTTTTGTGATGCTAAACTGCTTTTCGTGGATTAGCGAAAACAGGAAACCTCTGGCATCAGAAGTTATGAGTTATGATGCCTTGTCCGTCTTTGAGAGGAACTCGAAAATCTTTGCGTTAACAGCGGTTTCGTCTCTCTTCCACAATGATTTCGCGTGTAGACATTGCTCAAGTCCTTGAGACCTCGGAAAAAGAAGGAAAGAAGCGAACGCATCATTCACCACCACCATGACAACAATGCCCAAAAACGGTCGTTTGCTGCACTGAGACGCTGGCTAACTGAATATTCATGCCGGCCACCGGAGACGTGTCTTGTTTTGAGACGTGCATGTCCCCATTGTGTGAGGGTGCTCGAAAAGCTTTATAGTGTATAGAAAGACTTCTCGAAATACGTTCCCATGACACTCGAAATAACAATAATGTTTGCCACTCACCGATATCCTTGCGTTGGCCACATCGAGAAATAGGCGATGAGCGAAAGGGTAGGCATCACCCACATCACCGCAATCAAGCTGAAACGACAAATTGACATTTGAACTCCCGCGCCAGCCGCGTTCGCGCCGAGACCACTGCTAATTCTCACGGTGACTATATATCTACGCACGTTTTTACAAAAACAACCTACAATGAACAAAACGAAACGAATAAGAGCATGTACCGTACCAGTGGCAAGACGGAGACTGAGGTACTGTGCGTGGTCGAAGGGACGCTCTATCTGCAGGAGATGCACGAGGGCGAGGGCAGCCAGATGGAACACCCCAGTGAGAAGACCCCCCCGTACGGAACGCCTAGAAACAAACAATTTATCCATCAATAATTCCACTCAGAAAGATCGAGAATGAGCTTCCGAAAGATCGCCAGTACGGGACGCTTGGAGACCGAGCAAGTATTAGAGGTATCGATCAAAAGAAAAAAGTTAAGACTGTTCAGGACCATTTCGTTTTTTTTAACAATAGCCATTGAGTTCGTAGACAGGTTTGCTCTAATTTGTGTTTTGCTCACTGAGTTGGTCAAAATTCATAATTGACTGATCATTAGGAATGAATGCGCATCCTTTCGGGAAAAAGGTGTTATTGTTTGGAATACATCTATGAATCCCCTCTTCTGTTTCACTAAACACACGAATCCTGCTTTGCTTGGTTTCACGCGCTGGTATCAAGGTCCCCCCTGCCCTGGAGTGCTCCCCTCTCTCTCTCCACTCCTCTCTCACGCTTCGCTTACTCGCACACTTCAAAAACGCGCTTCAATATCGTTGTGACTCGAAGCCGACATAATTCGAGACAAGACTTTTGACGATGATAACTTCTATCACATCTTCTTCGCACTACAGATAGAGTGTTCGAATGTAGTAGACTGCCACACTCAACGCTTGTTGATGCAGATACGGTTGTGCAGAAGTGCTTTGCACGCTCCTTCCCCTCCCCCCTTACAAACTCTTCTCGCCGAGCACTCTCGCAATTTGTGAATATGTGTTATGTGTTACATTTAACAGCAACAACACAACGAAGGGGAAGAAGCGCTCTCGAGTGCCGCCAAAGTGGTCAAATATGTGAATAATTCGTCAGACGCGCGGGAGTCGTTCGTGCGAGCCTGACATTTCCTATCCGCACAAGCATATGAATAAGTAGCGTCCTCAGGGTTTCTAAAAAAAAAACCTTTTTAGCACCGGCCTACCGCCGCGCCTGGAAATCCGACCACTTATAGACCCTGAGTGCTCTCAGCTCGCGGCTTATATCTTATTACTAACACCTTAGGCTGCCGCAATATTATGCGTATCCAAAATGGGAGCAGATAGGGTGTCATCATGCCGAACGGTTCAATGGTTTCCTCTCCTGAAGCCGTTCTCGCAGCAATAACAAATCGCGGGAAAAGAAACATGATGCGTTTATTTTGCACGTTATTTTCTGTTGAAAGGTGATCTACACTGCTTCGATCTTCAGTTGGTCCCACCCTTGACAACACATACTACATACTACTACGTACGTGACAGGTGTTCCAGAAGAGAGCGAGAGAGAGAGAGGACGAGAGAAATGGGGAGAGAGATAGAACAAGAGAGAGAGAGAGAGAAAGAGAGAGAGAACGAGAAAGAGAGAGAACGAGAAAGAAAGAGAACGAAAGAGAGAGAACGAAAGAGAGAGAACGAAAGAGAGAGAGAGAGAGAGAGAGAGAGAACGAAAAAGAGAGAGAGAGAGAGAGTACCTCGAGAGTGAGCCGGAAAGCAATAGGTCTTGTGCGGAATTTGTAGCACAACAGGTTTATAGCTGTTCCAGAATAGTGAAAGTGACACCTGAAATGATAAATTATAAGCGGAAGAAAGAAAAAGAGAGAGAGAGAGAGAGAGAGAGAGAGAGAGAGAGAGAGGGGGGATGGAGAGAAAGAGAGACTCGCCACGATGGAAGTCCATGTGTCAGAGAGGGCGAGTGAGTAGATGAGCTCCAGAGACGCAGTGCGCTGGCGGACCTTGAAAAAACTCTTGTACTTTGTATCTTTGTATTCTTTTACATGTACTGGAAACGTGTTCGAGTCTAAAGTCCGAGAGCCTCTGGACTCATCGAGTCCTTTTTTAGGCTAGGCTAGACACGCGCGATTTACAAGTGTCACTTACACTGGACTACTAAATGTGATGGATTATGCGTCTCATGGCGAGAAAAAAAGTGTTCATGCACGCAGAAAGGTCTCTCTCTCACTCTCTCTCTCTCTCTCTCTCTCTCTCTCTCTCTCCTACCCGCAAACTGACACTTGCACTCTCGCCAAGAAACGGGGAGGGGGAATTGCTTTCTCTGGGTAAAGTTACAAACGCCCTTTTCTTACTGATGTGAATTTGCATGCACAACACACAGAAGACGTCTAGGGAACACTTTTCGTGTAGAATCGTGCGTGCAAAAGCAAAAGAAGACCATACTCCGTAAACATATATTCATTTCTAATAATTCTTTCTAATAAGAAAGCTCCGAGGCCGGAAGAACATTGGACCAAACATAAAATAATATTTGGAGTATGCTTCTTCGTTCTACGTACTCCAAGACCAAGATTATGCGAAAACAACAAATTGGAGTTGTAGTTATAAATTGTCTTTTGTATTTGAATTGTATTTCCTTCTTTCGGTGTTGCAATAACATTGACACAAGGTCACTCTCAACGTTTATACACAACTAATAATACATATTTGTTTGGAACACTAAACACTATGCGTCTGCAGCCACAAACACGTCCATTTTTCGCGTAAACTCAATAAAGACAACGCCTTTTCAGCAGAGTGGTTTTCATGATCGCCGGACCTCCCCGGAGATACTCAAGACACAGGACACAGTGCGCCCTAGGGGTATGCAATCCGAGAAAAAAAGAGTGGTAATAAGTAATAAGAGACGGAGGTGTGAGCGACGCTCGCATTCGCACTAGCATATCATGCAAAGTTGCAGCAGTTTCACGAACGAGGCATATTTCCTTCAATCTCAAGAGATATAAAAATGATCTACTCATTTCCTATAGACCAGCCTTTCTCCGGACGCAGATTGTTTTCGCGCTTAAGGGCGACGACTGATTGGGAGTGAAAGAGAGAGGGTGGATGCCGGTAACGAAATTGAAACGAGAAACGTTTTGAGATAGAGAGAGAGAGAGAGAGAGAGAGAGAGAGAGGCGCGTACAGACCACAGCGACAGTCATGCCTATTCTCACGAAATTAGCATTATTCGCGAATTGGAGACGTCTGTTTTGGTAGGCAAGGAAGGCATCGTTGGGCGTTTTTTTTCTCGAATAAAGTATTGACGTCGTCTCATATGCACTTGAATATGCGTGAAGACGGTAAAAAAACATTGCATTGCTTTTTAGACTTCGAAGTGAGTTCCAACCCTGATATACCTACGAATGTA
>CAWZYM010000283.1:2915000-3012500 GCA_963966185.1 Rhabditoides inermis | reverse complement strand
TGTAGGCAAACTGAGTCACCTGTAGTAAAAACAACTGTTGTCGGTGGCCCATGTCCTTGTGTACTTTTCTCTTCGTGAACTCTTCCCAGCATAGGGAAGTAGCCGCCACGATAACCTGAATTATTGATTTATTATATTAATGAGTTTTCTAAATAAAAATAAGTTTATACATCCGGTCTGTTGCTCCTGATTGTATACTGATATAGCATCAGTGAGTACGTCGTGTACGTGGTTTTCCGTAACAATACACCTACCCATTTGAGAGCAATCAATGGCAGCATGACAATGGAGGCAGCTGCCGCGTATGCGAAGGGAGAGAATCGAGGAGTGGACTCCCTGAAACATGGTCCTTCATCACTTTATCATTAGAACTACATCACTAAAATCACGCTTGTACAGTTCTCTTCTTGCGATCTGCGGGATAGAGGTATTCCGTATTTGAAAGCGGCTCAGCTCTCTTCTTCCTTGTTTATTCAGCTGACCCACTCGAAATCGTAAATGTCTCGGAAGTGTAGCAGTGTCTTCTAGCTGTCATTCTCTCTCTCGTTTCTATTTCCATCTTTATTGCGAGAGTCTATGGACTTTGAAACGCATCGAACCGCGCGCAATTGCGATGAGCCTTTTTTGCAATTTCAATTTCGTTTCACGAATGGAAAGGAATGCGCGTGGGTGCATTCGGTACAAATGGATCGTGGGATAGATGAGGGTTCACGAAAGACCTATTTCATGCATAGTAGCTCAAAAAACTCACTGTATGAATTTGAATAGTGCCTTGAATCCCATATCCATCTGACACCTCTTTCCCATGTAGTCTTCGAATAGTGAGAGAGGAAGGAGGGCCAGAGCAGAGGAGACCAGTAGGAAAACGGCCTGAAAGAGGTGTTCGATTTGCTTGTGATGTTCCACATCATGTAGGAAAAGATAAGTATCATGTTATCATGTACATATATGTACAATGCGCCATATTAGTGTGAAGTGATCAAAAAATATGCATTACGTTTAATGCATAGAGAAGGAAATATATGACGAGATACTTTAAAATGACAGGTGTATGTATGTGTATACTAATCAAATCGGATGAGCATGATTGCTCGTTGACGAGCTTTGTCCAAACAAAAACCCTTTGTTTGGAGAATAAATTGACATGACATAAGTGCAATATGGATTGTCCTATCCTGTCCGCTCAGATTAGCCTGCGTAATTGAGGCTACTGTAAATGGCTTGTCTTGGGAAGAAAGAAGAAAGGCTTGTTGTCAGATCGAATGAAAACACAAACTCTACCTGCAGTGCCAGCGATAGGAAGAATTGTTGTTGTGTAGGCAGGGAGAAATAGATCTGAAAGGATATGCTCGCTTTGTATATATTTTAAAATTGAAAAAGTGTCTGTATTGTGTATCTGTATAGTGAGAGCAATTCGACCAGGATGAAAAGTGTCGAGACTCAACAGATCATTAATTCCCATGCGGTAATATTTGGTTTATACACACGCTACACGTGAGTCAGTTCCCTGTTGTGAAAGGCGTGCATGATTAATAATTAAGAAGACAAAAGAGATGAGAAAAAAAAGGGAAGAGGAAATGAGGGAGAGAGAGGAGGAGTGATGAAGTAAAATTTAGTTTTTAAAAACGTACCTGATACATAAAGGGACTGGCAGCCTGTTGATAGAAGTGAGTTCCGAATCCGAGGGCGAAAGAGAAAAGAGTGTGAACAGGCGAGGAG
Organism: Rhabditoides inermis; assembly: GCA_963966185.1. Classification (NCBI taxonomy): domain Eukaryota; kingdom Metazoa; phylum Nematoda; class Chromadorea; order Rhabditida; family Rhabditidae; genus Rhabditoides; species Rhabditoides inermis. The sequence continues at coordinate 3,010,781 of CAWZYM010000283.1, read as the reverse complement.
AACACAGGAGCAAGCACCGAAAACCTGTAAAAATATGGATCCAAGTAGAGTTTCGTTCGGCTGCCGAAATGACGACCGAAAAATAGACATTTCGGCAAATGATGACCGATTTCGGAATTTCCGAAATGGCCGATCCCGAAATCCGATCTGTTCGGCAATGACCGAACCGAAGTTTCGGAAACCGTTTCGGAATCGTTCGGCGCGGCCGTTCCTTTCGGCCGCGCTTTTCGGAATTGCCGGAAAATATTAGAATAATTTCTGGAAGGAGGGATTTTCGCTTGACTCGACCGTGTTCACGAGTTGATAGTGGAGAATGAGTGAACCATCGGTGAGTTACATTTCATCAATATCATGCAAATGTGTTTTTCGGAATTTCCGAAATGGCGCGACCCGAGTTCGGTCATTGCCGTTTCGGCGCGCGCCGAACAGACGGTCGTTCGGTTCGGAAATTCCGAAAAGTGTTCGGTTATTTCCGAAACGGAAATTTCGAAATCGTCATTTTTCGGAAATGACCGTTTCGGAAATCGAACGAAACTCTAGATCCAACTGTTAACCGACTGATATGCTTGCATAGCGTATTAGTCGAACTGATCTATAATATTATTCTGGGAGATAGTTTGCCAGATTACGGTAAAAAATCGATCTACCCTCTAGTCGCATTCGATCTACCTTCTAGTCGTGAGGAGACCCAAGCGCGCGCTTTCAAACGATAATATCGATCAAAGAAACCGGCATGCGAATCAAAGAGGCCGCGCGACACTCGACCATTTGCTCGCGCTGTCTGACCTCTCTCGCTCGCAACTGAGTTTCGCCAACAGACCCCGGCTGGCAATAACAGAAACTATCCTCCAGGCAAAGACTATAGTTCTCACAAGATTCTGTCTCGTTTTTGGTTGTGTTTTTCTACCCTTCAAACTGCTACGTTTTTATTACGACAGTGAGATGAACAAAATACTTACTAACGAAAAACTATAATCGTGTTTTGTCCGTTATCAACATAATAACATTGTATCACTATTAGAGTGATTGATATGCAATCTATGATCAGTTGTATGCTCACCCGTGCTGTCTGTGACAAAGAAAGAGAGAGTTATTACAATGTACATACATTACACTATGGAAATGCCACATCACTGTTGACATGAGTTTTGCATTTGACTAATAGAAATGTATTGCATTGTATTTCTGAGATTTACAAGATGTCTCATGTTTTGCAGGAATGATAAAGCTCGCAGCTATTATGAAATGTACAAGTACGACATAAGAGTTACGGTGGCTGTGTGACATTTCACTCAGATTGGTTACCTGCAACAATATTTTTCATGTGTCATTTATGACCTGCATGGTATTGCGATACTTCAACTTGATGATTAATAATTCAACAGCGAACCTTACGGAAGTATTGATCACACATAGCCATTTCAAGCGTATCTAACGAGATTGAAACGTATGCTATGATTCATTATAGAACAATAAAAGATTCAGAAACCCGGAATATGCACACTCAACAACGATTTTCATCGCCTATCTATATTGTCGTTGTTCACAGACATTTCATGTGACGCATTCTTGTGGTGTAATCAAAGTAATTAATTTCAACTTAACTTTTAACAATAATAATTTATTACAGTCAAGATAACTGCGCCACACAAAACTGACGTGTAGGTATAGTATGGAGTTGAAAGATAATATGAAATGTTATGGAAAATGTCTCGTAAAAGTTGGGAACTTGGCATTTGATAGGAATCCGAAGTCTAGCATGACACCCGCCCCTTTTTTTCATTTGTACTTTTTAAAAACAAAAAACTCACGTGGTGACGTGTTCCAATCCAGTGTAGAGTAGCATACTGGCACCAGCAGCCATCCACTGCAAAAGAGAAGATTCGTACCCGATGAACTAGGTTCGCTATGAATTATTGATTCATTATTAAAAAAGTAGCGCTTAACTAATTGATACGAGGTTTCCGTGAGCTGGTATAAACAGCAAGTGAAACGTATGAGTACATAGAAAAGAAAATAGCGATAAAATTGTAAAAAAAAAAGACAATTTTATGCTGTTGCGATATTTGGGTCAACTAATTCGTGGGTTTCTGAAAAGATGTTACTGGAGCTACGACATGTGGGAATTGTTGCAAAATTGTCTGATATTTTTTAGTGAGTGAAACGTAACACGTACTATAAAACATGCTGATATTGTTGTAGAAACAGATGACGTCACATAATTACTAACATTCAAGGCACCCACCAACAAGTTGAAGAAGAACACGGGGCTGGCGATGACGGTCTGTCCAGTGAAGAGAGTGGACAGGAGGACAACCAGAGAGACGAGCAGGACAGAGAGGAGGGTGGACAGGCCTGCAGGGAATATGAACCCTGTCCCTCAAATTGTAATTAATATAAATTCATAATATATGTTTTAACCATCAAAACAACATGTGTTATGACGTTGTCGGGACTATCATCGCGTGCCGAAGAAGTTCTTTGTGATTAGAGGTGCCATAGGTGAACTAGTAATTTTTCTGGCATCGACTCCGGGTTGGTGGTTGCTCAAACGGTCAGAGAGATAGGAGTCGAATCCGTTTGATCCGAATTCATCCCGTCTTTGCTCTCTCTGGTTCTCGAACGCGTTGATTTGAACATCACCCACCGGCGACCGCTGCGATGAATCCAGTAGTGAACATCATGATAAGAGTGGCTGCGAGGAGGCATATCGACAGCTGTAGACAAGCTAGCCACACGCGAACTGAAAACGGTAACCCTCTTTTGTATAATTTGTTCTTTTCCCTCCTAGTAGTCAGCATGCACCGCAAAGAGATGTCCCACTTTCACTCATACGTTTTACTTGCCACATATACCAACTCACTGAAACCTTGTATTAATTCAAGTTACGTGAATTCCATTTTATAATAACCTGTCTAAAAGCTTTTCGAGGAAGTAATCAGTCATCATTTTTCACTGTTTCGCACTGCGATCTTTGAACGCCATCTTTTTTGGTCTTCAAGATTGCTTCTTGGAAAAAGATATTAGCACGATATGAACTATAATAGTGCTTTTCCAGCGAACTCGTGCAGAGATTTGGAAGACTTACGTACTCAAACATCAGAACCCTGACGTACATTAGTAGGAATATTATAATATAAGAGAGGGACTCGGCAGACTTATCGCAATCGCCGAATCGCCAACCTTGGTGTTTTCGAATGTTTTTTTTTCAGCGATTTGCCGGCGATTCGGCGATTTGATATCAGCCGACGTAATATCTACGTACAAGTGTTAACAATGTTTCATAACAAACATTCATAGACTAACTCATTTGAACGGAGAAACATGAATAATAAGATAGGGAATGCACTTGCGCGCGCTGGTTTGTCTGAAATCGCCAAATCGCCGATGTCCAAATCGCCAGCCTTGGCGATTTTGGAATCGCTTACACAAAATGATAACTCAATTTGTAATTGAGTATGTGATTCATATTTTTATGCATTTGGCCATTTTGAAGCGATTTTAGAATCGCTGGCGATTTCAGAAAAATCGATACGTATGCTTTACTACAGCGATTCGCTGGCGATTCGGCGATTGCGATAAGTCTGCCGAGGCCCAAACTACTTTTTATACGAGAAGTATGCAAAATATTATAGTTATGCGGGACCTTCAGAAAAGTGTGAACTGAACTCACCGTTGTCACTTCTGAATCGGACTTTGAAGTAGTGGAGTATGGAGGGAGAGGGTATTCTTCGCAGAACGGGAGAGGTGACGGCTGTTGCGGCAACGGCAAGAAGAGCGCCTGAAGTTGGTGAGGTCACTATTTTCGAAATGCGCGTTTTGAAACGATTTCCAAACGCACATGCTACAGTGGCCGCGCGGACTACTTCATTGCGAGAGACAATGGGAAATAGAGACACTCGCGTTCACCGTCTGCGCCCTCTCCTCTCGCCACATTTTTGCGCGAGAATTCAAATTTTCAAGCGTCAATAGGAAGCTAAATGCGCGGGCACTGTACTTACGCACAGTCCAGGGAATATGTAGTTCCGCCACCACTCCGCTCGGCCGTCTCACATTTGAAAATTGCGCGCGCGCGAAAGTTTGAATGTGAATTCAATCGCGTGCTCTCGCATGTCTATCGATTTTTGCCACCTCGCACTATGTTCACTCTGCGCTCTCTACTGGCGGTAACTGATTTGCCCACCCACTGTAAATACTAACAAAGTGGACATTAAATATTAACTAAGTAGACATCAAAGAAAAACGAACGTCTCACCGAGTACAAAGGGCCCAGCGGCCAGCTCACCTTTTTTTCTGAACTGCACCCATAACAATAACATGGTCTTACTCAAAGATAACCAGTAACCAGACATTCAGCAGAACTCTTCCTCAGTATAGATAACCAGTAGTCTCACCGAGTACAAAGGGTCCGGCTGCCAATTCGGGTGACACGACGACACACGCTAGAAAGGCGGGGAGGAAGAGGGAACACTGCGCCAGGGCACACCTCCAGGGGGAAGGAGCCAGCGTGCCCTGCAAGGGATGGGTCGTTGTTTGTTTGTTTGTTGTGTTTTCTATAGATGTGGTTTTGTGGGAGTGTTTTCGTGGGTTGAAGACATTGTGTGCGTATGACACACAGTCTTTGTGACAGGCGAAAAAGTGCGAGTCCCGTTTGATAGCCACTGTTCACGTGGTGTTTATTTGCTGTTTTTCGAACATCCAATGTGTCTGGTCTGTACTGTACAGGGGATTGTTATTGTATAAGAAATGGAGAAGTGAAAACAAGCCATTATTTTCTCTCTTTCTTTTTTCATCTTTCTCCATCTCTCGAGATTCATTCGGTAAATATAATTAAGTACCTTTGTGCATGCATTGAATTGTTTTGATTCGGTTAGAATATGCTAGAAGAGGGACCAGTAGATATCCGAAGAACAGTTTGTCAGGCAAGGTCATGCAATAAGTACAAGAAGCCATTTGTAAAGAAAGCCTTGGCGACTGAGTTCCAAATAACACGAATGTAAAACAAATAAGGAACATGTTGTGATGTTCAATGATCACTGACAACTAGTGATACCTGTTGATATTGAATGGGACTTTTCAGCTTCACCCGTCGGAATCCGTATATGGCATTGAGTAGTGGGACGAGAAAGAGAATGAGGAGCGGTGATTTGGCGAGAAGGGGAGAAGAGAGCATACTGAAATGAAGAGTTTCTCGAAATGTTGGTTTTCGCGATGAATAACACATGAACACATCTGGAAAGACGAAATAAGGAATATAAACATGGAATGTGTATGAAAGTTGTTGTGATGAGTGAAAAATCTTGAGATATTAATATTAAACTGGTGATTACTCACTTCCGATGCGAGTAAGAGGAACTGAAAGTTATGAAACAAACTCTAGAAAATGTAAGAAGGAATATGAAGGGAGTGAATGGCAGAGGAAACAATAACGTGATGCGTTCACCACATAGCTTGCAGTGATCCACGCACCTTCTTTCTCTCTCTCTCTCTCTCTCTCTCTCTCTCTCGTCTGTGCTCTCTCCAGGTCGCACACTCTCTCCGCCACCCTCCGGGATGTAATGACGCAGGCGATAAAAAGATGAGCGTGTGAGAGCTCGAATAGAACAACATCGATTGAGTGAGTATACTTCCGGAAGAAAGAGAGAGATAGAGAGAGAGAGAGCCGGATGTATATTTTGGGTTCGAAATGAACCCAGCTTTAGATCAGTGCAGAGCAGAGTCGTGGGCTTTACACCATTACAACACGTGTTTTTTTTTGAGGTTATGTCCGAGAAGATGAAAGGAGACGCCGACAGATCAGTCAGCCGAGGATGTTTCATCGCTAAGTAAGATGAAACTGCGCGCAGAAAATGAGGTTGTACTAATTTGCTTGAAACTGGCCGCCAACCTGATCATTGTTGCTCACTACGGATCTGTGGTGGCTCAAAACAAGAGCAAGACAGGAAGCGACACGGTTTGATCCACATTCAAATATCGATCAAATGGCGGAGAGGATATAGCAAATACGGTTGAAACCGAATGTAAAGGAAATGATGATGATTTCTCCGTTCGAAGCTCCACTGACCAGTGTTTGTGTGGAGATCTGTCACAATCAGTGGCGCAAAAAGCGGAAATGTCAGAATCAGCTCCCCCCCCCCCGCGGCAGAGTGCGAAGGGTCCCCCTCTTTTTCCCTCCCCCCCACCATCTCTCTCTCTCTCTCTCTCTCTCTCTCTCTCTCTCTCTCTCTCGGGAGTAGCCACTATTAGTGTCATTTGCAACGAAGTAAGGGAAACTGTGTGCATTACTGTATGTCTTTCGAAAAGTCTAAGAGATTGTCAATGCTCTAAAAAAATCTTGGGAAGTTGGATTGAATACTAAAACGGAAAACGTGCTGAATTGCTATGCCGAGTACACCTTCATCAGTGTCAGTGTCAGTGACAGATCTAGTAGTTAGAGCGCATAGTCAATCAATCATAATTTGAATATTCACGCGTGCGATGTATGCCAGAGGCAACACCTGCAACGCCGACAAAAATTGGCGCTCAATTTTTAGCCACGCAACCGAGGCAGAGCATTTTGATTATGAATCATTCTTGCTGAAGAACTTTCTTTCTTTTTAGAAGTGTTTTTGTAGAGGTATAAAAATGGTAATGTAGATATTTCTGAGATTTGTTGATTGCTTCAGGTCCCAATCTCAATTTTGACGGTATGATATTTAATTATTTATGAATGAAAAAGAAACATAAAACACAATTTTAAAAACTAACACACACCTATTGACGCCTTCTACTTGCGTGTTTTACACGCTGCATCGCCAGATATTCGTCATCGCGCCAGTATCGGACGCTGACTTGTTGCATTTCGCGTTGTTTCCGTTGTTTTGTTGTTGTTGTTTTTATTGTTTTCATTCACTTCCGTTGTTTTCAGGTGCCCAACACTGGCGGGCGATCAGTGTGCCCCTCTGTATGGTTGAATGTTCAACATGATCCCCCGACGAAACGCTACAAGCGATCGAACACAGGTACAGCGTGTCAGTCCTCTCTCTCGTTGATTTACTGTTTTTCTTTCTTCTGTTTTACGTGTTGTCTTTCTTGACGAACAATTGATTTATCGATTGATTTGCAGGAGTCGCAGAACCGGGCGTTGCGCACGCTGTCCTCCTTCTTCGCCGGCCTCTTCTTTGCGGTCACCACCGTCTTTCAGTTTGTCCTCTTCAACTTCCGCAAAGCCTACCGAGGGGTGAGTCTCTTCCGTTTTCCATTTGTACATGTAGTGTTTCAGTATGCGAAATGTCAAGTGGTGAAGTACCAGCACGTGCCGCTCTCCCCGCTCACCTCCCATCGATTGTGTCAGTTCAGTTTCACAATCGTTTTTATTGCTCGCCTCTGCCAGACGCTAGTCGTATCGCGTTTCAAAAGCGCGAAAACGACGCGTGTTATCTCAGAACGTGTTGGCGCAAGCTCGAGCGGAATGCTGACTAACTAGTATTGTTACCGATACACTATCTAAAGTACAGTATCTTGTAGTGATGGTACCGCGGAAGATCCTGGTGCTGGATCTGGACGAGACGCTGATCCACTCGCACCACGACGGCGTCGTGCGGCCGACGGTGAAACCCGGTACTCCACCCGATTTCACCATCAGGGTCAGTGTAGTTTTCTTTTTTGGTTATGTTTACGCATACTTGAAACTATCATGTATTTGGAATGTACATGCTGTTCAATGTGTTTCTTCATAATGCAAACTCCATGATCGACAAATCCGCATGCGTCGCAAAAACGAGGGCAATAATATCTGTTAAATTGCATATAACATTCTACTGGGCACTGGTTTTATCTACATGGTTGTCTATATTAAAAAAGGTGTTTCTGCACAATCCCCCGGTCCTCCTGATCCTTGCTCGTTGTAGGTGGCGATCGACCGTCACCCGGTGCGCTTCTCTGTCCACACGCGGCCCCACGTCGATCTCTTCCTCCAGGTCGGCACTGCTCTTGTTACCACGTTTATCTCATTTCGATTTCTGTCTTTCACCTTCCAGTATCCAGTATCATTGTTGTTCAATGTCGCGACGTCAACTTGTTGACTTGATATTCTTGAAGTATTTTCAATTAGAAGTCTCATGTTACTGACTGTCTGTGGATCGTGAAATAAATAATGATCTTACCGAATACCTTGCAGGTGGTGGCGCAGTGGTTCGATCTGGTTGTGTTCACCGCCAGTATGGAGGTGGGCGGAATTACCTGTATTTTGTTTTTTAAATCTTTATTGACGTTTTTGTTCTGCAAATGTATGGGAGTGTATGGTTCTCCCGTTCTCCGCTCGGATATACGATATAGCGTTTGAAACTTGACAATAATATTCGTTTGAATTGCAACAGGAAGATACTTTGAAAATGTAGAATGTTCTTTTATATAAACAATTGGGTTTATGGGTTTTAGTAATAGTACCAGTATGACTGGCCGCGCGCGTGTTTGGACTGTGATGTTTCGACTCAGCGAGATGCTTGCTCAAACAGAAACAGTAAACTTTGTCAAAAAAATTCGTAAACCTAGGGAAGAGAAGTTGCATTTTCAATGAGTAAATCTAGGTATTTTGAATTATTCTATAATAATCAGAATAATGCCAGATCGTAAATCAGAGCTCAGTGTCCTAATCACGTTTTCTGTAAAGCTCTAATGCGTTATTCCTAACAAGTCAATGAAGAGAGAATATTATTTGTATTACTTTGTATTACATTCTTCAGCAATTAACTGCATTTTGTTGCGTGTTTTGTTGGGTTAAGCATGATTTCAATAATGCTTGTTAATGTAATTTGGCTGTTTGCAGGTGTACGGTAGCCACGTGGCGGACCGGCTCGACAAAGGCAGGGGCATGCTGAACAGGAGGTGGGAGATGTTCAGAATTCACAAGTTGTTTTTCTTGTATATGAAGTTATATCGTCTAGTGCATTGCTTTTTTGTTTGTCACTAATTAAAATAGTTGAATAGTGAAATAGTGAAACGTATATGATGTATGGATAAGTCTGGCCAAATATTCAAAGGCATTCGAATTGAAGCGGCAGGAGCCATGTTTCGTAGTAGCATTGATGAAATGTGTTTTTAGATTGGATAAGTAGTAGTGTTGTGGTGTTGCAGGTACTTCCGTCAGCACTGCACGATGGACTATGGGGGGTACACGAAGGATCTGTCGGCCATCCACTCGGACCTCTCCTCCATATTCATCCTCGACAACTCGCCCGGCGCATACAGGAAGTTCCCCCGTCAGTTATTTTATTATTATATTTTTTTTAATTGTTGGCAGTTTTGTGTTTTGTGAAGGTGTGAACTGTGTACGTTTGAAATTTGATCGGCACGCGCCCACTATTTTGTGAGTGTTCGCTGGGGCAAAGACCGAGTAGGAAGTAGGATAATTAGTCAATTATCTTCCGTGTCCACTTTGGACGTTGAGCAGTTGAGCAGGAAATATAGACAATATTGATTGTACCCCGGCTATTGATAATTAGACCATGCAACGTTAGACGTAAAACGTGGTGGATAAAAATAGGGTAAGTTGATGGGAAAGCCTCACTCATCTGTGTAGTGATTTATGAGCGGAAATTGGCTGTCGTAGATCCGTGTTATCATTTAATGTTATTTATTTATAACAGCATTAATTTGATCTTGTTGATACTTCCGTATTCATTTTATTGATGATATCAAATGTCCAAGACCAGACAGCCACATCCACAGCGGGAGGAAAATACTGTAAAATAATGATTGTTGTAGCCGGTGCCGGATCATCATTTATTTCGTTTTTCTGCAACACATTTTGGGTGTTCGTGCGATATGGACACAAGTTAAAGACAAATTATGTTGGTTGTTTTTGTGCCTATCATTGTGCGGAACAAAAAAGGGATACAAAATTAGTCATGTATGTTGTTAGGTCACTTTTTCTATGCAATACAGACCCCGTTTTGTGCATATTTGAGTTCTGAATATAAAAAAATGTAGCAGTTCTTATTGACGCATTTTGCTATTATTTCCGTAGCTTGCTTTTTGCCTGCAAATTGGAGACGAATTTTTGGCGGTTACTATACAACTGCAGGAAATCGTTCCACTTCCACAATAGAATATACCCAAATATAGGTATCTTATTTTCTGCAAAACTATTCCGAATTGTGAACAATATTATGTTTGAAAATATGAAAATGCATAGTAAACAATATTATTAAAACATGAAAATAAACATAACACGTATAGTTTAACGAATGAATGTGTTGCAGAGAACGCGATCCCGATCCAGTCGTGGTTCTCGGATCCGTCGGACACGTGTCTCCTCAACCTGCTGCCCTTCCTCGACGCCCTGCGTTTCTGCAAAGACGTGCGCAGCGTGCTCAGCCGCAACCACTCGATGCAACCACAGGTAGCAGTTGTCTTCTTGTCTTACCATGTTTATCGACACTGTCGATTCGACAGTGCTGCAGTCGGCGAGAGCCCAATGCTTTTACACTCCCTACCTATTTCTAACGATTTGACGATTGAAAGTGATTAGAAACTATAAACTATTATGACGCAAGATGGGCATGGCCGATGAGCGGGGTGCGGGAGCGGGGGAGAGAACGCACATATGCCCCCAGTATCTGTAAGCTGATTTTGGCATATTTCGAACTTAGTGTTGAGTTCATACCCGGCCACAGTTGACGTACCGTCTGCTACATTTTTTTCTGCACACGTATTCGTGGGAGAATCATGTAGATTTGTATTTTGTAACCTTGAGCACTTCTATTTCATTAATTTGTGAATTCTGATAACTTGTTTTTTTTTTGTTTGTTTGAGATTCTTTATGTGTACCTTAATCAACATAAAACATTCCCATAGTTGTTAGGTAGACAGTAAAATCTGAATTAGAAAAGGAAACTATATCTCCATTGCAACACTTGCACTCGTTGTTCTTTGGAGGAGGTGAGAATGGGACTACGTGTGTTCTGGCATGACGAGGATATGGGTTTTTTTGTAAGTCATGATTGCAGGTGTGACCGGCAGAAGAAGCCCGGGAATTGTGCGAGTATGCGAATATGATTTGTGCTCTATATCCCTCGGTAGCGAGAGGCGAGATCGCAGCGAGAACTTTTATGTGAAATGTGAAATGCGAGATGTGCTGTGATTGTAATTTGTAATACCAGGGGAAACAATTAATCTTAAGATTTTACATGTACTTATTTTATTTTTTTATAGACGCTGATGAGTATCTAGGGATGGGTGATATTTGTATGTATATTTATACGGTAGTTCTTTTTAGGCAATGAGTGTGTTTATAATTCGAACGAACGAAAGGTCCTTTAACTGAAATTTGAATTAGCAGGTTTTTGAAAAACTTATTGCGTGGTACTGGTGACAAAAAAGAGCTTTCCAAGTATGCTGACAAAAATAGCTACCTTTTTAACTGAGTGAATAATTAGTCTTTTTTAATTGTCAGTCATTTTCAGGTGTGGTGAGTGACGTGGTTACGAAGAGGCGGGAGAGGAGAGCGCACTTCTTCTCTCATCTTCATAATATGTACTCGGTGGTCGTTTTGCGTAGAGAGACGGCCTGTGTCCTGTGTCCTGTGTCTGACCCAAACCCAATGTGAACCTGTGATTGTAGCGAGAGCACGCCATCCTCCTCTCACCCCATCCCCCCTCCCCTCACGTACCCACAGCAACATGCGAAAGGTATAAAGCCGAAGTAGTGAGTGCATGCCTCTTGCTGTTACTAGTAAGCGGTAGCTGTATATTGGACTGGTAGTAGCTCCTTTTTCCATCCACGAGTACACATATGTATTTATTGTCTATGCAATCACATCATCCCTGTAGAAGCAAATAGAAGAGCAGTATGCAAAGCGAGAGAGGAGAGAGAAGAGAGAGGAGAGAAGAGAGACTCGTGTATATGTCGTGTAATAATGTTGTAGAAAGAGTGTGATTATTTCATATATTTTTCGATAAATAATGTATTGTTTGGCGTGTCGGCGTCGGGAGCAGGAGGAAGTAGGTCTAGGGGAATGTAGACACCTGGAATAGTAATTACTAGTGGGGACGAGTTCATCTCTCAACTTTACGTACAGCATTATGATTATGATATCATTTCCTCTGTTTCTGTTATGGATTACGATAACGTAATCCGATAAACCGAAGAACAAGCGTTCAATTTTATTAGAATGCTATCCTATATTGCATTTTCATAAAAGCTACCACTTATGCGCATTCGTATCTAATTTCCAATTTGTTGTGAAGTCATTTGTATTCGCTGTAACGCGCAACGCGCAATGAGTTGCCGAAATTCGACCCCTACTGAATATAAACGCTGACAAGCGATATTGGCAATGAATGTGTGTATTCGTAGTTCAAAAATATCATATTACTCATACGATTCGAAAATGACACTGGAGTTGGATAAATCTGGTGTTCTAAAAGGGAAATGCAAAGTGGAATCTGCAGAGGATACTGCACGTTAAACCCCGGAAATCCGGGAGTTGCTGTGAGTGTGTACTTTTATGTTGTATAAATAGCAGAGTAAATATACAAGAAAGATGTGCTTTTTGAAGGCGATTGCGATATGTGGTGAGTGGTGAGTGGTATACCACTCATCAATCATAAGAGGGTGTTGATATTTGATTTAGATTTTAGAAGTGACTTATGGCTACGCATTTCCGGTCCTTTTAATGTGTTTTCGAAAGCTTTCGCGAAGTAACGTCTTACGCTAACTGTAGTTCAAGTGATTTTATTGCGTTTTGCAAAAGTTGAAGTAATGAAAGTGACCAGTGTTGGGAGGAAAGGGGTGAGAATACAGAGTCGTTAGGTGCACGGTAATGTGAGTGCAAATGTTGAAAACGATGACAAAACAAGTGACTAGTGAAGGTAAAACAGTCCGTACTAGTGACGACAGACGTTTTCGGTTTGTAAAAGTGGAATGCTTATTCTGCATAGGCATGCAATACTGTACACAAGTAATTATGATAATTTCTGTGCGGCACAGTCTTGGTAAATACTGCTTGTTCGTCAAAAAACTTGTCGGAAACAGGTGAAAAGCAAAATATAGAAATGAGTGAGAGCCGCCAAAACTCTTTCTGACATCACGCACTGGGACTGTGTAACCGTTTATCTGCGCACTATCGTCGTCGGTGGTAGGTGGAGAGGAGGGCGGCCTTGTAGCCCGCGCAGCGGTCGGGGTAGAAGAAGCAGAAGGTGTTGGCGGAGGGGGAGATGGCCCTAGAGGGACGCGGCTCCAGCACCGAGAGGAAGGAGGCCGAGCAGAGAGAGAGCAGCAGCAGGAACGGAGTGAGCATGGACAACTTCATCTTCTGGAAAGAGTTTTTGATTAAATAGTAGTTTATTACCGCGTTGAGTACTTAGCGAGTGCATCATAGAAAACATAACAGTGCTTACGGTAGGATAGTAAAAGTGGAAAAAAAGAAGAAACATTCGAAGAGTAGACAAAAATAGATAAAATAAAAGTAAGCAAACTACAAATGTCGAATTTTAGACATAGGATGCAAATGGGGATTGTCTACTAAGTGGGATTTCACGTTACTGGTTTTCGCAGATTCAACAATATCAGATGGAAGTGAAGTGGAAGTTGGTAAGCAATTTCGCAAAAAAAAAACTCTCGCGCAGTAACTTTGGAGAGATAAACTATACGCTTATCCTATACGCGAACCCAAATTACGAATTACGCGCGTCGTGGGTTCAGAGATAGTGAAACACATTTGCATAATTGAAAGAGAGGGTGGAAAGCTGGAAAGAGGAGCGATAGATGATGGAAATGGGGTTTCCGCGGGTACGGAATGAGGCGTGTGTGAGTGAGTGGGTGCGAAATGCAGATTTTTGATGCAATGTGAGTGAGTGGTTTTGGGAGAGAGACAAGGGGGAGGAGAAGATAAGGAGGAGAAAAAACGGAAGAAAGCGAGAGAGAGAGAGAGAGAGAGAGAAAGAAAGAGAGAGAGAGAGAGAGAGAGAAAGAGAGAGAGACAGAGAGAGAAAGAGAGAGAGAGAGAAAAAAAGAGATAGAGAGAAGAGAGAGAGAAAGAGGGAGAGGGAGAGGGAGAGAGAGAGACTACAATTTCCGTGCGTGCAGCGTTATTTTCTCATGTAATACGAACAATTAAAATTCTGCAGGAGTACCACATACTGTAATTGAGTTTTCAAAAAGTGGCGTTTTTGGGAAGAATGCTGGATCCTTCCGAAATTCCAAACTCTATTAGGCGCACTTTTAAACTGGCGTCGGTTTTATTCCAATGAGATTTATTTTATGGTTTTTAGAAATGTCTAGTGCTCATTTCTATCACCCTCTCTCTCCCTGTGTCTATCTCTCTCTTTTATAGACGTTTAGAAAGTGAAGCTGCCGACAGCTTTTCGGCTGACAAACCAATAGGATGGTACTTTCAGAAACGCAATGAGAGGAGCGAACTAAGTAAGCAATGAGATTTATAACTAGGATAAGTATTGTTCTAGACGTTCTGGACCAAAAAGATGGATTTGTGTAAATGCAAGAAAGCAATTTGCGATGGAAAGCTGCGGGAGTTTTGCAAAGATGAGCGCACAAAGACATAAAGTGGTCGTGAGAGGACATCACATCAGTCAGAGTGATGAGATGATAAATGATGAGATGTGTAATATGAGGGTGTGGTCTGTGCCTTATATTACTAGAGGAAAGAGAGGGCGGGACTACCGCATTGTAGTTTGTTGGAGGGAACTGTAAGGGGAGAGAGAGAGAGAGAGAGAGAGAGAGAGAGTGAGAGAGAAAAAGAAATGAAGAGGTCTTTGAATTTCAATCTGACGACCCAAATCTAATCTAGTAACTACCTCATTTCTTTGTTTTTGTTTTTCAGGTTTTGTTTTTTCAAGTCTGCTCCTAGGAGAAAAAAAAACATTGTTCATGAGAAACACCAAGCGAGTCTCATCCAGCGTTTGATTAACACTGATATTGAACACCAGATATTGAACATTATATTTCCGTAACAACCTAACAATGTCTCACGTCTGGCTCTATTTGAATAAATATTCAGTTGACTCACTCTGTCTAGTCTAGAGACAAACGTAGTTTGGAAGAAGAGTGTTAATAATTTCACTCTGCGTTTCAGAGAATCCCGAAAGCCGTGACCGTTTTTCTCAGATTGACGTACAGAAAACTCGCAATGTTTGGACGTTTACGTTAGACCGCATATGTAGTATTCATATGTCCACTCAAAAATTCCATTGCGCAAAAAAAAACTGTTTCTAGTTATATTCTCTTGAAAAGTACAAGCGTAAAGTACCTCTGTTTGGGTTTATCTCAATTCAACAAAAGCACATGCATGAAACTATTATTTCTATTCTAAACTATGAACACAAACCTGCTCTCTCAAACGATATGTAGAAATGTATACTTCATCGATAATTTATCAGTAAGGGCTATATAATATGTTTTCTTATTTCTTATGAAAGTATTGTGAGAATCGATAAACAGCTATAGAACTATCGTTCAGTTTACCATGATGTTTTCATTATTTTTGAATGTAAACAAATACAAGAGCTTTTTGATAGATGACTCATTTGATGAACGGGTTGATAGAATCTGAGTGATAGAATGTGTGTGTGCAATAGTATATTCATCTTAGCATTCGATTGTCAATGTATTTGTGATCGTTTTGAGAGAGCAGGTTTGTGTTTATAGTTTAGAATAGAAATAATAGTTTCATGCATGTGCTTTTGTTGAATTGAGATAAACCCAAACAGAGGTACTTTACGCTTGTACTTTTCAAAAGAGATTGAATGTCCTTTTGTTGAATTTCGAAGAAATTCTTTTTTCAAATGTTAATGAGTGTATGTATCAATGTATCAAAGTATCATGTATTAATGTTAATGTACTGATAGTTTCACAGAAACTATCAGTATTTATTCAAAGTAAATCAACAGATATAACAAAAAACAACAATAACAACAACAATACAACGCGCGTGAACGACTACGCAAATCACAAACATTGTGCACATTATCACGAACTCCCGCACACATTCCCCATCACGAACCAATGAGCGCGCGGGGGCGGGGCTAGTGAGCGGGTCTTTCAGCGAATCAGCGACCAGCAGCATACCTCACGGACGTGCAGACCTA
This sequence comes from Rhabditoides inermis, assembly GCA_963966185.1. NCBI lineage: Eukaryota > Metazoa > Nematoda > Chromadorea > Rhabditida > Rhabditidae > Rhabditoides > Rhabditoides inermis. The sequence goes on along the minus strand of CAWZYM010000283.1, from coordinate 2,994,696 downwards.
ACCAGCGAACATATTTTTTGGTCTTAAACTATTGTTTCATGTTTTGTTTTGGTTTATAGTTGGTCAACGGGCGATTTAGAGACAATATCATGATATAACTCTGAAACATTTATTATTTGAATGATTTACAAGCGATTTTGGCGGCCCTGCGGGCCGAGCGGCTCTGCGCGCCGCTGTATAAAACCCAAACGATCGGCGCTTCGCGCCGATCCTAATACTCCTAGTCCCTTCATTTCCATTAGTCAACAGCTGTGACCATCACCATCAGTCGCTGGCGAAACATGTCAGTTTATCCAATTCTTCTTACAGAAAACAAAACAATTCTCGGTGTACTTACTATTAGTGTATCTTACGACTTGTGTTTTCAACAAAGTGCTTAGTGAGTAAGAAAATGATTCGAAGGAGTCAAAAAAAAATCACTGGGTAACGAGATCTATGCCTGAATAAGCTTAAATATATGCATGCCCTTTGTGTCTCGAAATCATTTTCAGCTATAATCCGAGCTTCGCTGCTGCTCACTGCTCACTCGGGTATGAATGAGTGCGGAGGAGAGATGACGCATATTTACGTTATTAGAGAGGGCGCGCAGCGCCCTCTCTCTTGGGTTAAAATAAGGCTCGCGCCAGAATTTTCAAGTAGCGATATCCAAAGGACATGTTAGCAACAATGTGAAGTCTTCCAATTTATGTTAGTTAGATTCGCACGGTTCCATAGGGCAGATCACTAATTGACGGCATCTTTGTATCTTTTCTCCGAAAGAAGTTATGAGCGATCTCGCACTCGCACTAGGCGAAAGGCCAGCGTGTGGGTGGGTGTCGTTTCCAGTCACGCTAGCTGATAGCTAGCCCTCTGCTGGCGGGCGAGCGCGAGAGCACGCGAGAGAGCACGCTGTTTGGAGAGAGACAGATGTACTTTGGTGGCTGCGATCAGTAGGAATTTAGTAAGGGGAGAGAGAAAGAGAGAACGAGAGAACGAGAGAACGAGAGAACGAGAGAACGAGAGAACGATATAACGAGAGAAAAGGAGAAAAAGAGAGGAGGGAAGGAGGGAAGGAGAGACGGAGAGAACGAGAGAACGAGAGAACGAGAGAAGGATAGAAAGAGAGAACGAGAGAACGAGAGAACCAGAGAAAGAGAGAAAGATATAAAAAGAGAACGAGAGAGCTAGAGAACGAGAGAAAGAGAGAAAGGGAGAAGGAGGGAAGGAGGGATGGAGAGAAGAAGAGAAGGATAGAAAGAGAGAACGAGAGAACTAGAGAACGAAAGAAAGAGAGAAAGAGAGAAAGAGATAAAGAGAGAACGAGAGAAAGCGAGAACGATATAACGAGAGAATTAGAGAACGAGAGCAACGAGAGAAAGAGAGAATGGGAGGAGGAGGGAAGGAGGGAAGGAGAGAAAGAGAGAAAGAGAGAAAGAGAGAACGAGAAAACGAGAAAACGAGAGAAAGAGAAAACGAGAGAAAGAGAGAACGATATAACGAGAGAGCTAGAGAACGAGAGAAAGAGAGAAAGGGAGAAGGAGGGAAGGAGGGATGGAGAGAAGAAGAGAAGGAGAGAAGGAGAGAACTAGAGAAAAAAGAGAAAGAGAGAAAGAGAGAAAGAGAGAAAGAGAGAAAGAGAGAAAGAGAGAAAGAGAGAAAGAGAGAAAGAGATAATGAGAGAAAGAGAAACCGATAGAAAGAGAAAACGAGTGAAAGAGAGAACGATATAACGAGAGAACTAGAGAACGAGAGAAAGAGAGAAAGTGAGAAGGCGGGAAGGAGGGAAGGAAAGAAGGAGAGAACGAGACAACGAGAGAACGAGACAACGAGACAACGAGACAACGAGAGAACGAGAGAACGAGAAAACGAGAGCACGAGAGAACGAGAGAAAGAGAGAACGATATAACGATATAACGAGAGAAATAGAGAACGAGAGAAAGAGAGAAAGAGAGAAGGAGAGAAGGAGGGAAGAAGAGAAGGAGAGACGGAGAGAACGAGAGAACGAGAGAACGAGAGAACGAGAGAAGGATAGAAAGAGAGAACGAGATAAAGAGAGAACGAGAGAACGAGAGAACGAGAGAACGAGAAAACGAGAGAAAGAGAGAACAAGAGAAAGAGAGAACGAAAGAAAGAGAGAACGATATAACTAGAGAACGAGAGAACGAGAGAAAGAGAGAAGGAGGGTGGTAGGAGGGAAGGAGGGAAGAAGAGAAGGAGAGACGGAGAGACGGAGAAAACGAGAGAACGAGAGAACGAGAAACGAGAGAACGAGAGAACGAGAGAACGAGAGAAAGAGAGAAAGAGAGAAAGAGAGAAAGAGAGAACGAGAGAAAGAGAGAACTGGAGAACTAGAGAAAAAGAGAAAGGGAGAAGGAGGGAAGGAGGGAAGGAGAGAAGAAGAGAAGGAGACACGCGAGAACGAGAGAACGAGAGAACGAGAGAACGAGAGAACGAGAGAACGAGAGAACGAGAGAACGAGAGAACGAGAGAACGAGAGAACGAGAGAACGAGAGAAAGAGAAAACGAAATAACGAGAGAACTAGAGAACGAGAGAACGAGATAACGAGAGAAGGAGAGACGGAGAGAACGAGAGAACGAGAGAACGAGAGAACGAGAGAACGAGAGAAAGAGAGAACGAGAGAAAGAGAGAAAAGAGAGAAAAGAGAGAACGAGAGAAAGAGAGAAAAGAGAGAAAGGGAGAAAGAGAAAACGAGAGAACGAGAGAACTAGAGAACGAGAGAAAGAGAGAAAGGGATAACGAGAGAACGAGAGAAAGAGAGAACGAGAGAAAGAGAGAACGAGAGAAAGAGAGAAGGAAAGAAGGAGGGAAGGAAGGAAGGAGGGAAGGAGAGGAGGAGAGAAGGGGAGAAGGAGAGAAGGAGGGAAGGAATGGAAGGAGAGAACGAGAGAACGAGAAAATATCGAATAAATTGGAAATGAAATTGATGAAATAATGAGAGAAGAACATGTTACATGTATGAAGACGAGAGAGAAAATTTCTATGAAATTCAACAAAAGGACATATATTATCTTTTAAAAGTACTTCCGTAAAAAGTGTTGTTTGTGTTAACCTGATTCAAGAAAAGCGCATGCATATATTATTAATTTTCGAAAAATCAAATCGTAAACACCTGAACATGAAAACTAACACAAACTTGCTCTTTCAAAACGTTGAATAATTTTTGAATAATTAATGTTGAATAATACCATGTTTTATTTTTTTGACATTTTTACACCTGAAACATTGAGTCAAACAACATCACGATTAACATATTATTTTATTGATAAACAGTATGTATTTTTCGTTTCCGCAAAAAAAAACACTGAATAAACAAAACAATCGTATTATTCTGAATGTTACGTGTAACTATTCTATATTCGTTTGAAAGAGCAAGTTTGTGTTAGTTTTCATGTTCAGGTGTTTACGATTTGATTTTTCGAAAATTAATAATATATGCATGCGCTTTTCTTGAATCAGGTTAACACAAACAACACTTTTTACGGAAGTACTTTTAAAAGATAATTCAAAGTAGTATAGCGGCATAATGCAGTGTGTTCCGGTATTACTTTGCTAATCCGCCCCGCATTTCACTAGAATAATTCAACACTGGAAAAATGATTCAGACCACACCAACCATCTTGCACACAAAATACGGTGGTTTGAAGGGGGGATTTTTGGCTTTCTTGCTGCTCTCCCTGTCTGTTTCCCCCCTCTTACTTTCTAATTTGGTAGCTTATCATCACGTGGATTGTGGTCGGATGTCACGGTTTGTGCATTTTGCGAGCTGCAGGATAGCGAGTAAAAACGCGGATCACATGCTGGCGATCAAAAATCAAATAAGCGAGGTTTGACGCGATCAAAGAATAAAGTGTACACTACTGCCGTGGTATGTAGCAGATGCTGTCATGTATTTAATATCACTAAGCCGTTACGCCGTTACGAAATTGGGAACACCGCGTTCAGTACACGTTTTTTTTTGAATATCCACGATTCGTGCTTGCGTAACGATGTGCAATCACTCATGAGAATGAGATAAGCTCTGTTATTACTAACAGATATCAGAACATCACAAAAAATATTCTAATTGCGCCACAGCGTCACAGATTTTTTCCACGCATATTACATCACTTCGATCTTGTAAAAAAAAGTGTTGAAGCAATAAGAAAAAAGAATATAATATTTTTTCTATACACTGTTTTTCAAACACTGGGCGCTTTTGTTTCAAACCATCCCAATCGCGGATTTCTCGGATTTCACGATCAGTAAATAAGTATGCACAAAGGGACGCAAGAAGTTCGAGAAAGTTCGATATTAGAAGCAACGTGGACCAGAAAACTCGCGCGCTCGAGGATGGATCAAGGCCGCATATTCCTATGGAAGAAATTGTCTAGCAGATTTTTGAACGTTGCGACGCACCGGTGGGAGCAATAACCAAATACCCTTTTCACATTACCATTTCACTAGTGTATAATTCTGTGTGGGAGGAAAAGTGGGATAAATCACGTAAACTATCAGACATATTAGAAATGAAAATCACCTTGAAGTCTGTAAAAGGTGAATTGAACTTTTCAGAACGCTTGTACTCTTCAACGAATGAACAGTGACAATTTTTCTTTGTAAAGGAAAACAGCTGTTTCCGAATACGTAGACACAATCACTATCACATCTAACATTGTGTTTTGTGCAAGTGAATTATGTATTTTTATTATTAGACACATTATGAAATATCATCCTAATATCGACTCGTAAATTGTGATAATAATTGTATCTACAACAATTCCTGTAAACACAAATGTTAACGTTGCGCACGCGATAAAAGTTTAAAGTTTGTTAAAACATATTAATTATTGGATAGCATTCCGTAATCATGTAATAAACTAAATATAAGCATATCGATTAGCTGATAACAATGTCGCTCTAAACCGTATCCTAAAGGATGTTGCGCGAAATACGCATTTGTCAAGTCGTCTCCCGACCTGATCCGCCGGCAGCTTGCAAAAGTGAGTTTTCAAAGAAATTCGCAAATACACTTGAAATTTGTGAAAACATTGGTTGTTTACGTTTCTTGTAATTACACCTGTTTTTTCACAAATCGATGTTAGGATAACGTTAGTTTTTTCGCTAATCATTCACTTCATAAATGCAAAACAAGAAAAGTGCAAATATGTGTGAAGATTCAAACGCTTGAAAAATGATGATAAAAATAAAACATGAAATAGGAAAAACATTTACAAAGTATACAAATTGTCTGTATCGGAAAACAAAATAGCCATTACTCGAAAAACAAAATAGCCATTAAATAGCCATTACAGTTTTAACGCGTTTTCTATATATATTTGTAATTTGTTTTGAATTCTTCGACGCATCGGTCGAATGTTGTTGTTTTCAAATATTTTCCTGCGTGTCAGTAGTTTGAGAATCAGACCAAAGATCAAAGCTTTTATTGACATACTCGTATGTTAGAAGACATTTTGGATTTATTTTATTGCGTAGATTTCTCGGATATTCTTTTTGGGAAAATATCGAAAATGAAGAATCCGAAAACTGCGACAAAGAGGTTGAAAAGTGCGAAGAGCATTGTGGTACCAGCAGATCCCAGGAGACTGAAAATGATGATTCACAATTTTTTTTTGAATTTTTTGAACCGATTACAGTAGTCATCAGTTTCGTCACACTTAGGTATTCAAATTTACGACTTGTTTTACTGATATGACCTTCACAGTACACAAATGTCTCGTAAATGTGTTACGTGTGCGCTCTAATTAACACTCACAGGAATCGAGTGTGACATTTCAATGTAATAGTTGTGATAATCAGTCAAAAGAGCCGATTTCGAGGGGCTAATCCACAAAGCAAAACTGAAATCTGAAGAAAATCGTGAGGGTTATGCGTAAATGAAAACACGAAAGCAGTAAGCGCCCTCCATAAGTAGCTAGATGTTTGATACAGATTCCTGTGTCTCTTCATTATTATTTTTCCTATTAGAAAATATTGTAATAGTAAATTGTCACTAGTATGCGACTCACATGCACTTGAGTAGCACGAGGCTGTAGATGATCAGAAGTAGGCCGGCGAGTGTGAACGCCGGCGGAAGAGGGAAGAGAGGAAGGGAAGACACGGCTGCAAACAAGGATGCTGACTGACACAATCAATTAATTAATCAATCAGATTCGCTATATCCTGACACACAACAAGCAAGGTTATGAACATGATATTAAAAGTTCCAAGCGAGGAAATGGGAGGAAATGACTAGGGTATAAGTAGGAAGAAACGGAAAAAGAAGAAACAAACAAACAGAAAAAGATACGCTATAGTTTCAAGTGGGGAAGCGGAAAATAAAGAAGAAGAAAAGAAGAAGAAAAAATGAATTGGTGAACTATAGACACGATATTGGAGATACGAGACGATTTCACTGGAAATAAGATGACTATGGTAAAGGTAAAGGTAAAGGTCATCCCCCATTCAAGAGATTACTCTGCGGAGGGGGTCGAAGGAAGACTATGACACTACACCATAGCCCAACGATGTTCCAACGACATCTCTCGTCTATTTTAGCAATAATGCGCTCGTGGGTGGCGTACTCTGCGGGTTACTATCACAGCGAAAAAAAACGTTACGTTTGAGAAGCATTGTAATTTGAAACAGCAATGTCAGTGTCAATGTCAATGTTATTACTATCAATGCGTCCAATTTTCGCGAAGTTTCTCTACTTCACTAAAAGTGAATGATAATTTCAAAAGAGAAAAGTAAACAAATTATTAGCATTAGTCAGATGTGAGATGTGTATAAGTCACAAACTCATACTCATTGTCAGAAAGATTTCAAGAATATACTGGCCCACTTATTTCACACTTATCTCTCGACTTCTTCTCTCTTCCTCTTCCGTTCTCTTTTCACGCATGAATGATTCGAGTGCTTGATCTTGAGTGGGAGAAAAGACTGCCGGAAAGATAAGAAACATTGCAGATCAGTGACCAGTGGAATGTTCACATAAAAAAGAGTATGAGAGAGAAATCGCAATGGAGAATGGGAAAGGATGGCAACATTGAAGTATCCATCGCACTTCGATTTTTGACAATCACAAAACGTAAGAGCTGTGTTGGAGAGAGAGGCGGATTTAGGGTTTACGATAAGAAGCGTTAAATCAGTGCGCAAACGGTGACATTTTGGACTATCATGGGCAACGACTGCGCATTGAACACTCATGAATCATATCACAATTGTGAAGGAATGTTAGGAAACTGATCGAAACTAGCGTCGTTACATCCTCCCCCAAACAAAGCGAATTAGGGTTGTTTTGAATTCGGAAGAGGGACGTCGCAAATGAAATGGAGAGAGAGAGAGAAAGAGAGAAAGAAAGAGAAAGAGAAAGAGAGAGAGGGAGGGAGAGGGAGAGAGAGAGAGAGAGAGAGAGAGAGAGAGAGAGAGAGAGAGAGAGAGAGAGAGAGGTTGCCATTCGGCGCGGGTTGACAGCCAGTGACTGCTGCCAGTTTGTTTGCCGGAGCCTCTCTCTCTCCTTGAAATGCGAGAAATGCTCGGACAGCTACACAAATATGGCACACACCGAGAGAGAGAGAGAGAGAGAGAGAGAGAGAGAGAGAGAGAGAGAGAGAGGGGATCAGGTGTCAAAAGAGCGAGACGGATGCACAAAAGGACAGGTGGCCTTCGCTGTTAGTGGTAGCAAGAACACAAACGTCTTTGTCTGAAGAATGGTATACACACGTAGTACCTACGATGACGCATAAAGTGGCATCCTCGAGAAGTGGACTCACTCTATCAAATATGGATTCTCTCTCTCATTCTCTCCTTTCTCTTTCTCTCTCTCCCTCCCTCCCTCCCTCTCTCCCTCTCTCTCTCTCTCTCTCTCTCTCTCTCTCTCTCTCTCTCTCTCTCTCTCTGTCACGCTTTTCTCACTCCACCTCGCTAAGAAATGCGAGTACGCGGAGCTTCGATGAAAACGAAATTGGAAATTACTTCCGGACGGGAGTAAACAGTGCAATGAATGGTGAGAGCGCAGATGCGCGACACTGTGAGAGAGTGCGCGCGCGGAAGAGAGCGCGCATAGCGAGGATTATTAGCGAGCGACACAGCTGATGGATAGAGGATAGTCACTATAGTTAGCAGCATCCTCTCACTCTCTGAATGTCGAATGAGAAGTGATATTCAGTGAGCTGAATGCGGAACAAAGCGACGAGAAAATCCTTCCAGCTAAAAGCCTGCAGGCTCTTTTGAATGAACAAGCGGGGCGGTTGGGGTGCGGAAAATGGTGATTGCCACGACACGACTAGGCATTGTGAGCGAGCGTTTACCAAGGAGACCGGATGTTGGGGGGCATGATTGAGGCGGAAACGACTACAAGGAAAAAGGACACTACCATCTCGAACAACGACGATTTCGTTTCGAAGACATTGGCACCACTAAACAAAAAAGTACGCAAGATGTGCGCATTCGTGAGACAGACCGCTCTCTTATTTTTTCGTTTTTTTCGGAGCCCAACCTAGATTGAATGGTGGGTGGGCGGGAAACCAGTGGATTCAATAGAAAGAAACGGATGGAGAAGAACGAAAATAGGAACGATATGTCTACGAAGTGTTTTCTGCGACTGTGATGTGCTGTGCTGTGAGACAAGAAAAGTGAGGGCGAAAGTGAGACCGAGTGGCGTAATTGTTGTTAAGTTATAGTGGCAGAGGGTCTTACGAGCGATTATCGAGGGCTATTGAACACGCATCTCTCGCGTAGTGGTGCATAAATTATACGCGGCAATCCTTGAGCCTATAAGCCTCTCCATTCTCTCTGCTCTCCTCTCTTCTGTCCCACACCCTGTCTCCCTCCTCTCCCTTCACCTTCTCTCCCATTCTTTTTATTTCGCTGGTGTGTGGTGTGTGAATGGTTGGGGGTAATACAGCACTTTGACATTTGGGTGCGGCAAGATGGGAATTTAAGAAGTGCTAATTTAGTTTTCATATTGATTCCGACAAACCAATTTTGGTCGAAATCCAACAGGTCAAACTAAGTTTTCATCACATGAAAAGAGGAACAAAGCAGGTCATTTTATTCTCCTACCGTAATTCTAAGGGGAAGAAACATGTCAAATTATTCTCCTACCGTAATTCTAAGAAAGGGAAAGAAGCACGTCAATTTATTCTCCTACCGTAATTCTAAGGGAAAGAAGCAGGTCAAATTATTCTCTTACCGTAATTCTAAGGGAAAGAAGCACGTCAAACTATTCTCCTACCGTAATTCTAAGGGAAAGGAGCACGTCAAATTATTCTCTTACCGTAATAATAAGGAAAAGAAAAAGAAGCACATGAAATTACTTTCCTACCGTAATCCTAAGGAAAAGAAGCAATTGTTCCCATAATGTAATTTTATGGGAATAAAACAGTTTTTTGTCCTACGGTAATCTTCAAGAACAAAATCATATCCTTTTACTAATTCATTTATTCAATCATACTCCGGGTTGACTTTTCGTTTGCGGGGTGGTGGGCAATATGCATATGTCGACTGTCTTTCCCCTCTTCCCGTTCCCGAGCAGAGTGACGTCACGGTTGAAGTAGAGAAAAGCGAATCTACAAAGGTAAAATGATCGTATAAAAGGACATATACAATATTTTAACGAATTGTACTGTATTAATGTATGTCACCACTTTTGATTATGAGCCTCATATTTTAGAAATTACTGAAACCAATATTCACTCTGAAGAGATATTTATCTTTTTTTCAAACATCATGAGGAAGGAAGTCAACGGTTAACAACATATCATAACATTATTTATAAAAAGAGACTGAAGCGTTCTGAACTCTGCGCGGTAGGAAATAAGGTTTATATGTTCTGCCGAGAGTAGCCCGGGAAGGTGATCTGACGTTTTGAATATAGCGAACATCAATGACCTCTACAATGTTTCTGCACAGAATATCATAGTGTTGTCTCGGAAAGAGTTCAGTGCAGGTGATACTACGTGATGAATTGAATAAACGGGAAATAAATAACGGGTAATGCATTACACCATTACATACCGGTTGTTGCAAATGGGGCAAATACCATTTATCAGCAACATGCGAGAACGACTGTTATTGTGTTACGGATCACATTTCAGGGATATCATTGCGTTCACTTTCAATAAATGCATGGTAGCACGTAAATTACCTTTTTTAAACTATTTAGTTGCAGTTTTGCAACTCACATTCACATCACGACTAATCGTGTTAAAGTAATGTCTGGTGACGTGAACTATTAATTAAGGATTTTTTCAAGCTTCGTGTTAGTTAGAAACTCACCCTTGCACGGCGAAAGACAGAAGCCAAACTAGCGATGAGAGTATAAATATCGCGACTGGATTGGAAACACGAAAAACCTGTAAAGAGTGACTACAAAACATAACGACACTTATTTACTACCTGTACAGATTGGAAAGACACATTTGACAATATAAAAGTGACGTTGTTGACGACCACTTGCTTGATGAATAACTTGTCGACGTCAGATTTGGCAGACCGCTTCACTGTTTTTACTCGTTTCTGTAAAATTGAACTGATGGTTCGCACGCGTTTTTAATTCGTGCGCATTTGGTGAAAATGGCATAGTCGTATTCAAATAATCCCATTTGAATGTACTGAGACAAGTGAAAACATGGCGAGATTAATAACATAAAAGCAACAAAAAATGCAGATACGCATTTTGATTCATGTTGTTATTTACCCTTTCAAAGATGCGCAATAGCACAGCTGCGATGACGTCAACTGCTATCACAAAGATGACGGTGCTTCCCTTGACAACTGCCGATATGATACAAGTGGAACTCTCGTCGCAATTGTTCACGAAATTCAATGTGTAGGTTTTGAAGTCGACTAGAATACCCGCGTCGTCTGGAAATGGATTCGTGATCGCAATTTGAATTCGTGTTCGATTTTCTCACCTCCGAAAAGAATGCTATAGTGCACGGCTAAGCTAGCTGTGAGAACCACTGACAGAATAATGGGAGTACTATAGTTGTTGAATATTTCCTTATAGAGTATGGGCGACAGAATGGCCACACACCTATAAATAGTGATAGAATTGCTTTATGCTTGTAGATTACCTATTGAGGGATATGAACCCGTTGAGGCAAACGTTATTTATCCAGGCTATGTGTAGAATTGTTGCGAATATCTTGTTCCATTGGTATAGATTACATGTGTAGTGCCTAGATAACACTCGGTAAAACAGTGCTGCAGTAAGAAACTAACAGTTCGTGTATTGGTAATGAGAATAGAATGAATATAGCGCACACTGTGCCTCCGGAAAAATGGTGGAATAATGTAAGCCGTCCGAAGCAGTTGTTCATAGTAGTTGATCGTAGTAAATAATACACAGACATATATTCCAGTATTAAACTTATGAAAGCGACCTGAGCAAGAGAAAGGACAATAAGAAAAAAAGTTTGTGAAGCTCACCACAACAATAATGGGGAAAATGATCCATTCGTTCAAATAGTCAGGTGAATCGCTGATTTCGAATATTTTTAGATAAACCTCACATTCTTTAGTGTCCATCACTTTTCAGGAGTAGAGAAAGGGGGTTGGCTGGCGGGCATATACTGTGCGCTCTCGCTTGCTTGCTCTCACCCTCGCCTTTCTTTCTCGGAGGCGGGGCATGCCACTCACCAGCGAGTGATATTATCACATTACACGGGTGATACATGATTTAGGTAACCATGCATACCAAAGAAAACGTCTCTTCATAACTCAATTTTCGGAACTGTTCCAAGTCTGAATGAAGAGTGAGCGCGCGCGAGTTGCGTTGCAATCGCGGTCAGCTTGCATATTTCGGGAGCCGAGTGGGCGGAGCCTCATCATTGCGCGATGCGTCATCGACCGCTCAGCTGTTAGCTTCCGCCCTACCAGATTTCGGCTGGGTTTCTTTCGTTTTCTCTTTGTCCCCCCAATTCACACTCTTGTTTACCCGTTTGTTTACTTGTTCACCTGTTTGTTTACATAGGTATGACGGGCGGGGCGACGTCGTGTGGCGACGTGGTGCGCTCCGTGCTGCGCAACACCTGCGACAACACCCAGCACAAGATCGACTTTGTCGAGGTTGGACTTTCAGTATCTGAAACGTATATTATTGCGCTGAAATGTACAAAACGCGTTTTGCTAGGTGTTCCTGGATTTCGAGCATTCGATTCCGTCGGAGTCGGAGCGTCTTCTGTTCGAACACAGTGAGCAGCTACTGGCGAGAGCCGAACAGGTGCTGCGCGATGTGGAGCAGTACGGAAAGGTGAGCGTATTGTAATGTTGTTAGTTTCATTGTATTATATGCCATATGAGTATACTATGCGTTTGTAGGGCGCCACGGATGAGGTGCGCTACACTCTGCAGAACCCCGACGATCAGCAGGCGTTCGAGCGCGCCGAGCGGATAGGTGCCTTATTGATTGGTTCATCGATTGATCGATCGATTGATTTCAGTGCGGATCATGGTGGCGCGCATCCACTCCTACTACAATCTCAGCCTGCAGATCGAACAGGTAGTTATCGATGTGAAAAAGTCTCCAAACTTTGTAAATTACTTCAATGTTACGTTGTGATAATAAGAAAAAAACATCTTTGAAACGTATAATACGTTTACTTCACCATTCCAGCTCCTTCCCCAATTGTTATGGGAGTTGTGCGCCGGACCGCTGCCGCCCGAAGAACAACTCGACTCGAAACAGGTACTGTTTTTAGTTTGTTCAATTTGTATACAAAAAGCGAACAAATTGTATTGCCACTTGAACATTCTAATCTGTAAATTGTATGTCACGTGTCGCTCGGTCTTTGAATATTCAATTCTCGAGAGTGTAAGGTGTTCCACTTTGGTGGGATCGCTGACTACGGATTCAATTGACACATGTCACTACGAATGTGAATGTGGTTTTCTACTAATCTAACTTTTTACGTACCTCTAGGTACTTGCCTAGCAAGAAATATTGCAATCACTGTTCGCATGAAGTAGATTATTGAGAGAAAAAAAACGTTTGTTTCACACGTCATGATCAATTTGCGAAGCTGAAGGCATTGATCAAGTGATGAACATAGTTATCTGGAAATAATGTGGACAACAGTAAACTAGCGAAAGTCGAAAAAAATTGAGATGATGCGAATCATACATATAATACACTGGGAGAAACAAAAGAAAGAAAGAGCTTCTTTTTACGGATGTACGTAGGAGAGTGTGGACAAGGACAGTAAGTATTTACGGAACAATATCGATCGATGCCTCTCAATATCGATCGATGCCTCTCAATATCGATCGATTGCAGGCGTTGGTCCGCCAACTCGCCCGCTTGATCGACTTTGTACTCGCCTTCGACTCGGCCAAGACGTGCACGCCAGCCCTCCAGAACGACTTCAGGCATGTGATAATCAATCAATAATATACAATATTACAAGTTACACGTTTATTATGATCTTTTCATCGACACAATGAGTTTTGTGCAATGTGCAAGTGCGCCTTTGGGCAGTTGTCATGTAAGGTGTACTGTGAATGTATCGATTGATTATTGATTCATTTCAGCTACCACCGCCGCCAGTTGATGCGCAGCAGCGAACAGACCAGCACGTGAGTTGTTATTTATTTTTTGAATTCTGGATCTTTGTGAAATTAATATATTCATTTTATTTTGCGAATTCTTATCTCACAGAAACATATTATATGTTTGTAAGTTGCAATTCACTGACATTCAACTGTCTTGTCGACGTATTACGTGCACTCGAAAACTCGCATGTCTCGCTCATATTTTGTAGTCGTTCGTGAATGCGAGTGTGTGAGAAAAGGCGAAAGGGAATGGGAAGAAAGCGTCGCGTATTTGTAGAAGAGTGAAATGTGTTCGTGAAAGACTAACATGTGAAATGTGATTTACGAATTAAGCCATGGAAAATTGTAGGGTGTTCTATGACATTTAGCGACTCGAAGCATTTGTGGTGGGGTGGGTCGCTGTGAACCAGTGTATTGTGCGAATCAAACGGAGTAGCGGAGAGACGTTTTATCACATGACTCACTTTGGTGATACTCGCTACCGCTACAGAGAATCGCGTGTTTTAAGGGTATTGAGAGAAGGAAAAGGAAAGGGTTGAAGTATCACAACATGTATGTTATGCACGGGGTAGTACCTAGGATTTTGTATTAGTCAATTTGAAGTTATTTTCGCTCACGCTATCGTTATATTTTTCACGTTCCAGCGAAAGTGTACAAATCAAGGGCATGATATATCTCTGTAACTCTGTATGATATACTTGTGTACTATCAGATCAAGATCGAAATTCAAGATCACGCATCATGCTAGAATTATATATGGGAATCTGGTTGCTACCCATGAACGTGAAGTCATATTCAGCTATAACGATTCCGGATTTAAACACTTGAAGTTGAGCCCATGTGAACAGTGAACTGCTCGATAGCCAGTGCAAAATCGCCATGGCGCACGAGTGGCACGAATGGGCGATGTGAACTGGAGAATTGGAGAAATGTGAACTGCTCTCTTGCAGTGCTGTCGGTGAGGCAAACGCCGTCTCTCTGTTTCTCGCCGCACCCACACCCCTCCTACGGGTGCTCAGCGACGCTGCCATCGCGTTCGTCAAGTCAGTACTCTCTCTCTCTCTCTCTCTCTCTCTCTCTCTCTCTCTCTCTCTCTCTCTCTCTCTCTCTCTCTCTCTTCTCTCTTAGAGTTGCCATGTCCACACTTGATGATTTCAGGGCGCACCCCGCTCTGCCCGTCGGCAACACGACCGATACACTGGCGGCTGTGGCCAGGTGGGGGTTTTGTATCTTTGTCTCTTTGTATTTTATTAGATTTACATTCTTGTGTGTTTTACGTTTACGCGGAAGTCGCTGCGTTGCGCGTTCGGGTTGCGTTTGTTCCAATCATGTGCATATGTGTGTGTATGCAAACATTGAGAGAGGGGAGGGAGGGAGGGAGGGAGGGAGAGAAAGCTGCTGGCCGGATGCATTATGAGTAGGGCAAACGATAGCCACTCGCCGCGGCGAGGGAGTGTGTTGAGAGGAGAGAGTGTCAGGGGTGAGAAGGGTCTAGCTGGATGTTGGATCACATGGACACTGTTGCATTTAGGGGATGTTGGAATTGGGATATGGAGGGTTTTCTGGATGAGCGATGCGCTTCATTTCATTTCGCGTGTGTTTGTGTGGCGTGCGTGAGTGGTGGTCCCACGGGAGGAGGAAAAGGAGTAGGCGGAGGAGAAGCGTGGAGCAGGAGAAGAGAGATA
This sequence comes from Rhabditoides inermis, assembly GCA_963966185.1. Classification (NCBI taxonomy): domain Eukaryota; kingdom Metazoa; phylum Nematoda; class Chromadorea; order Rhabditida; family Rhabditidae; genus Rhabditoides; species Rhabditoides inermis. The sequence goes on along the minus strand of CAWZYM010000283.1, from coordinate 2,979,477 downwards.
AGGGAGAAGGGGAGAAGTTGACGAGGGTCCGTCGGTTTGCCAATACAAAGCCAAACCCGAACATTAGTGTGTTGTGTTGGGTAGCGGCTGTCACTAGCATTATGCATTCAAACATGAAGGTGGCTTTTGAATGGCTAATGAGACGCGTGTTATTGTTTCTCGCGCTGGCGTGATTTTGATTTGATTGCGCTGAGTGGGATGGGCCATGGCAACGCGCCGCGTGCGACAGATGGTCCCTTGAGAGAGAGAGAGAGAGAGAGAGAGAGAGAGAGAGAGGGGGGCGGAAGAGTGGTGTACGGTTTCATTGGGGGTGGTAATTGAGGATTATGTTGCGCGGCGCGGCGCGATTGTTTCCACTTCTCGCCCCGCGTTTTGTGAATTGGGGGAGCGGCGATACAACTGGTATGGATATGGAAAATGGAAATACTACGTTCCACGCTGTAATGAGATGGGGGTAAGCGCTTGTTTGTGTAATTGGTTTTTTTGTTTCAGTCAGTTGTCAAATGCTTATTCTAACACAAATGTAGTGATAATGACACATACAAAATCGAAATCACTAATACGCACCTAAGATGGTCGTAGGTATTTGCGCTGAATGGAAGATGCAGGTTCACTAGTCGGTTTCAGCGTGTGCCGCTACATGGCTTGCACGGGCGGGGAGCGGATCTCGCCGGAGACGCGCCTCCTCACAGTCAGGGTCATGGTGGGTGTGGGTCGGCTGGGCATGTTGTGTTGTTTTTCCAGTTTGTATGTCTGTCACGTTTCTCTTCTCGCTACATTTTATTGTGAAGCGCAAACGTTTTTTAGTCATCATTTGCGTGGCAAACATCGTTATGATTTGATTTCGATTTCATATATTTCGTTTTGTGGTTCCGTTACTCTTGTCAACTTATTGTTCATCATTTGCGTGGGGGATACTGTAATCTGTATTCCATATACCGTACCCGTTCTCCAGGTCGGTGCGGTGATGATACTGTCTGTATAGGATACTGCCTACATCTGGGGGATACTGTATTCCATATACCGTATACCGTACTCACTGTCTCATCAGGTCGGTGCGGTGATTGTGTTCGATCACGTGGACGCGGGCGGGGCGTTCACGAGGGATGCGCCGATAGATGTGCGGGCAGTGGTCGAGGCGGTCAGGGAACACACACAACAGCCACAGGTGGGGGGGGGAGGGAGAGGAAGGGGGAGAGAGAGAGGAGGGAGGGAGAGGGAGGGAGGAAGAGAGAGGTGGGGAGGGAGGGAGGGAGGGGGAGAGAGAGGAGGGAGGGAAGGGGGAGGAAGATGGAGATTGTAGGTTGTTAGGTGGAGTGTGATGGCACATGGAGATGCATAAATATGTTTTGGCTGTTTCTCGATCCGCGATTGTTGTGTTTCACCGTGAGTATGTGTCTGAACTAGGTTTAATTCCGTAATTCATGCTGCATGTCATGTAATATTTGTAAAATTTATTCGTTGTCCAAAGTTATCGAGTTTTTTGCAGACGGACGTTTTGCTGAACGCGCTGCGCTACACGACGAAGCACCTCAACGAGTCGACCACACCCAAGTCGATCAGGTCACTCCTCGCCTAAGGGGTACGGTAGTCGAGGGCTACTGTACTTTGAAAATACCTTTTTGTAGTTCCCACTAGCATATTGAGTCCTCATTCCCGGTTGCCCAGTTCCTATATGTTTCCCATTCCCGTTTCTCAGTTCCAAGCCTCTGTACTTTGACATTTTTATTACAAGTGTTGCAATTTCACAATCCAGATTTGCACTCTCACAAATTGTTCACAAGTTTCCACAACTCTGTCACTTTCCATCCGCTCGTTTTGCTCTGTAGGAAGTGTATTGATTGATTGATTGATTGTAGCGACCCGCTAGCACACTGTTTTCTACCATGCACACTCACCTCATATAACCACCACTACTTTCCTCCCACTAACACTCTAGTCCACACTCGCTCCCAGATGTTCCAAATAGTGTTTATAGTGATTGTTCTATGCGTAATAATTGCCTCCGCTGTTTCGACTACAAAGTGGTCTTTTCACCAGATAAAGGTGTTGTTGCAAAGATCTGGTGATTGAGTTGTATTGTGACCTGCGAGATATGATACGTTTCGCGACTACGATGGCGTGAGCGTGAGTGGGCGGAGTTTCAAGATAAGATACGTTTCATGTGTGGCCGGGAGTGAGAGGTGGAATCACTCTGGATTCGTTGTGATCAAGGATGTGGCTTCTCTTCCTTTTCCCTCTCCTCTCCGCTCTTCCCCTTCCCATTCCCGACGATGAACCTATGATGTGCGTATCGGGACGTGAGTTCATCGATATGTACTACAAGATGAACCATCATAAGGTAAGGTGTCTGTCTGTCTGACTCTCACTGACTCTCTCACTCTCCCCCTCTCTCTCTCACACTCTCTCTCTCTCTCCCTTCATGATTGTTTATCGAATAGGGCGTGATCATCCACGAGTCGTTCCGCACCCGCATCCAGGAGCTCTGCTTCACGCACGAGGCCTTTCATCACATGGTCAGTATCGATTTATCGATTTTTATTGGCATTTTATCAAAATTATTACGTTTGTGCATTCAGATCGTGCATATGTGTCGGCCGGGATCGAACTCGGAGGAGTGCGACGATGACAGGTACGATATTACAGTAACCAGTAGTCCAAAGTGCAGTATCCCTTCCAGGGAGGACCTGCCGCGCACGATTCCGGTTAGCCAGCAGATCATCGAGGAGGCGACCAAGAAGCGGGAGGCCGTGAATGAGGAGTGAGGGAGGGAGTGATACTCTCCTACCTCTCCTGTCTGCCTCCCTGTCTCTTCCTGTCTCAAAGTGGTGCTCCAATCATCTGGCCAACCACTGTGGCGCGCACTTTTCCCGCGACCAGAGGAGCACCACTACATCTCACATTCTAAAAGTGATGGTCCTGTGTTTCTCCCTGTCTCCTTCCGTACCATGTGCCTTTTTTCCATCATAGTCCAAGATCCCCTCTCTCCTTCTTTCCACCAGAAACGCGTCACTATAGCCTCTCTTCATCTCACCATGTTCTCGTCAGACTTTCTTTTCTCCTATCTCATCTCTGCATAACTCTTTCTCGCATTTTCCACCCTCCCATTCTCTGATGATTCCACTGCCTGCGATATTGCTCAATGCATCCACTTTACAAGGATAAACACATTTATTAAGTTAAGTTGATAGTCGGAAATCGCAACACGCGGGGCGAGGTAAGAGGGAGTGTGTCGGGTGCGGGGGCGGGAGTCCTAGCGGGGCTCTCTCGGGGCGCCGATTCGGGGCGCCGCGTCACCACTCCATATCGAGGAACGACTTGAGGAAAGACTCGTGGATCTCCACAAACTTCATGTCGCAGTCGCGAATCTCGTAGCGGAGGAACTGTAATGACGTCATCAAATATCGATCGATACCCAATCGATAATCAATCGATACCTCGCGCTCGTGGTCCGCTCCGTCCTTGTCTCCCTTGAGCTTGTCGAACTCGTTGGCGATCTTGCAGATGATGTCGAACTTGGCGTTGATGAGCTGTAATTCAGAGTACAGTAACCCAAACTACAGTATACTACCGTACCCTGAGCAGTCTCGTCTCGAGCTCCACGCGATGTCCGTACTTGATGTTACGATCCTGAAGCGCGATCGATAATGATTCGGAAAGCACAATACACTTATTCAAACTACAGTATCCCTCATTGTGACTACCGTAACCCGACCACTCACGTGGTGCTCGTCCCAGATGTCGAGTCCCTGTGCCGCCTTGTCCAGCAGCTCGCCGAGGATTTCGAACCTATGACGTCATCAATCTATAATCGATCGATATCGGATCGATACCTGTCCTCCTCGAGTGTGCGGTCCTCGTGGGGCAGCGCCCACAGCATCGTCTCAATGTCCTTTACACGACGCTCGGTCGCCTGCCAGCGACGGCGCAGGTCCTACAATATCGATCCGTTATCGATTGATGACGTCATCCGCCCACGCACCGGCATGTACTTTTTACACAGCGAATCGGGCAGGTTCTTCATGTTCTTGTAGAAGCTGAGGTCCTTGGTCTTCAGCTCCTCCATCAGCTCCTCGTCCTCGGCAGGCACTGCAAATTCAGAGTACAGTAACCCAATTTCCACCTACAGTAACCCAAGCTACCGTACCGGGAATGGGCGTGCGCGACCTGACATATCCTCCGTAGGTGGGGTCCTCATGAAGGTGAAGCGACTTGGCAGTACGCACCGACGCCACCGACACGTCAGAGTCGGACTCCTAGGGGTACGGTAGTTAGGTATACGGTAAGCTGCCATACCTCGGTGACGATGGCGCTCTCGTAGACGATATCCTTGTTGAGGTCCGGCTCCGGGTCGCCCACTTCGGCGTTCGACAGATTCACCTGGGTACGGTAGTTACGGTACACGATGTTTACGGTACCTTGAGGTCCTCGAAGGCGTGGGTGGCTTCGGCAACTTCGGTCATGGTCGATAGACGGATCGATGGATGGGTGAGGGAATGACGGCAGGTCGGTGAGAGGAGACATAGCGGCTGGCAGAGAACGTTCCAGAAGTAGGCTAATGTGAGTTGGGCGAGATCGATTTGCATACATGCTGATTGAGAGCGGTCATCGACCGTCCAGAAACTTCTAGAAGAGCTGAAACTTCGGGGTTTCAACTGTAATGGACAAGTTTGTTGATAATGGGTAGTCGGGGTTATAGTGATAAAGTCATAGAGACAAGGGTTTGATCATCATGTGTTCTCCACATCCCAACACCGTATCGATATCTCATCCTATGTTTGCGTTCTCGCACCTCTCAAGGGGCTTGTGACTGTACCAGTAATGCAGTAGTGAGGGAGAGAGAGAGAGAGGGAGGAGAGATGAATGCCCGCCGCGACTCGAGTGCGGATGAGGTCATCCGAGACCATTCATCCCGCAAGGCTCAAGCCGGATGCATGTCAAGTGGCATAATTAGTAGATGACACCGTATTATGTCAACATCCGGAACTTGTGGCATCCTACTGTAAGAGTACCCCTGTAACTTGCACTATACACGCTTATAACTTTCTCGCCCGCCCGCAGCGAAATTGCATTTCGAAAATAGACTCTTGACTTCGCGTCCCTCAGACTTCGAGATTGTGCCTCACGGGATACACACACTCGCACAAGATTGCCGAATTTCACCCGCCCGTACTCGAAATCTCACTATCCAATCGAATCTCAAGGGGCCAGCTGGTAATGGATTATTGAGAGATGCGAAAGAGAAGGGCGCCAATTGCCATAACAGAGGATAATCCCGGAGAAAGGCAAGGATTACTGTAGTAAGCGGTTCTGTAATGGGTACTTGTGGAAAGAGCTAGGCCTAGGATTCTTGTGTAACACAAATAAATTTCGATGTCTAAACATACCGACTGGTATACTGTATGCTACTTCAGATGAACTGATTGTTGTTTCTCTTCCGTTCCTTGTACTCATATTTCCTCATAGTGTGAAGGGGGAGAGATTCACACTTATCCCCGTTCGCGCCACACTTCTCGCGCCTCGGGGCGCAAACCAAGTATCGGGTATACTGTATGCTCACCTCCACTCACTGCTCACTCCTATTCTAATTGGGATGTTTTGGGGGTGACATTGTTTGTGGTTGTGGGTACAGAGTGTTTGTATAGGTGGGCGCTGGAGGGAAGAGGCGAGAAGTTGTAGCGAGTGTAATATCGACTAGGTATAAGTATTTCACCCCATATATTATATTGTAAGTAATCTAAACGGGAAGATTTTGGTTTTTTTGGGGATTTACAATTAGGTATTTAGGTATTTAAGAAGTCGATTCTGTAAACAGGAGGCCTAAAGCGATGAGGAATTGAGTACCGAAGGGGTGTGAATAGAATACAATATCAACTTTCGCTACCCTCGTTTCTCGTGGACAAGTTGTAACATGTAGATACTGATGAATCACTCCACCATACAGTATCCCTCTCTCATTAGTGGGCGGGACCTGCTTCGCCAGCCAATCGCCGTCGCCCGCGGGGGCGGGGCCGGAAGCAGGCGACTGTACCCTCCTCCTCCATTCACACTCCAATCCGATTAGCTTCCGGTTAGCTGGATAGATTGTGTATTCATTCATTCTTTAATATGCGTGATTATCAGTGACTAGATATTTCGAGCTATCGAGCTATTGCAACGCATAACCTTTATGTTTCTCACGGTGTTTGCTAGAAAACAATTTGTAGTCGTGATGTAAAATGTGTTGATTTTTCTCTGCCGATACTTTAACTGTAACATATCGATCCAGAATGGACTCTCCCTCGGCTCCTGTTCCCGCCGCGATCCCGCCCTCTCTTCAGCAGATCATCCGAATGCGACAGGAGAGGTAAGAGAGAGAGAGAGAGAGAGAGAGAGAGAGAGAGAGATAGAGAGAGAGAGAGAGAGAGAGAGAAGAGAGACAGTTTTCTTTCCAGGAACCAGCGTACTCCGAAGTGCGCCCGCTGTCGCAATCATGGCACCGTCAGCGCCCTCAAAGGTACTGCTCTTTACTGTAGCAACAATACTGTAGTTGCTAGCAGATATTGTAGGAATATATATTACACAGGGCAGCATGGAAATTATTACACGTGACACGCGATGTTTCTTTATACCGCGATCTTGAAACGTACTTTGCAGTATAACGCGTTGAATGTGCGGTGGTGTGAGACATGCTCACGCACTCGGACTAGAGATGCCACATCACTTTACAAAACTTAAAAGCTTAAGACTGAGTGAAACACAGTCTGCCTTTGAGGGTATGCTTTCCCCCATGATGATGTAAGCGTAAGCCTTTATCTGCCCGGTAAAACGAGACTTACAGTACTCAGTAACTGTAACACAACCGGTAATGTACGATGCGGCAAACATTGAGCTAACTATATGCTATCTGTATTGTTTCAATAAACAAAATACAACTCTATACTTATGTAGTTTTTATAACATCTTAATTTCTCCAGGCCACAAGCGTTTCTGCAAGTGGAAGGACTGCATGTGCGCCAAGTGCACTCTCATCGCCGAGCGACAGCGCGTCATGGCCGCACAGGTACGGTAGGGGGTACTGTAGGCGCGGGGTACTGTAGGTTTCCTTGGGGTACTGTAAGTTCAACTTCAGGTGGCGCTTCGCCGGCAGCAGAGTCAGGAGGAGAAAGAGGCGCGCGATATCGAGAGCCTGCTAGGAGGCATGGGAAACGGTAGGTGCCCGGGGATACGGTAGGTTGAAAAAGAGATACGGTAGATTAGAATAGTGGAACAGTGGTGGGTGCTAATAGGATTCTTTAAAGTGTTTCAGTGATCACATTATAAACATTTACATTTACGTTACGTTTCACGAGATACTGAAATAGAGATGCTCCATTCATGATCAATGGTCAATTTCCGGTGCAACGAAACGCTCCGTGTTCACGCAACAAAACGTTAAAAATATTTTCGTGTTTATGAGGACAAGTTTCCAGCTTCCGAACTGCTCGAAATGCTGCGAAAAAACGAGGATGCTGAGCCAGCCGATCTCGCTCTCAACACGGACGAAGCAGGTCGGAAATCTCTCTCTCTCTCTCTCTCCTCTCTCTCTCCCTCTCTCTCTCCTCTCTCTCCCTCTCTCTCCTTCTCTCTCTCCTCTCTCTCCTTCTCTCTCTCCTCTCTCTCCCTCTCTCTCTCTCCCTCTCCTCATCCCGTGGTGTGAATCTGTGTGGATACAGTAGACTGCCTGTAACCCGAGGGGGCAAGTGCACTCACAAGGGCAACTCTATGCTAATGTGTCAACAATGGGGTGTGTTTGCGCGCACCTGTGGTGTGGTGGAATGGTTGCATTGCGTGCTCGTGAGAGTCAGTGAGAGGGGACAAGCCGGAGCGGACAATGGCCACCCACTGAGTTGGGGTATTGTAGGGTGGGGATAACATTACATCAGAGATGTTATAGTTGCAACACGCAAGATCCACTTTGCATGTGTTGGGATGAATGTGAGAATGTGTGCGAGCGAGTAGAAAGAATCTGTTCCGAATTGAGAGTCAGTGAAAGCAGGCATTCTCATCTAATCACACATGCTGATATGAGAGAGACGGGGAGAGAGAGAGATACGTGTTTGCACTTCTCTCTCATTCTCTGTCCATCACTCACAATGAGTGCAGGGTGATTTCACAGTGAAATGTTCGCAATAGACGTCTCTCTCACACACACCGGGGCGTTCCTTTTTTGTATGAGAGACTGCTGTATTGACCGGCCTCTCTCTCTCTCTCTCTCCCCTGCATCGCCCCCCACTCTCTCTCTCTCACCACACGCCAGAGAAACGAGAGCGCACGCGTCGCGACAAAACGCGTTGCCGGCCGCCCACCGGCGGACAGCACGATGGCCGAGTGGTTAAGGCGTTGGACTTAAGTTCCAATGGGCGCAAGCCTTCGTGGGTTCGAACCCCACTCGTGCTAAAAGTTTTGCGCGCATGTTGGAGGCGAGTGGGGGGTAATAGGGACCCGGGCGGGAATATTACACCCACCCACGGCCGTGTTGCTATAGTTTTACAGCAATTTTTAACGTGTTAAAGAGAGAGCCCACTGTAATGGGCGCGCGGCGTTCGAGCGATTGAGAGTGGCGCGCGGAAAACGGCTTATCCGCTTATCGTCGGCTGACTGCCCGAATAATGACTGCTTGTAGATTAATGAGATTGCATGGTTTTGAGAGAAAAGGCAGGTGAGACTCACAATATTGAAAAGGTCAAGAGTGAAGAGTGGGGGATGGGCGCGTTGCGCAACCGATGAAAGACTATAATGGGACGCTACATAAACAGTGAGGGATTAGATTTGTAAATATTGACTGCTGATTAGTGTATCGACTGATTACAGAGGCAGCAGACGCGCATGAAGAGACCATCTCACCGAAAAGAGAGCCGACAGAGGAAAAGTCCGTGGATGAGGTGAGAATTGAGAGAGAGAGAGAGAGAGAGAGAGAGAGAGAGAGAGAGATATGAGCTATGAGAGAGGTGTGCCAAAAGATGAACTGCCAACGAGTTAATAGCGCTATACGCTTCAACGCACTCATATGAATCCGAGTGACTGAATGCAAGCAATGAGAAGTCGATATAAGTTGATAAATAGCGATTACCGCCGCAATATATTTGCCCTTCTCCTCTGCGGACTTTCTCCGAATAAATCTCACTCTGACCCACTATGGTGGCAGACCGTTCTTGTAATTCAAAAGTGTTCTTGTCAGTTGGCATCTCTATGTCATTGCAGACAGTGGCTGTGTCTCAGGCGTTGTCCCTGCCGCACTCTCCGCAGATGGCACTCGCCAGTCCCGCCGACAGCGTCAGTCCTGTAGAGGTGGGATCATCGACTATGTAGTAGCAATTTCTGAGTGTCTTCTTCCAGTCCAGTAGAGGTATACGCTAGCGATCAGGTAGTAGCACTCTCTGACAATGAGTCAGTATCTTTTGCCAGTGGAGTTTGGTCTCCACTCCAACCAGATCTGACGAGTGCGTGACTGTGGTGATCAAAACGCGCTGTTGCAGACTGCGCACCAGTCTCCCCTGCTCTTCCCGCAGTTCCCCCTTCACTTGCTGCCGCAGTTCAACCCACTCTTCGCCTTCCCGCCCAGAATGCGCTTCCCCAACGGAGTCGGTGGGTATATGATGTTTCACTACATCATGAGAGAAACTGAAAAAAACAGACCGGCAGACCATTTGTCTTTTAGTTCGATACATTTAATAACAGTGGCCCGAGAAACCGACCGCGGTTGTAATCTGTTGACTATTGACAATGTCATTTTCAGCTCCGTTCCCTCTGCCGTACCCCGATTTCTTCCCGCACGCGGCTCAGACCAGCCCGATCGACTTCTGTCAGCGGAGAGACAAGTGAACGCGCGTCATTCCCATACTGCAACGTTTCCCTGTTTCAAGCGACATCTGTCATTAGAGAGTTTCACTGATAATGGTTAAAGAACTGTCTCATAATTTCATATTATTTTGGTCTCTGTCTTCAGATTAGTGGACTAGTGAATTTATCGAAACAAGAAAGTATATTTTGTGTAATTATTGAAAAAAGTGTGTTTTTGAAATTGCTCCGTGTATGTTGCCATTGAATCAAGTATTGCTTAACCAGTATCTATAGTGATTTTTTCCTCACATAATAAAGCGTTTCTATTCGGATTATGAACAAACTTGCGCATGTATGTGTAAAAAAACTAAATTAATGCGAATTCGAACCCATCGTGTCGAGAAACGACGTGGGGTACAGCAGCTCCAGAAGGCGACATCTCCAACGACGGCTGATAATATGGCTGATTTTACAGTACCCCGCGGCGGTCTACAGTACTCTCTCCGTGTATTGAACACCTCTTCACCCTACATGTGCGCAACCACGAACCCGTACTGAGTGGGATCCACGATCTTGGTCCACTCGTTGTTCTGCTCGTACAGCATATGATATATCTAGGAAGGTATGATAGTATATCAACTAGTAAGAGTGGAAGAAGGCGAAACCGACCATATGAGAGGGGGGGCATCATTATACGTTTCCATTCCACGAAGAAATATTCTTATCTATTTGTTCTCTGATTTACAATCGAACTTTTTCTTGTGCTTTCCCCATGATGCCTCTTTCTGATTGATTTTCGAGTGAGCGCTGCAAATGACTCAAATTGAACAGGTGAAGTCCTTTGAACAGGTGTTTTCACAGCATGAACATTTGCGCCCCCACTTTCATTCATTTCGCACGCTCGATTGATACGATGATACATCTTGACAGTACCATCCCCAACTTCACTTCTATCAGCGATACGTTTGGATTGGATATACAAGAGGTTAGTTGACAAGGCACACTCTTCGCGAACTGTGATCGTATTCTCTAACACTTCACTAATCGTAAAATTTCTGCATCTGTACATCATATTTTCACGATTACGCTTTACGATTACGGTTTACGAAAAGTCTTGTGACACTAAATCAATAATTTTTGTTTCTTCTGGTCTTCTACGAAGCCTTTTTCGTGTTTTCCATATGTGGAACTATTATCAATATATTCGGAGTTTATATGATACTATATAAGTCTCCGGCCACAATGAAAGACTATAGAATATACCTAGCTGCAGTACACGTGAGATTATCACTTACTTGTAAGTCAATGTCTTTTCATAGATATTTTCTATGGTGGACGAATATTTGGTGAGCCATTCGGAGCCTTTCATATACTTCCCTGTTCTCATTGCGAGTACTACCGGTTTTCCATCTACCGTCATTGGTTGCTTCGGAACAGCTGTGAGAAAATTGATGTTTTAATGGATAATACAGATGTGGCCAGGCACACGGCCCAATGTTGCCGATGTTGCCATTGTTGCCACTTTTAGCAACATGGCTGTAACTCAGTTCAAAGTTGAGTAATCGTCTCGTTATTGGGGTCGAATACAAGCTGATGATGTCATCTATTCGACTGTAATGTCTTTCATATCAATATCACACTCTCAGATGGAGTCGATATCTTCTGATCGATACCCTTGTTCGCACCCAGTGTGCGCAACTCGAATTAGCATAGACGAGAGGCGCTGATTGCGCGCAATGAATTGCCAGTGAGCGGTCACAGTGACACTCTCAGAGGATGTCGACTCTATCTGAGAGTGTGATATCGATATGAAAGACATTACCGTCGAATAGATGACATCACCAGCTTTCAATCGAGCCCAATAACGAGACGATTACTCAACTTTGAGCTGAGTTACAGCCATGTTGCTAAAAGTGGCAACAATGGCAACATCGGCAACATTGGGCCGTGTGCCTGGCCACATATGTACATTGTACATTTTAGGCCCTAATGCTTACCATGAAAACATGTATGTTCACTGCTATATTTATTCTAATAACATATCGAGCAACACAATTGATACATACCTATTCGTATTTTTCCATGATCAAAGAACACTTTCGAATTTTCATATTCATGGTTTGCATTTTGATTACGGATTTTAATTCATTTTGTACAGGCATACACTCTGTTTTGTGTGGTACCAGGGTTTTTCGTTTTTCAAACTTTTTTGTATAATGATTTAGAGAAATCAAAGTCATCTGTGGGAATGGTAAGAGTCTATGTCAAGTGTGTTGTTTCTCTAATAAGTATTTCAGATTTTTCCTCAACTCGCACCATTGTTTCATCTGGATAGATATTTTGTAGTAGTTTTACCTGAACTCAATCCACATATTTCCGAACTATTTTTCACTGTTATTTTTTCACAGTCTGTATTGGTAAAATGTCCGATCACAATGTCTTTTCACTTTAAGTCATTACAGTGGGCTCTCTTAGCTCTCATTTCTATAATATCTGTTTTATACCTGAAAAGATGCCCCGGAATGAGTTATAAAACCCGAAACATGAAACTGAAGTTCTTTTTCAGTTTGATTTTACAAGTGAGTCATGCGCAATGCTAGAAAAAAAATTATGTTCGGACAGGTTACAATTCCTCTTATTTACTTCGTAATTCCACTCGGGTTTATGGCTTTGATACTCATCTTAGAAGTTTGGAATGTATCAAGTAGGACATTGAATGTGAATTTCCACTTAATCTACTTTTTTCCAGAAATTGGAAACTTTGCATTAGTTATACTATGCTTCCATGGTCCACTGTCGACATTATGTTTATTCTTATTCAACAAAGGATATCGGGAGTGGGTAGAACAACTAATATGCTGCAAAAGTACGCTTTGATTTACAAATGCACTAAAACTAATTTTTGTTCAGGGAAACAACGAACGATTTCCACATCGACTAGAACTCAATGTGGCACAGTTAGAATTGTAAATCTTACCAATTAGGATCGGCGCGAAGCGCCGATCGTTTGGGTCATATCCAGCGGCGCGCAGAACCGCTCGGCCCGGAGAGCCACCAAAATCGCTTGTAAATCATTAAAGTAATGAATGTTTCAGAGTTTAATCATGATATTGTCTCTTAATCGTCCGTTGAGCAACTATAAACAAAAACAAAACATGAAACAATAGTTTAATACCCAAAAATATGTTTGCTGGTTAGGTCTGCACGTCTGTCAGGTAGTTGTTCAAAAGAAGCTGGTCGCTGATTCGCTGAAAGACCTGCTCACTAAATCCGCCACGCGCGCTCATTGGTTCGTGATGGGGGAGCGCTGTGCGGGAAAGCGCGATCGATAATGTGCAGACTGTTTGTGATTTGCGTCGTCGTTCACGCGCGTTGTATTGTTGTTGTTTGTTATATCTGTTGATTTACTTTAAACAAATACTGAGAGTTTCTGTGAAACTCAACGAAAAATTAACGTGATGATGTTTTGCTTCTCTCTGCGTCGTCTTTTTTTCTTTCTGCGTTGTTTTAAAACGTTTTCTACCTACATACAGATTGGCAGCGCTGCATTGTTTTGGTATTTGTTTTTTTTATTACTGCACTGTTTGCGCGTGAGTGCGTGATTATGTATACATGAGCAAAATGTCCTCGAAGACGATGACACTCTCGGAGACGTCTCTTCGCGAATCGATCGTTGAAGCCCGGATCTTCCGCAGCCGAGATCGAAACTTCCCCAGAAGCCGCAAGCAGGGGATGACAAGCATCACTAACACGGGACCACCGAAACCTGTGTTGGTGGAACTCGCAGAAGGCATTGTATTACTGTATTTTACCGTATCCCACCGTGAATTACGTAATTGATAATGTGTGCTACTTGATTCGAGATAAACATTCTGATTTATTCTGATTTATTCATTGTGTGCTTGCAGAGCATGGGCGTTGAGTAGGCATCGTAACTGAAATTGTGGACATCGTGACTCAATTTGGATAGTAGGACGGAACTGCAAAAGGACAGAGTTGCATTTGAGTTTTGGACGGAGTTGCAACACAAGAAGGACGGATTCGCAACATCGCCGAAACAGAGAACGGTAAAACTAGAATGTTAAATTAGTCAATGCCGTAGTGGAGCGGAGGATTTTATTCACAATCATTATTTTTTTCGTCAAAACGGTTTTTTTTGAACTATTGTTGTATAGTATTGTTTTTTTAAACATATTCAGTTTATGTAGTATATAAAGTTACACAAATAATAATTATTTTCAAATTTGAATAAAACACCGTAACTGTGTCAACTATTGATCATGACACACTTCATTCTCGCGCTTCTTTTCTGTTTTCGAATTTTTTTTATATTTATTGATTATTGATTTTTGTTGTGTTGTTGTTGTTTTTGTTTGTGTCGACACGATACCATTTCTGTTTGTGTGTACTCGTTGTATTATTACGTTTCAAGATGGACGGGCGTCCGAAACGGCAGAAGAAGCCTAATCGGAAATATGAAGATTTTATTATGGATTCAGGTATGAATTTGAAATGTTGTTATTGGGAGGTAATCGTTTATTTATATGACCTACGCCGATCTATGTATTAAAATTTTTAGGACGTTCCGGACGAGTCAAGAAGTGCGATTTGGCTGTAGGAAACGACATCGCCGACTTCGCATTCACGACGACATATTCCAAAAAAGGCAAAGGTGAGTGGGATGGTCATCTACTGAGAGGCCTATTCGTTCGTGTTCATCATCTACTACCTTGGGTTGAAACTGGTCACTGTTTTTTTTTTAAATTTATTGTTCATTTCGTTCAGACATCACCACTGAATCCTCCGCTGGAGTAGCGACGACGCCGCCGTCTCTGAAGAAGGCTGAGACGCACACCGAGGCGCGAGTGGCTGTGGATGCCTCCAAGTCCAAGCAGCTCTACCAGAAGTTGGACAAGAACAATATGGACAATATTGGACAACACGCTGAGAAATTATTTTTTAGTCGCTGAGCGTGCTGGTGTATGCTTCTCAAAAAGACGCAACTCATACGGCCGCACGACGACTGCGCATACTCTCATGATGCAGAATTGTGCTTCTGTCTTGCAGAGTGGTCAAGGAAGCAGAACGGTTAGTTTCGTTTGAATAGATGCATTCATTTAAAACTGATACAATTTCTAATTTCTTTTTTTCATTTCATTGTTGTGCCAGAATGAAAGAGAACAGTTGTATTGCAGATTCTGGAGTTCCTCGATGTACTCAGCGAATATGTCATCGTTTCTGGCAGATTGGAGAGAAAGCTGAAAGCTTCTCAAAAGCTCTCCGCGGTAAACTACGTCAATAGTACACAATTCCAGCGAGTGGGAGAAATTTGCAAATCCGTCCTTCCCATGTTGCACCTCCGTCCGTTGCAACTCTGTCCTTTTGCAGTTCCGTCCTACTATCTGAATGTGTCGTTTTCGTTTTTATTAATTCATTCATCACAAGTTGCATTGAATGAAACATAGTACGTTGTATCCATTATATTTTGTCGATTGCATACTTCACCAGGGCGACCGTCGTCTGCGCCTGCCGCCGTGGCTGAAGAAGGAGAAGGCGCTGCCGAGCGAGAACGAGAACGTGGGTCGGCTGTAGAAGCAGCTCAAGAACCTCAAGCTCTTCAAGTAAGTGTGTGCCAGGTTGGTGTATGTCAAAAAGTTCGAAACTGTCTTTGAAACTCGACTAGTGTTCACATCGAAGCGTTGCAGGAGGTGCGCTGTCCGAACCTGGGCGAGTGCTGGGGCGGCAGCGAGGACAGCATCAGCACTGCCACCATCATGCTCATGGGCAACACGTGAACGCGCGGCTGCGGTTTCTGCTCTGTCAAGGTGGGCGCGAGGGTGGTGTTGCCGAACTGATGGTCCCGCTCGTTTCGATCTCTGATCTCTCCTTAACTTGCCGCGTTCTTTTTCGGATATATACGGGGTATTTTGACGGTCTTTGGGTTGAGAGTAATTTTTGACTGACTGATTGACTAACCATGATCGGTGGTTGCAGACTGCGCGCGCTCCGCCGCCGCTGGACCCGCTGGAGACGGAGAAGACTGCGGAGGCGGTGGCCAGCTGGGGCGTCGACTACATCGTCCTCACCTCGGTCCACAGGTTGGTTACAATTAAAATTTATCATTCTTCCATGTGTATCGAGAATGTTTTTTTTTGTTTCTCCAAGTATACTATACATGTACACCATATTCTGTAGTGACGACCTGCCGGACGCAGGCTCTACCCACATGTCGGAGTGTGTCAAGGCGTTGAAGGCGAAGAAGCCGGAGCTGCGGTTCATGCGCGTTATATTCTGGTTGTTATTGTTGTTGTTGTTGTATGTTATATCTGTTTAAAAGTTAAAAAAAATTCTTCGCAATTCAACAAAAGGACATTCATTCTCTTTTGAAAAGTACAAGCGTAAAGTACCTCTGTTTGGGTTTATCTCAATTCAACAAAAGCACATGCATAAAACTATTTTTTCTACACTAAACTATAAACACAAACCTGCTCTCTCAAACGAAATGTAGAAACGTATACTTGATCGATAATTTATCAAAAGGGGCTATATAATATACTTTTTTATTTCTTATGAAAGCATTGTGAGAATCAATAAACAGCTATAGAACAATCGTTTAGTTTACAATGATGTTTTCATTTTCTGAATGTATATAAGTATAAGAGCTTTTTGATAGATGACTCATTTGATAAACGGGTTGATACAATGTGAGTGATAGAATGTGTATGTGCAATAGTATTATCATCTTGGCATTTGATTGTCAATGTATTTGTGATCGTTTTGAGAGAGCAGGTTTGTGTTTATAGTTTAGTGTAGAAATATTAGTTTTATGCATGTGCTTTTGTTGAATTGAGATAAACCCAAACAGAGGTACTTTACGCTTGTACTTTTCAAAAGAGAAATGTGGAGTTGAAACAGTTCTAAAAAGAGTTCTGAACAGAAACAGTTCTATGCTCGCAATAAATTGGGGTGCAAATCGAACAGGTGAAATCGCCAATCGACCAGGTGAAATCTTTAGAGCAGGTGTTTTGTGCCCATTTGCGGTGCGATCTTTTCATTCTTTCAGTACCACCCCATTTCAATAGTAAACGCCATACGCTCGATATATACATACGATGATACATCTTGACAGTACCATCCCCAACTTCACTTCTATCAGCGATACGTTTGGATTGGATATACAAGAGGTTAGTTGACAAGGCACACTCTTCGCGAACTGTGATCGTATTCTCTAACACTTCACTGTTCGTAAAATTTTTGCATCTGTACATTATGTTTTCACGATTACGCTTTACGATTACGGTTTACGAGAAGTCTCGTGACACTAAATCAATTTTTTTTTTTGTTTCTTCTGGTTTTCTACGAAGCCTTTTTCGTGTTTTCCATATTTGGAACTATTATCAATATATTTGGAGTTTATATGATACTATATAAGTCTCCGGCCACAATGAAAGACTATAGAATATACCTAGCTGCAGTACACGTGAGATTATCACTTACTTGTAAGTCAATGTTTTTTTTTCATAGATATTTTCTCTGGTGGACGAATATATGGTGAGCCATTCGGAGCCTTTCATATACTTCCCTGTTCTCATTGCAAGTACTACCGGCTTTCCATCTACCGTCATTGGTTGCTTCGGAACAGCTGTGAGAAAGTTGATGTGTTTTTTTTATATATTACATTTCAGGCCCTAATGCTTACTCTGAAAACATGTATGTTCACTGCTATATTTATCCTCATAACATATAGAGCAACACAATTGATACATACCTATTCGTATTTTTCCATAGTCAAAGAACATTTTCGAGTTTTCATAATCATGGTATGCATTTTGATTACGGATATTAATTCATTTTGTACAGGCATACACTCAGTTTTGTGTGGTACCAGGGTTTTTCGTTTTTAAAACCTATCTGTACAATGATTTAGAGAAATCAAAGTCGTCTGTGGGAATGGTAAGAGTCAATGTCAAGTGTGTTGTTTCTCTAATAAGTACTTCAGATTTTTCCTCAACTCGCACCTTTGTTTCATCTGGATAGATATTTTGTAGTAGTTTTACCTGAACTTAATCCACATATTTCCAAACTATTTTTCACTGTTATTTTTTCACAATCTGTATTGGTAAAATGTTCGATTACAATGTATTTTCACTTAAAGTCATTACAGTGGTCTCTCTTAGCTCTCATTTCTTCAATATCTGTGTCATACCTGAAAAGATGCCCCGGAATGAGTAATAAAACCCAAAACATGAAACTCAAATTCTTTTTTAGTTTGATTTTACAAGTGAGTTATGCGCAATGTTTGAAAAAAAAACTATATTTATATTCGGACAGGTTACAATTCCTCTTATTTACTTCGTAATTCCACTCACGTTTACGGCTTTAATACTCATCTTAGAAGTTTGGAATGTATCAAGTAGCATAATTGAAGTATATTATCAGCTTCATTCACTTTTTTCCAGAAATTGGAAACTTTGCATTAGTTCTACTATGTTTTCATGGTCCCTTGTCAACATTATGTCTATTCCTATTCAACAAAGGTTATCGGGAGTGGGTGGAACAACTACTATGCTGCAAAAGTACGCTTTGATTGACAAACGCACTAAAACTCATTTTTGTTCAGGGAAACAACGAACGATTTCCACATCGACTAGAATCGTCAATGTGGCACAGTAAGAATTGTAAATATTACCAATTGTATTTTATTATCGACTTACTTTGTCTCTCACGCAGTCATTGAAATTGTTTCATGCTGTGAATATAAAGTTCCTCATCACATCATCCTTAGTTGAAACTGTTCAAATGGGAGAGAGTGGAGAGAGAGGGCGGAATAGGGAGAGAGGGAAAGGGAAGGAGGGAGGGAGAGGGAGGAAGAGGGGTCTTGAGAGCTAGCTCGACTTTCTGATCGACTCTATCTTGCACTTGCGTACGAGACGGGGATACTCGATCCCACTCACAACTCTGTAATGCGAGAACATGCGAAAAGCTTGTGTCGTTAGTGATAGGATCAGCGCATTGTAATCTTTCTCTCTTTCTCTCTCTGTCTGTCTGTCTCTCTCTGTCTGTCTCTCTCTCTCTCTCTCTCTCTCTCTCTCTCTCTTTCTCTCTTTCCCCCTCTCTCTAATATTGATTACATTTCATCGATTTCATCGATTCATCGAACAGTCCGATATGCGCAGGTTTGTGTTAGTATTTGTAAACGTTTTATGCATGCGCTTTTGTTGATTTGGGTCAAGACAAACTGACTCTCTTTACGCGAGTACTTTTAAGAGATGATATATGTGCTTTTGTTAAAGGTAGTGTACCCTCTGAATCCCATATTAAAAATTATTACGAATGTATTATCAATGCCTTTTGGAAATATTTTCATGCCGTTTGTGGTTGTTTGTGATGAAAAATAATGAAATTAAAATTTATCAAAAATTAATTCAAATCCAACGTGATACGCATATTTACGCAACGATATGAGTTATGATTTTTAACAAACTTACTGCGTTTAGCAGATCATTTTTCTATTAGCTGTTCCCGCCAAATTCGTAAAAGAAACACATATTAAAAATGTAATCCAAAATAAGAATGACATAGGAAACAATACAAACACATGGAAATAAATTGTCTTTAATGAAACAGCCGATAGTGTGGTCAAATTGTGTAACTTCGTGCAAGTTGTGCACACACCTCCGAGCTGATTAAAAGTTATTAGATTCTACGATTTCTCACTCCAATTTTCAAATATTTTTTTAAACTTATTTGTTTCAGAATGTATATTTGCATTATCATAATATACTCATTGAATCGTAAACAATGACATGTTATATCTACGCATACACCCAGATTCAGAGGGTACACTACCTTTAAATTCTCACATCGATTTTGTAGAGTTGAAACAGTTTTTACATCGATTTCGTGGAGTTGAAACAGTTCTTACATCGTTATTGTGGAGTTGAAACAGTTCTTACATTGATATTGTGGAGTTAAAACAGTTCTTACATCGATAATGTGGTATTAAAATAGTTCTTACATCGATATTGTGGAGTTGAGACAGTTCTTACATCGATATTGTGGAGTTGAAACAGTTCTTACATCGATATTGTGGAGTTGAAACAGTTCTTACATCTATATCGTGGAGTTGAAACAGTTCTTACATCGATAATGTGGTATTGAAACAGTTCTTACATCGATATTGTGGAGTTGAAACAGTTCTTACATCGATATTGTGGAGTTGAAACAGTTCTTACATCGATATTGTGGAGTTGAAACAGTTCTTACATCGATATTGTGGAGTTCAAGCAGTTTTTACATCGATTTTGTGGAGTTGAAACAGTTCTTACATCAATATAGTGGAGTTGCAAAAGTTCTTACATCGATATTGTGGAGTTGAAGCAGTTCTTACACCGATATTGTGGAATTGCAACAGTTCCTACATCGATATTGTGGAGTTGAAACAGTTCTTACATCGATATAGTAGAGTCGAAACAGTTCTTACATAGATGTTGTGGAGTTGCAACAGTTCTTACATCGATATTGTGGAGTTGAAAGAGTTCTTACATCGATATTGTGGAGTTGAAACAGTTCTTACATCGATATTGTGGAGTTGAAACAGTTCTTACATCTATATCGTGGAGTTGAAACAGTTCTTACATCGATAATGTGGTATTGAAACAGTTCTTACATCGATATTGTGGACTTGAAACAGTTCTTACATCGATATTGTGGAGTTGAAACAGTTCTTACATCGATATAGTGGAGTTGAAACAGTTCTTACATCTATATCGTGGAGTTGAAACAGTTCTTACATCGATAATGTGGTATTGAAACAGTTCTTACATCGATATTGTGGAGTTGAGACAGTTCTTACATCGATATTGTGGACTTGAAACAGTTCTTGCATCGATATTGTGGAGTTGAAACAGTTCTTACATCGATACTGTTGAGTTGAAACAGTTTTTACACCGATCTTGTGAAGTTGAAGTTGTAGATTTGAATTTGCCGCGCAGCTCGCGCGCAGCGTAGAATCTGCGTAGCTGTCCTTTTCACGTTGCCGTACTCGGCGCACTCTAGCCTCTTTCTACGTGTTTTTATTATCTGTGCGGTTGGTTTGTTTTTGTTGTTTTCGTTTTTTTGTCGAGGTGATTTAATCGGGTTTCGTTTTTTTATATTTTTGTCTTTCTTGGTCTGTCTTCCTTTTACGTCATTTAGACTCTGTGAGACACCTTTTTGTATTAGTTTTGTTTCTTCGGTCAGATACTTGTCACCTAGGTTCGCCAGAATATTTCAATAATTGTTATGTACAGTTCGGTGTGCTGAGATCCCGACAAATCGCGTGTCGGGAAAAGTTCTCTAAATTCTTTATCTGCAGGGTATGGCGAACAACTTGAACCTTTCCAACGTCACTGTCGCGGATTTCCAGGCGCTCGTTCGCGCCGCATGCGCCCCGCCGCCTCCTCCCGCGAGGCCTCTTCCTGCCCCGCTGACGTCGAGAAGCTACGACGTCCAGACGAAATTCAACCACGAGCTGCTCTCACTCCTCGACAAGCTGGAGGTGCAGACTGCGGATCCGGACGCCAAGAACCTGCTCGCGGAGGCAACAAAGAAGCTCGAGGACCGGAACACTCTTCTGGCGGCTGCAGACAAGGATCCGGCAGTGATGTCAATGGCGGACAAAGTTGCAGCTTCGGATCCCTTTCAGGTGGTGAAAGTAAAAACGGAGTCGGGCTGGCGGTGGCGCTTGCGGCTTTTAGCGGAGGCCACTCTGTCCGGCAGCAGCCTTTTCGGAGCGGGGGGAGGAGCTCGGGCAGCTCTTCCTCCTATCGCCACCGCCCGTACTCCCCCTCTCGCGATCGCCGAAGTCGCAGCCCGCCTAGGACTGCTGGTAGGATCGAGCAGCGCTGCTTCCGTTGTGGCCGCACCGGACACACTGCCCGGTCGTGCACTGCGTCCCTCCCCTCTTCTTCCCGCCACTGGTGAGCATAATCTGTTTCAGCAAGTTTCGGAGTGTGTCGAGTTTTGGTCATTGATTGGGGCTGAACCCTGTGTCATTAAAGTGATTTCGGAAGGTTATTCGCTCAACCTCGTGGCGCCGCCGCCGCTAGGCATAGTTGATAGTAACCGCAAACCTGCCCTGGCGGACGCTTCTTTCGTTGGCGATCAAGTGAACGCTCTTTTGGCCACTGGCGTCATTATGCGATGCTCATCGCCTAGCCTTGTCAGCCCTCTCGCAGTAGTTACAAATGCATCTGGCAAGAAGCGGCTGATTCACGACCTTTCCCTGCTCAACTTGTCAATAGCCAAGAATCATTTCAAGTACGAGGACCTAGGCGTTGCCTGGGACACTTTGCCGTTTGGAGGTTTTGCTGCGACGTTCGATTTCCGTGCGGGCTACCATCACGTGCGCATGGCAGACGATACTAAGAGTCTATTGGGTTTTGAGTGAAACGGCGAAAACTACGTGTGGAATGCTTTGCCGTTCGGTCGATCAGCTGGTCCTTATTTGTTCACCGAGCTGTTCAAAGTGTTCGTGAAAAGATGGCGTGAGATGGGTATTCACATGTTTCTTTATCTTGACGATGGTATGGTTTTGGGGGAGACTAAGGAGGAGGTTCAGAGGGCAGTCCGCATCATCCGAGCCGATCTGTTGTCTGCCGGCGTGGCCATGGCGGAGGAGAAGTGTTCGTGGGAGTCATCTCCAACCGTCGAGTGGCTTGGCTTCCGAGTGGACCTCCGACTCGGCCAGGTCGCACCGTCAGACAACAGATTGTCGAAAGCCATCAGCATGGCGAGCTCTCTTGAGAGTCGGATGATCAAGTATAAGAAATTAAAATACTCCCAGACATTACAGTATCAAAGGTCAGCATATAGAAAACGTTTCCACAGTTTGAGACTTGGGAATCAACATTGATTCTGATCTCAAATTCTCAGGTCACATTGAAACCATAACAAAATCCACTACTGCTAAAGTCAATCACATCTTGCGAGCATTTTCCAGTACAGACACATCATTATATGTGAAATTGTTCAAGACTTCTATTCGCCCTTGTCTTGAATACGGTACAGAAATATTTAATCAGCCAAGTAATAGCAATCTGACAAAACGCTTAGAGACACCATTGCGGTATTTCACAAAGGAGGTTTTCAAAAGATGTAATCCATCTTTACCTATACCATCATATCCAGATCGTCTTGCACTCATGGGTTTACAGTCATTATATGAACGTAGGCAACATAACGATTTAGTAACCTTGTACAAAATCCTTACAAACCGATTACATTTAGATCAAAACCATATTCCAGCCATTCATTACTCGAGATACAACACTAGATCTCACGAAAAACAAATTGCGATTCCTAGAAATAAGTATAAAGATGAAAATTTCTATTTTAATCGGGTAGTTAAACCGTGGAACAACCTTCCGTTCAATCTTAATAACGTATATTCAGTTTCCGATAAGAGAAAACTATTGTCGAATTGTGACGTATTAATGGGGCCGGGTTGGCCAAGTGGATAGCGTCACAGCTTGCTAAGTGAACGGTCGCTGGTTCGATTCCCCTCGCGGGCGATTGTTCTACCGAATTCCACTACCTCCCGGTGGGCCGCGTGAACCCACTCTCACTCTCTGAGAGCCCTACCATCGGCGGCGGCAGACTTTCAAGATCTTCTACCACGCCTCGCATCCGGAACTGGTCACTTCGCGATGTTCACGCCCATCTACCATGAACAGTCAGGACTCGCGCCGCACTGTTCCAGCCAAGGAGCCCCAATACCCCACTGTAGGATTGTGTGTGCTTCCAGATAACCCATCATGCTACCATTGTATGTACATGTCGGAATCAGGCTGATAAACAAACAAACAACAAACGTATTAATGTTTGGTCAACTCCCCCACTTTTTGTAGACTTTCATCTTTGTCGTGTAATATGTTGATGTTGATGTTATTAACCTCTCATTTTTGTACGTTTTTATGTAACGTGAGGGCCCCCCAATAAGTAGCTGGTCAGCCTAGGGTTAGCCTTGTTTATCCACATATTTTTCATGCTTGCCTTTTATCGTTATCACTTCTCCCTTGCCGTGGAAATAAACACTTCAACATCAAACTGTCCTCTCTACAGTCACTGATTGGGTCGTTGGTGTCGCTTCATCTGGTGGTTCCAGAAGCGGCACGGGAAACGAGGACGCTCATGAGGTCGGCGGCAGCTGCAGATGAGGCGGGCAAGAGGATGGTCGTGGTGTCGGAGGAGATGCGTGCTGATGGTAGGTGGTGGATGAACAAGTTGGCAACAGGATGCACGCGTTCGTTTACGGAAACAGTTCCCTTACCCAATGCCACTCTGTCCACGGACGCGTCCGCCACCGGCATTGGGGCAGTGCTGGAGGACGTGGACAGGAAGTTGACATCCTCTAGGAATCTGTATGCCGAAGAAGTTGGCGAGTCTAGTACGTTCAGAGAGTTATCCGGCATTCGATTTGGGGTGACAACGTTTGCTAGGACTTTGGCTGGGAAGTGTGTTTTGATTCAATTGGACAATACGTCAGCAGTAGCCATTCTGCACGAGGGAAGCATGATTGAGAAGTTGGACCAGATTGCTAGAGAAATTAGGGGCGCTCTCGAGTCGGTTAACGCGCATTTCACGGTGAGGTGGCTTTCCAGGGAACTGTTGGTGGAAGCGGATGAGCTCAGTCGAAGAACGTATGGGGACGATTGGGGTATCAGGGACGACATATTCGGAGAGTTGAATGCGACGTTCGGTCCTTTCAGCTGTGACGCCTTTGCCGACTCGCGCAACAACAAGTGTCTCAAGTTCTACAGCCGCTACTTCACCGCTGGCGCCGCCGGAGCCGACATTTTCAGGTATATGGATGTGTGGAGGAATGAGAGATTGTGGGCGGTCCCCCCGCCCAGGTTGGTGGCCCGTACCCTTCGTTTCATGCGCCATTTTGCGACCACAGGTGTGTTAGGCTTGCCTCTATGGGCGTCGCGTGATTACTACCTTCTAGTATTAAATGACCGGGGCCGTTGGAGACAGTTCGTCAAGGGAGCACGCATTTACCAAGCGGGCGAGCGCGTTGCGATCCCCGGGACCGGCGGCAATCAGCTGTTTCAGAACCCCACTCTCCACTTCCCTTTTGCGTTCATCCTCATTGACCCCGATCTTTGCTAGTTCTAGCACGTTCCTTCCATCCTCTTTGTATGCGCGGCTTTTCAAATCGTAGTTTCCACGTAGTGTAGCGGAGTGGGAATTGTAGATTTGAATTTGCCGCGCAGCGCGCGCGCTGCGTAGAATCTGCGTAGCTGCCTTTTTCAACGTTGCCATAATCGGCGCACTCTAGCCTCATTCTACGTGTTTTTATTCCCCCCGTCCACCCCGCGGCCGCCCTCCACCTGTCTCCCCTTCCGAAATGAGGCACGCAACACCGGTTTTGTTTTAGGGGCGATTTTGTCGACGCTCGCCCTGGTCGACAAGAAGCTAGGAATCAAGGCAGGTCGCCTTGCCAAGAAAGCGCTCGTGCTGAGAAGCTCTCCCGCCACGGCGAGAAGCTACGCGGCGGCGTTCAGGAATCTGATGAAATTTGCCGCTTCGGAGTCGCTAGACCATGACGACGTCTTCACACTGCTCGGATATCTTCTGCACAAGTGGGAGAAGGGAGCCGCTGCGGGCTCTCTACGAGGAATCCAGGCAGCATACAGGTGCGTACCTGGGAAGTGATGTGTAGCTCTTTGCACGAGAGAAGGTTGTCCTTTCCAGTTGGTATACCGGTACGTCGTCTTTGCCGAGCGGAGTGGACCGACTGCTGAAGGCCGTCCTCGCTGCAGCCGCAAGAGCAAGATCTGTCAGGCACCACGTACCCGTCCCGCTGGCTTCTCTGACCGCACTCGGATTCGGCTCAACGGAGGGAAGCAGGGAGGTCAGGGCGTCGGCGCTGGCCTGGCTCAGCTACCACGCTCTGCTACGTGTGTCGGAGGCAGTATCTCTTGTGTGGACGGACATCTCGGACAATGGCGGTGAGCGAAATGCCTCTCGGCGGCCATTTGATTTGGAAGAAGTTTTATTATTAGTTTAGACGTGCTGGCGGTGCATGTGAGAAGGGCCAAGAACGATCAGTTGGCCGAAGGACGCACGTCCTTCATCTCCGCGGGAACGCCTGGATGCGCTGCATGGCGAACGTATGCCGCGCGACGAGCCTCTCCCTCCTCTCCTGTCTTCCCCAACCTTAACAACGGACGCCACATGACGACCGATGCTGTAAGGAAGGAGCTGCGATGAGCGGCAGCGCGGGCCGGAATCCCTTTATTCACTCCGCATCAGCTGCGCAGCGGGGGGGCTACACACCTGGCCGCCAAGGGTCTCCCCGCCGAGGAGATTCAGCGTCGAGGACGCTGGGAGTCCGCATCCTCTCTCTCGTCTTACATAAGGGATCTTCCCGCCGCGCAAGGTATCCGTTAACGACCCCTCTCATTGCTTGCCTTTCTGTACCGTTGACCGTATTGTTGGGTGTTGAATTGTGTTTGTCGTAATCCATTCATTGTTTCTATTTCGCTGTTGAACCACTTGGTTGTATTTAAAGGCTGACGTCCAGTCACGAGGTGTTTATTGCGTGCAATAATATATGTTCCTTCTGTGTGTTGCTGTGGTGTTGCTGTGGGGGGGATACGGTAGCGAGATTAGAAATACGGTAGCTTTCTTTGGTTCTTCTTATATGCCTCCGATGGCCACGCTCGCCTGGCCCGTAACGTTCTTTTCAGCCATTTCAGCCTTGCAAACCGCCGGGCGGTCCGTGGTCGTGCCTGTCTCCCTTCACCTAGTTCGCGGCTCTACCCTCCCTTTTGTGCTCTATCGAGTAATTAAGCAGTGATGTAACAGTATGATTGTATACCGAACAGAATAAAGCACGTTCCTTCCATCCTCTTTGTATGCGCGGGTTTTCAAATCGTAGTTTCCACGTAGTGTAACGGAGTGGAAACAGTTCTTACATCGATATTGTGAAGTTCAAGCAGTTCTTACATCGATATTGTGGAGTTGGAACAGTTCTTACACCGATATTGTGGGAGTTGAAACAGTTCTAAAAAGAGTTCTAAACAGAAACAGTTCTATGCTCGCAATAAGTTGCGCGCGGTGGGGTGCAAATCGAACAGGTGAAATCGCAAATCGAACAGGTGAAATCTTTAGAGCAGGTGTTTTGTGCCCATTTGCGGTGCGATCTTTTCATTCTTTCAGTACCACCTGTAAACGCCATACGCTCGATATATACATACGATGATACATCTTGACAGTACCATCCCCAACTTCACTTCTATCAGCGAAACGTTTGGATTGGACATACAAGAGGTTGGTTGGCCAGACAGACTCTTCGTGAATCGTGATCGTACTTCCCCACATTCGTAACACGATATACGTTTTTTGTTTGTTGAAAAGTCGGTATTGCATTTGTACATTCCGCATTAACGATTACGGTTTACGAGAAGTCTGTTGTGAACCTTAATCCATAATTTTGTTTCTTCTGGTCTTCTACGAAGCCTTTTTCGTGTTTTCCATATGTGGAACTATTATCAATATATTTGGAGTTTATATGATACTATATAAGTCTCCGGCCACAATGAAAGACTATAGAATATACCTAGCTGCAGTACACGTGAGATTATCACTTACTTGTAAGTCAATGTCTTTTTTCATAGATATTCTCTCTGGTGGACGAATATATGGTGAGCCATTCGGAGCCTTTCATATACTTCCCTGTTCTCATTGCAAGTACTACCGGCTTTCCATCTACCGTCATTGGTTGCTTCGGAACAGCTGTGAGAAAGTTGATGTTTTTTTTTTAAATTACATTTCAGGCCCTAATGCTTACTATGAAAACATGTATGTTCACTGCTATATTTATCCTCATAACATATAGAGCAACACAATTGATACATACCTATTCGTATTTTTCAATGGTCAAAGAACACTTTCGAGTTTTTATAATCATGGTATGCATTCCGATTACAAATACTAATTCATTTTGTACAGGCATACACTCAGTTTTGTGTGGTACCAGGGTTTTTCGTTTTTAAAACCTATCTGTACAATGATTTAGAGAAATCAAAGTCATCTGTGGGAATGGTAAGAGTCAATGTCAAGTGTGTTGTTTCTATAATAAGTACTTCAGATTTTTCCTCAACTCGCACCTTTGTTTCATCTGAATAGATATTTTGTAGTAGTTTTACCTGAACTTAATCCACATATTTTCGAACTATTTATCAGTCTTATTTTTTCACAATCTGTATTGGTAAAATGTTCGATTACAATGTCTTTTTTACTTTAAGTCATTACAGTGGGCTCTCTTAGCTCTCATTTCTTTAATATCTGTATTATACCTGAAAAGATGCCCCGGAATGAGTAATAAAACCCGAAACATGAAACTGAAGTTCTTTTTCAGTTTGATTTTACAAGTAAGTCATGCGCGATGCTTGAAAAAAACTATATTTTTATTCGGACAGGTTACAATTCCTCTTATTTACTTCGTAATTCCAATCGGGTTTATGGCTTTGATACTCATCTTAGAAGTTTGGAATATATCAAGTAGGACATTTAATGTGAATTTCCACTTCATCTACTTTTTTCCAGAAATTGGAAACTTTGCATTAGTTCTATTATGTTTTCATGGTCCTTTGTCAACATTATGTCTATTTCTATTCAACAAAGGATATCGGGAGTGGGTGGAACAACTAATATGCTGCAAAAGTACGCTTTGATTCACAAATGCACTAAAACTCATTTTTGTTCAGGGAAACAACGAACGATTTCCACATCGACTAGAACTCAATGTGGCACAGTTAGAATTGTAAATATTACCAATTAGGATCGGCGCGAAGCGCCGATCGTTTGGGTCTTATCCAGCGGCGCGCAGAACCGCTCGGCCCGGAGGGCCACCAAAATCGCTTGTAAATCATTAAAATAATAAATGTTTCAGAGTTTAATCATGATATTGTCTCTTAATCGTCCGTTGAACAACTATAAACAAAAACAAAACATGAAACAATAGTTAAATACCCGAAAATATGTTCGCTGGTTAGGTCTGCACGTCTGTCAGGTAGTTGTTCAAAAGAAGCTGGTCGCTGATTCGCTGAAAAACCCGCTCACTAACCCCGCCCCCGCGCGCTCATTGGTTCGTGATGGGGGAGCGTTGTGCGGGCGGGAAAGCGCGATCGATAATGTGCAGACTGTTTGTGATTTGCGTCGTCGTTCACGCGCGTTGTATTGTTGTTGTTTGTTATATCTGTTGATTTACTTTGAACAAATACTGATAGTTTTTTGTGAAACTCAACGAAAAATTAACGTGATGATGTTTTGCTTCTCTCTGCGTCGTCTTTTTTTCTTTCTGCGTTGTTTTAAAACTTTTTCTACCTACATACAGATTGGCAGCGCTGCATTGTTTTGGTATTTGTTTATTTTATTAGTGCACTGTTTGCGCGTGAGTGCGTGATTATGTATACATGAGCACAATGTCCTCGAAGACGATGACACTCACGGAGACGTCTCTTCGCGATCGATCGTTGAAGCCCGGATCTTCCGCAGCCGAGATCGAAACTTCCCCAGAAGCCGCAAGCAGGGGATGACAAGCATCACTAACAACGCGTACGCATCCACGGGACCACCGAAACCTGTGTTGGTGGAACTCGCAGAAGGCATTGTATTACTGTATTTTACCGTATCCCACCGTGAATTACGTAATTGATAATGTGTGCTACTTGATTCGAGATAAACATTCTGATTTATTCTGATTTATTCATTGTGTGCTTGCAGAGCATGGGCGTCGAGTAGGCATCGTAACTGAAATTGTGGACATCGTGACTCAATTTGGATAGTAGGACGGAACTGCAAAAGGACAGAGTTGCATTTGAGTTTTGGACGGAGTTGCAACACAAGAAGGACGGATTCGCAACATCGCCGAAACAGAGAACGGTGAAACTAGAATGTTAAATTAGTCAATGCCGTAGTGGAGCGGAGGATTTTATTCACAATCATTATTTTTTCCGTCAAAACGGTTTTTTTTGAACTATTGTTGTATAGTATTGTTTTTTTAAACATATTCAGTTGATGTAGTATATAAAGTTACACAAATAATAATTATTTTCAAATTTGAATAAAACACCGTAACTGTGTCAACTATTGATCATGACACACTTCATTCTCGCGCTTCTTTTCTGTTTTCGATTTTTTTTTATTTTTATTGATTATTGATTTTTGTTGTGTTGTTGTTGTTTTTGTTTGTGTCGACACGATACCATTTCTGTTTGTGTGTACTCGTTGTATTATTACGTTTCAAGATGGACGGGCGTCCGAAACGGCAGAAGAAGCCTAATCGGAAATATGAAGATTTTATTATGGATTCAGGTATGAATTTGAAATGTTGTTATTGGGAGGTAATCGTTTATTTATATGACCTACGCCGATCTATGTATTAAAATTTTTAGGACGTTCCGGACGAGTCAAGAAGTGCGATTTGGCTGTAGGAAACGACATCGCCGACTTCGCATTCACGACGACATATTCCAAAAAAGGCAAAGGTGAGTGGGATGGTCATCTACTGAGAGGCCTATTCGTTCGTGTTCATTATCTACTACCTTGGGTTGAAACTGGTCACTGTTTTTTTTTTTAAATTTATTGTTCATTTCGTTCAGACATCACCACTGAATCCTCCGCTGGAGTAGCGACGACGCCGCCGTCTCTGAAGAAGGCTGAGACGCACACCGAGGCGCGAGTGGCTGTGGATGCCTCCAAGTCCAAGCAGCTCTACCAGAAGTTGGACAAGAACAATATGGACAATATTGGACAACACGCTGAGAAATTATTTTTTAGTCGCTGAGCGTGCTGGTGTATGCTTCTCAAAAAGACGCAACTCATACGGCCGCACGACGACTGCGCATACTCTCATGATGCAGAATTGTGCTTCTGTCTTGCAGAGTGGTCAAGGAAGCAGAACGGTTAGTTTCGTTTGAATAGATGCATTCATTTAAAACTGATACAATTTCTAATTTCTTTTTTTCATTTCATTTTTGTGCCAGAATGAAAGAGAACAGTTGTATTGCAGATTCTGGAGTTCCTCGATGTACTCAGCGAATATGTCATCGTTTCTGGCAGATTGGAGAGAAAGCTGAAAGCTTCTCAAAAGCTCTCCGCGGTAAACTACGTCAATAGTACACAATTCCAGCGAGTGGAAGAAATTTGCAAATCCGTCCTTCCCATGTTGCACCTCCGTCCGTTGCAACTCTGTCCTTTTGCAGTTCCGTCCTACTATCTGAATGTGTCGTTTTCGTTTTTATTAATTCATTCATTACAAGTTGCATTGAATGGAACATAGTACGTTGTATCCATTATATTTTGTCGATTGCATACTTCACCAGGGCGACTGTCGTCTGCGCCTGCCGCCGTAGCTGAAGAAGGAGAAGGCGCTGCCGAGCGAGAACGAGAACGTGGGCCGGCTGAAGAAGCAGCTCAAGAACCTCAAGCTCTCCAAGTAAGTGTGTGCCAGGTTGGTGTATGTCAAAAAGTTCGAAACTGTCTTTGAAACTGGACTAGTGTTCACATCAAAGCGTTGCAGGAGGTGCGCTGTCCAAACCTGGGCGAGTGCTGGGGCGGCAGCGGTTACAGCATCAGCACTGCCACCATCATGCTCATGGGCAACACGTGAACGCGCGGCTGCGGCTTCTGCTCCGTCAAGGTGGGCGCGAGGGTGGTGTTGCCGAACTGATGGTCCCGCTCGTTTCGATCTCTGATCTCTCCTTAACTCTTCTTCTTCTTCTTCTTCTTCTTCTTCTTCTTCTTCTTCTTCTTCTTCTTCTTCTTCTTCTTCTTCTTCTTCTTCTTCTTCTTCTTCTTCTTCTTCTTCTTCTTCTTCTTCTTCTTCTTCTTCTTCTTCTTCTTCTTCTTCTTCTTCTTCTTCTTCTTCTTCTTCTTCTTCTTCTTCTTCTTCTTCTTCTTCTTCTTCTTCTTCTTCTTCTTCTTCTTCTTCTTCTTCTTCTTCTTCTTCTTCTTCTTCTTCTTCTTCTTCTTCTCTCTTCTTCTTCTTCTTCTTTCTTCTTCTTCTTCTTCTTCTTCTTCTTCTTCTTCTTCTTCTTCTTCTTCTTCTTCTTCTTCTTCTTCTTCTTCTTCTTCTTCTTCTTCTTTTCTTCTTCTTCTTCTTCTTCTTCTTCTTCTTCTTCTTCTTCTCTTCTTCTTCTTCTTCTTCTTCTTCTTCTTCTTCTTCTTCTTCTTCTTCTTCTTCTTCTTCTTCTTCTTCTTCTTCTTCTTCTTCTTCTTCTTCTTCTTCTTCTTCTTCTTCCTCTCTCTCTCTCTCTCTCTCTCTCCTCTCTCTCTCTCTCTCTCTCTCTCTCTCTCTCTCTCTCTCTCTTCTCTCTCTCTCTCTCTCTCTCTCTCTCTCTCTCTCTCTCTCTCTCTCTCTCTCTCTCTCTCTCTCTCTCTCTCTCTCTCTCTCTCTCTCTCTCTCTCTCTCTCTCTCTCTCTCTCTCCTCTCATTCTCTCTCTCTCATTCTCTCTCTCTCATTCTCTCTCTCTCATTCTCTCTCTCATTCTCTCTCTCTCATTCTCTCTCTCTCATTCTCTCTCTCTCATTCTCTCTCTCTCATTCTCTCTCTCTCATTCTCTCTCTCTCATTCTCTCTCTCTCATTCTCTCTCTCTCATTCTCTCTCTCTCATTCTCTCTCTCTCAATCTCTCTCTCTCATTCTCTCTCTCTCATTCTCTCTCTCTCATTCTCTCTCTCTCATTCTCTCTCTCTCATTCTCTCTCTCTCATTCTCTCTCTCTCATTCTCTCTCTCATTCTCTCTCTCTCTCGCGCTCTCTCGCGCTCTCTCCACGCACCAAATGTACTCTTGAGGTTGACGGCGTTTCAACAAGCGCAATTGCTACTGAGTAGTGAGATCATGCACACTATCTCCTTCTCTCTCTCTCTTTACCTCTACTCCCCTCTCTCTTCTTCTCTCTCTCTCTCTCATTCTCTCTCTCTCATTCTCTCTATCTCTCTATCACTCTATCTCTCTCTCTCCTTCCCTCCCTACCTACCTCCCTCCTTCTTTGTCTCTCTTTGTATATCAGTTTTGCTTTGATTTTTGTCACAATATATACACATATTCATAGTGTAGCTTTTGTTTTTTTGTTTAAGAAATAACAGTAAGAAAAACGATAAAAAGCATTGAATAAAAAAATAAAATAAAAAATAAATGGTCCGCCACGAAGAGCACTTTTGGACGAGTGTTCTGTAATTTTTAGTTTCATTTTCGGATAAATACGGGTATTTTGACGGTCTTTGGGTTGAGAGTAATTTTTCGACTGACTGATTGACTAACCATGATCGGTGGTTGCAGACTGCGCGCGCTCCGCCGCCGCTGGACCCGCTGGAGCCGAAGAAGACTGCGGGCGGAGGCGGTGGCCAGCTGGGGCGTCGACTACATCGTTCTCACCTCGTCCACAGGTTGGTTATAAGTAAAAATTTATCATTCTTCCATGTGTATCGAGAATGTTTTTTTGTTTCTTCAAGTATACTATACATGTACACCATATTCTGTAGGGACGACCTGCCGGACGCGGGCTCTACCCACCTGTCGGAGTGTGTCAAGGCGTTGAAGCCGAAGAAGCCGGAGCTGCGGGTCGAGTGCCTGCTGCCCGACTTTGGCGAAGACGAGAACGCCATTCAACTACTAGCAAAGTTGGTTTACTCGTTTTGTTATCGCTGCTTAATTTGTACATTTGCCATTCTTCCATGATTTACTTTTGTTACTCGAAAAGTCGGTGAATTTAACAACTTGTTTTTGCTGCTTGCTTCATTGACTAATTCTTTCACTTTGTTTTGCATTGACGTTTCAGTTCGGGTATAGAGGTGTATGCGCACAACGTGGAGACGGTGGAGCGTCTGACTCCGTGAGTGCGCGACCCGCGCGTCAAGTACCGCCAGTCGCTCGCCGGAATGCAGCTCGCGAAGAGGACCAACCCGCAGCTCATCACCAAGACGAGCATCATGCTCGGCCTGTGCGAGACGCCTGTTATCACTGTTCGAAATGAGAAATTGTCGCACAGAGAACAAAGCAGCCTCATTTGAACTGCTCTGCTTTTCCGCTATTCGCACATTCTCTACCCAGTCTACTCGATCCGGACTACCTAGTTTACTAGGTCGCAACTAGCTGGACCACTACAAGTAGAAGCCTGTGACTCATGACGCTTGCTATTTTCCAATGCATCACGGACACTTTTCATGGTCATGAACTGTAAGTGCAAGTCCGAATGCGCTCAACTGAACATCCTAATAGTGTTATGTTCCTCTTATCACTGTTCGTAATGAAAAAGTGTGGTACAGAGAACAAAGCAGCCTCATTTGAACTGCTCTGCTCCTCCGCTATTCGCACATTCTCTAATTTCCGAGCCCTCTCACTTGCACTCTCTTCACCGATCGATCGAGTTGATTGCAGGAAGGGAGTGAGAGCATAGGAGAACCTCGCACCGGGTACCGCATACTCGCACCGGGCGCGGTACCCAAATGCGTACCCGATTCCGTACGACTTGCCGTACCCGGTGCGAGTATACCGCGCCGGGTACGCTTTTGGGTACGGCACCCGGTACGAGTATGCGGTATCCGGTGCGCTTCGTGTTTTCGCGCTTGCTTCTGGTGCCCTCCCCATCCGCCCCGTACCAAATATCGATCGACCGGTTGATCATTACAGTTTATTTTCGAGTACATAATTGGTGATACAAACATAATAGGTTGAATTTGAATTCACGGACATTCGAATACACTGCGCTCTTCATGCTTGATCTGTAGATGGCGTTCTTGTTTCCATCTTCGTTTCGTTGGTTGTGCTGCGCGCTTGTACGGTCGTCTTCAGTTCTAGCAGCTTTTGGAACAATGACGTGGTTCAATGGAATACGTGCAACTTTCAATGAGATCTTACCTTGAGTAGTCGTCTCCTGTGATGAGTGATGTGTGATGTACACGAATGCGCGCGCAGACTGCAGAAGTTCGGTAGTGAAGTTTCGGAAAATGAAACGTTGCGAGTTGTCAGTATAGTAATCGAAAACACGAAACTTTCAAGAAACAATAAAGAAATGAAACAATAGCAGCCAGTCACGAGAGTCACATTCTCTCAACTCCAGTCGCGCAGTCGGCGCCCACTTGTTTTCGCGCTTCTACGCGTTTCGTCATCGGTACGGCACCGGGTGCGCATCTGCCGCATCGGGTACGACACACTCTCGGCCCCGCCCCCTTGGCGCACCCGGTGCCGTACCAGCAAAGACGGTACGACGCCGGGTACGAGTATGCCGTACCCGGTACGTGTATACGGCACCCGGCGCGAGTATGCGGTACCCGATACGCACTTTTCCTGAGAGTGGCTGATCGAAAAGCAGGCCATGTGTGTTCGGCTGGAAGGAGAGAGAGAGTGCGCAGAGAGCGTGCGCTCGTGAGAGTGCAGTGGGCGGGGCTTACGTGATGCGTGTCGTCGTCGTCGTCGTCGTAAACACGTTTAGTGGCAGAATGAGAGAAAAGTTGTCTTGAATATTTTGGATGCCGCAACCGATTTTTATTTCTCGAATCATACTCATAGGTCTTGTCGATCGGTATTCTAACAAAAAAGACATACTTTGGATTATAGAGACCCCAATGAACACTTGTGTGACCCAAGCGAAATCCTGTTCTAATGTTGTAATGTGCAAATATGCAAAGCATTGTATCTTCAGGGTTTAAACTAATGCAATTAGATAGCATTCGATTAGCTGAGGCATACTTTGTTCGCGGGTGAAAATGTGCTAAGACCCGAAAAGTTACTAAATGTTGTCGATGACGTCATCATTCTCTCTGATCTCGCCGCCCTCTCTGTCACGTTGCCCAGTTGAGAGCGCGCGCCCCAATGCGCGCGCTTGGCGCGGAATTGAGACGCGCGTATCCAGTAAACATAGAACATTCATATGTATTTCAAAACTACATAACTAAAGTCAGATCATCATGACAATATGATAACGAAATTTTGAAATTACAATTTTCGATTGGGAGTATATCGTATGGGGATAAAGGAAGTTAGGTACAGCTTGGAAGTGACACGTTGCGCGCACCGAAGTTCAAGACAAACGGGCGGCCAATTTTGACTATACATATTCACAAATTACAGTTAAAATTCTGAAAGTCAACCGTGTAAATGCAGCCTTTATAGTGGGCCCGCAGATGAGTTCTACTCTTTTTACTAGAGACTTCAGGGTGGTTTGACGAAGATCAGAACCCAGTTGAGAATGTTTTCAATTTTACAAAATATTGCGTGGGTACCGTAGATCGAACCCGCGGACCTCTGCTCGCTAAGCGAGAGCCTTACCACTACGCCGCGTGGTCATGAGAACGAGGACTGCGCAATAGAGACATGAACGACGAAACAAATTTTCAACGCATTTCGTTCAGTATACTGTATGTTCAAAACCCACGATAATGTTTTCAACGAAAAATTCTGAGCTGAGTGCTAGCCTATTATACTACTGGCTGTAAAACAGGGCGGTGACCTATTGGTTAGAGCGCTCGTCGATTGGTGCTCAAGTTGCAATCTAAACACTGATTTGTAAGCCTCTCCAAACAAAGTGCTGGACTTTGTACTGAACGAGCAGGGGAGTGAGAATAATAATGTCGCCACTCACATTGTTGGAAAAAAACAAGCCTGTGCGTGTTCCGTGCACTGTTCTCACATTCTTTCCGTCACCTGTTTTATGGCATGTTTGTACGATCTACATATGTATGAATACAAGCATTTCTTCTTTCACATCAACAAAGCAACGATACGAAAAAGGATTTATTAGAACAGTTTTGCAAAAACTCACTTAGCATTCCGTCTGTCTCTTCTTGTCACTACTTTATACCGATACAGAAAGGGTTGCACAATAGAACAACCACTCATTGTAGCAATGGGACCGCCAATGTTCTGAATGACAGCGTTTCGATGTTTGTATAATCATCAACTATGTATATTCACTGCTATGTGATACAAATTCATATCGAACATTGTTCCCAAAATGCCAGCCGGATAGCCGATGATATTCGGAAAAAGTAGACACGGTATAGCCAGTACTCCAATAAAAACGTCGAATAGAAAAGAACAAATCTCAAAAAACATTACATCTTCACTCATTGAAAGGAAATGCACATACCAGATTCGCCAATAAATGTCACTTGTATTCTTTCATCAATGAATCTGTTTTGAATATGACAACATAGAATGCGAATACCGTCAATAATATGGTAAATACGGAAATGTAATGGCAAGAAGTAACAAGTTTATGGTGAACCGATAGATCATACGATATATGTTCGCTATCATTCATATTCGAACAATATTTTTGTGTGTGTTTTTCTCACAGGTATGTAATGAATCTGTGAACGATGAAGAAAAACAAAAGAAAACAATGCAAAAACTTATCATACCTTGAAAATTGTTTATGTGGCGTGAATGTAGTTGCTTTCTAATTTTCAGCTCTAATAACCCAAAATAATGAAACCGTAATAAGAAAGCGGAAGTGAAAACGGCAAGAGTTTCAGAGAAGAGGCCACTGCAGTTTGTATTTTTTTCATATGGTTTTGCAGGTAAAAGAAGTTGTCTATTTTTCAAAGTTAGAAGTTAGGAACACATACTTAACGTTATACATCACCGTTTGATTGTCATTTTTTTGAGAAATGTATTTCAAGGTGCAAACATGGGAACACTTATGAATCTGGTTTTGAATGTTTTTTAAGACCCAAAAATTAACATTGCAACGAAAGAACCGATTTTTGGTATACATCAACACAAATACAGAATAACACGTGGTGGTTCATACTCAACAACATCGTGGACTGTTAGAAATTCAGGCGTCAGGCGGAAATCCAAAGCGGCGCAGATCTTGCTTTCAAAAGACAATGTGACGAGTGACGTTTTTTGAGAAAGAAATGAGGTAGAAAGAGAGAGAGGGAGAGAGAGAGAGAGAGAGAAAGAAAAAAAGAAAGAAAGAAGGTAGAATCCTATCTTGTGGAACTCGTTAGCGAACCCACTGATCCTACTCTTGGTTGGTTTGTGTTAACTCTAGTCGCGCGCTAGAATCGGCAAAAGGCGACTGAACGAAAGGTCCCTCAGAATCTTTTCGAGAACAATGTGATGCTGATAGATGTTATCAGGATGTTAGAAAATGGTTAAGTTTCGATTTTGGTAACGCTAGCTGTTGTAGGAAGCGAGATACGCGCGCGCGCCCCCTGAGGGGCAGGCAATCCCCTGTGTACGGATGGTTTTTTAGGGGGGGGGGGGTTTAGGGGGGGGGGGGGGCTTACATCGATACCGGCTGTCCCCAGCAGACAGGAGGTGCACATTCCGCACTGCCTGTGAATTGCACTGATATCGTTCAGATCGCGTGCCCTGCCGTGCGCATAGTAGTGTTGTGGTTAGCGATTGCGCCCGTTGAGATGCATAGCTCGAGTTCGGTTCCGGCCGGAAGCAAAATTTTTGTACTACATGATTTTACATAGAAATGACATTGGGATTGTAAATTTTCCTATCAGCATTGCCCAAACTCTTTTTTGCAAAATTTATACAATTTTGGACTCAACAAGATGGGTGAACAGTTGGAATCTTTAAAAAAATGTTGTGTGGTTTATGTTAAAGGAACAGAGGCGTTTAGAAAAACCGTTTGGTAATGAAATTTTCAAATTTCGCGCGTGTTACCGCGACAGAGAAGGGTCGTTTTACTCGCAAAATGAACATGGGCAGACATGGCAGATTCGAACCCGCGACCTCGAGATTACTAGACGGCGCGCTAACCAACTGCGCCATGCTGGCAGTCGAGCCTAGAGATAGAGAGAGCGATGATAACACCGGCAGAAATCTATCACAATGCAGACAACAAGTAATTGTATGCTTCATCACGCAATTTGCAAAAAAACCCGAACACTCCCAAATACTCTTTCTAATCAAGTTGTGTTCCACATTGTGGTATGTTTCACAAATAATACCACAGTATGGGCCTGAAAGCACCTTTATGGCATGACAAAATACATGTAAACAATAACAAACATATCTACAACACATATAATAAGAACAACTGAATTAACAAAACAAAAACATCTTCCACTACTTCTGTTCCTCCTTCTCCTTCGTCTCCATTCCGATACGGCGGGCAGTGGGGCGGCGACGACCTCCTCGTTCGTTGATGTCTGAACAAAACAATGAAAACTGTGAAAATGGGAATC
Source organism: Rhabditoides inermis (assembly GCA_963966185.1). Classification (NCBI taxonomy): domain Eukaryota; kingdom Metazoa; phylum Nematoda; class Chromadorea; order Rhabditida; family Rhabditidae; genus Rhabditoides; species Rhabditoides inermis. Next base: position 2,940,467 of record CAWZYM010000283.1, on the reverse strand, counting down.
GTTATAATTTGTTTTCGTTATTGATGTTAATACACAATATACAAATCAAAATACTCACTTGACTTGAAGTCAAGACAGTCGAAGACGGCGGCCCCTTCAACAACGGTACGCACCCGCGAAGACCTGAAAAAATTCACACTATATAGCGCATCTTCATCTACAATATTTTAAAACAATACATTTGAAATAAAACTGACCGTATTGCTGAGGTGGATGGAGACGAGGGAGAGCTCGACGCGGGTTGCCATCGCCCGCCGGCGGGGAACGGCGGAGAACGCCATAGACGGTGACTACCTCAAGTTAAAAAGCTATCAAAAAGCTATCAGACGTCAAACATGCATGAATAAACGAAATCTTTGAATACAAAAACACATACATGAATGATTTCGGAGTAATAATGAAGATGTTGATGTTTCGAAACAGACAGACACAGTCAAAGACAATCTTACAGCGAATACTAGCTAGCAGTACTCATACTACATACAAGTAATAATGAAGTGTTCACGAACGTAATCATAATATAAAAAAACAACGAAATAGTAAACACAATAAAAGAAAACAGCAGATTTCGAATAAGGCACACAGTCACATGCCGCTGTTTTCGCGCCACTTTTGATACGACCGCGCCCCACCTAACAGTTTTTAACAAGAGTGCGCTCCAGTGCTAAATGGAAGGAATTTGAAATTTCCGTTACCAAACATGCTTTGATAATGGCCTTGGTAACGCGGTAACACGCTTGTATCGTTCTTTTTTTGTTAGTCTTGCATTTACATGGGTCCAGAATAGTACTGGGGGTCAAATAATGCGCCACTGTACCTTTAATGCAATTAGATTTATATGAAATCTAATAAAAGAACATTCATTATCTTTTAAAAGGACTTCCGTAAGAGAAGAGTTTGTGTTACTCAACGTAATGCAACAAAAGCTCATGCATTTTGTCACTCGAAATAGTACACAAACCTGCTCCAATAGTTCAACAAGATATATATAATTGATCAGATACCGAAATCAATTTGCCGACGTACAACATTTGCTCGCAATAGTTTTTATTGCAGAGAGAGCAGGTTTGTTTACTATTTCGATTGACAAAATGCATGAGCTTTTGTTGCATTACGTTGAGTAACACAAACTCTTCTCTTACGGAAGTCCTTTTAAAAGATAATTGAAACTGGTTCAAATTGCCATAAACTTATATTTCTGGTTTGCATGTATTGGAAATATGGGAAACTCGACCAGCATGCTTCGACCAAATTCGGTTTTTTTACTCAGTCGTTTACATTTTATATGTAATTCGAAACTATCTTGTTTTAGGCTGGAAACATTTGATACGAATGCATGAATAATAAAAGCGCGGACTTAAAGACAGAAACATGTTAACTTAAGATCTTGGTTTGTATCTCTGTGAGATCTTGGTTTGTATCTCTGTGACAGACAAGCCAGAACTAGGTTCTCTGTCCTTACTCTCTGTTTACTTTTTTTTTAGTTCTTACATCGTTGAAACACGACATTGTAGAATTGAATTAGTTCTTACTTAGATATTGTGGAGTTGCAACACTTCTTACATTGATATTGTAGAGTTGAAACAGTTTTTAATCGATACTGTTTGGTTGAATCAGTCCTTACATCAGTATTGTAGAGGTGAAACAGTTCTTACATCGATACTGTGGAGTTGAAACAATTCTTACATCGATACTGTGGAGTTGCAACAGTTCTTACATCGATACTGTGGAGTTGAAACAGTTCTTACATCGATATTATGGAGTTGAAACAGTTCCTTCATCGAGATTGTGGAGTTGAAACAGTTCTTACATCGATATTGTTGAGTTGAAACAGTTCTTACATCGATATTGTAGAGTTGCAAGAGTTCTTACATCGAAATTGTGGAGTTGAAGCAGTTCTTACATCGATATTGTAGAGGTGAAACAGTTCTTACATCGATATTATGGAGTTGAAACAGTTCTTACATCGATATTGTTGAGTTGAAACAGTTCTCACATCGATACTGTGGAGTTGCAACAGTTCTTACATCGAGACTGTGAAATTGAAACAGTTCTTACATCGATATTGTGGAGTTGAAACAGTTTTTACATCGATATTGTGGAGTTGAAACAGTTCTTACATCGATATTGTAGAGTTGAAACAGTTTTTACATCGATATTGTGGAGTTGAAACAGTTCTTACATCGATATTATGGAGTTGAAACAGTTCTTACATCGATATTGTGGAGTTGAAACAGTTCTTACATCGATATTGTTGAGTTGAAACAGTTCTTACATCGATATTGTAGAGTTGCAAGAGTTCTTACATCGAAATTGTGGAGTTGAAGCAGTTCTTACATCGATATTGTAGAGGTGAAACAGTTCTTACATCGATATTGTGAAATTGAAACAGTTCTTACATCGATATTGTGAAGTTCAAGCAGTTCTTACATCGATATTGTGGAGTTGGAACAGTTCTTACACCGATAATGTGGAGTGGAAAGTTCTAAAAAGAGTTCTAAACAGAAACAGTTCTATGCTCGCAATAAGTTGCGCGCGGTGGGGTGCAAATCGAACAGGTGAAATCGCAAATCGAACAGGTGAAATCTTTAGAGCAGGTGTTTTGTGCCCATTTGCGGTGCGATCTTTTCATTCTTTCAATACCACCCCATTTCAATAGTAAACGCCATACGCTCGATATATACATACGATGATACATCTTGGCAGTACTATCCCCAACTTCACTTCTATCAGCGAAACGTTTGGATTGGATATACAAGAGGTTAGTTGACAAGGCACACTCTTCGCGAACTGTGATCGTATTCTCTAACACTTCACTATTCGTAATTTTTTTTGCATCTGTACATTATGTTTTCACGATTACGCTTTGCGGTTACGGTTTACGAAAAGTCTCGTGACACTAAATCAATAATTTTTTGTTTCTTCTGGTTTTCTACGAAGCCTTTTTCGTGTTTTCCATATTTGGAACTATTATCAATATATTTGGAGTTTATATGATACTATATAAGTCTCCGGCCACAATGAAAGAATATAGAATATACCTAGCTGCAGTACACGTGAGATTATCACTTACTTGTAAGTCAATGTCTTTTTTTCATAGACTATTTCACTGGTGGACGAATATATGGTGAGCCATTCGGAGCCTTTCATATACTTTCCTGTTCTCATTGCAAGTACTACCGGCTTTCCATCTACCGTCATTGGTTGCTTCGGAACGGCTGTGAGAAAGTTGATGTTTTTTTATATTACATTTCAGGCCCTAATGCTTACTCTGAAAACATGTATGTTCACTGCTATATTTATCCTCATAACATATAGAGCAACACAATTGATACATACCTATTCGTATTTTTCCATGATCAAAGAACATTTTCGAATTTTCACAATCATGGTCTGCACTTTGATTACGGATTTTGTTTTATTTTGTACAGGCATACTCTCTGTTCTGTGTGGTACCGGGGTTTTTCGTTTTTCGAACTGTTTTCTACAACGATTTAGAGAAATCAAAGTCGTCTGTGGGAATGGTAAGAGTCAAGTGTGTTGTTTCTCTAATAAGTACTTCAGATTTTTCCTCAACTCGCACCTTTGTTTCATCTGGATAGATATTTTGTAGTAGTTTTACCTGAACTTAATCCACATATTTCCAAACTATTTTTCACTGTTATTTTTTCACAATCTGTATTGGTGAAATGTTCGATCACAGTGCATTTTCACTTATAGTCATTACAGTGGTCTCTCTTAGCTCTCATTTCTTCAATATCTGTGTCATACCTGAAAAGAAGCCCCGGAATGAGTAATAAAACCCGAAACATGAAACTGAAGTTCTTTTTCAGTTTGATTTTACAAGTGAGTCATGCGCAATGCTTGAAAAAAAACTATATTTATATGCGGACAGGTTACAATTCCTCTCATTTATTTCGTGATTCCACTCACGTTTACGGCTTTAATACTCATCTTAGAAGTTTGGAATGTATCAAGTAGGATAATTGAAGTATATTATCAACTTCATTCACTTTTTTTCAGAAATTGGAAACTTTGCATTAGTTCTATTATGTTTTCATGGTCCTTTGTCAACATTATGTCTATTTCTATTCAACAAAGGATATCGGGAATGGGTGGAACAACTAATATGCTGTAAAAGTACGCTTTGATTTACAAATGCACTAAAACTCATTTTTGTTCAGGGAAACAACGAACGATTTCCACATCGACTAGAGTCATTAATGTTGCTCAGTTGGAATAGTAAATTATACCAACTGTGTTGTTTGTGTTTTTATTCTGAATATAAAATTCACCTCATCATCTTTATTGGAACTGTTTCAATAAGTGAAAGTGAAAAAGAGAGAGAGAGAAAACGGGGAAAAAGGAAAGTGAGATCTAGCACGACTTTCTGACTCTATCTCGCTACTAAGACGTTGACTGCTACATGGTGCAATGCAGAGGATATTCGATCCCACAACGCTGCAGTATAACAACATGAGAAAAGCTTGTTATAGTGATAGGATAAGATCAGCGCAGTGCAGTTGAATAATAAAACAGATACGCGGCGATGCTTTTCACATGTTAATGAAAAAAAATGTCATTATCCTTGACTATTTTAAGCCGTGCTGAACGTGACCACATAGCCTAGCGGATAATGCGCGCGTTAGTCGACGCGTTAGCTGCGTTTGTCGTTAGTCGATGTTAGTCGATTCCTTTGGCAGCCAGCCAGTTTCGCTAATAAGAAAAATGAAGCTCACCGCGACGCGGAACTGAAAATAAGAAGAGTAGCGTGCGCCTGGATTTTCTAGCATAGCGCGGTCGGGTCAGAATGGTCTTTCCCCCATACCCTTGAGCAAGGCGAGAAATAGCTCGTCGAGAACACAGTCATCCTAGCCCGTGGAATTACTATTTGTGGAATGTCATGGAAGGAAAGGAACACCCGGAGCTCCACTATTGTCTACTATGGTATCTATTTCTAATGAATTATGGAAAGAAAATCGAATGACTATTGACTGATTCTCGATCCAATATCGACTTTCGACCTTCGACCACATCATCCCCGTGCTAAAATGTGTTTCTCACAGCGCTTAGCCCGATTGTGGCGTACCGTAAGCATTTGTGGTATAGTCAGGATATAGTGATTTTGTAGAAAAAAGATTGATTTATAATCCTCAACAGCTGATAATAGCCTTGCCCTTGTCTATCACCTCCTATTTCTCTAAATCACCCCTTTGCCGCTACCAGAACTCTCAATCCTTCCGATCACAAAACATTTTAATCAAGATTAAGATCTCGAATACAATGATGTCATAATTCTTATTGTAAGTGTTGGAAGTAAAGAGGAGAATGTTAGTATTCGAGTGAGTTTAACTCTTTTTTATTAAACTCCACCAACGACGTGACCGATGCGAATGTGGATGATTTCCAACCCTGTATAAACTCTGAATCATGTTCCATGCCCTTACTGGATAAACGTAGAAAACAGAAAGAAGAAAGAGTTGAAGGAGATGAGACGGTGGAAAAGAAAGTTGATGAGAAAAGATACTCACTTTCGTTGAGAGAGTTTCACAGCCGCTCAATCTCAATACGACAATGACAGCCAGAGACATTTATATTTTGAACCACTATCCGCATCAAAGCCAATGGGAACTCACAAGATGTTGTCGTGTAATCACACTTGGCATGATCTATTTATCGCATATTATCGTATATCACAACACGAAATGATAAGCACAAAGAAAAAGTGAAGTTGACTTGAACTATGGGACATACACGCTCGCACCTCGACACTAAACTGGAGGCGATCTACATATATCGAAAATGGAAGGCAAGGCTCTAACCGGCGTATCATACACTGTAATATAGAGGGGTACTGTAGTGGAAAGGGGATTAATACATACAGTATACACAAAGGAATAGAAATCGAAGAAGCACTCTATGGGGGATCGCGTCTCACGCGGTGGTCCATGCGCCCGTCTGGCAGGCGGTCGTTGATTGGTCGAGGGCGCGCGGCTCGGGCGGCGATTGGACGGGGCTGCTCGAGTAGGCGCGATCGCTCTTCTCAGACGACGTCTCCGCGTCCTCGTCCGAGTCGTCCAGGAGCGCCAGAATCTGCGCCTTCACCTGAAGAATGTTGGTCTCTCTCTCTCTCTCTCTCTCTCTCTCTATCTCTCTCTCTCTCTGCCTACCGTCTTCTTCTTCTCTCTATGCATCCGTCGCATCGCCAGTCCGACAATCCTCGCGTACAACATGTCTTCGTCGTCCTGCCAATCCGGCCACGCCGGCTGAACGGCGTCCTTCTGAAATGCAGTGACGTCATCAACCAGTGACGTCATCAACCAGTGAAGCTCATAGCTTCTTTAACATATTCCTGCTTTCTTTCACTTGTAAAACTGAACGGGAGAAACACTGAACATTGAGCAGACAGAGTGTTCACCTGTCTAATGTCTTCGATAAAACGTATTGCAAACTTCACTATGCAATCTAGCCTACTACAGAACGATACTGCTTCAATGTACATTGCTTTGATTATGATGGTTCATGGTATTCCGTCTGGTAACTGGTGCCATCCTCTCACCTCTCTGTCCTCGCTCTCCCTCGGCTCTGTGGGTGTGGATGGGCCACTGGAGGCGTTCGAAGTAGATGACGATGAAATCGGCTGCTTTAAACATCAATTTATTGATTGATTTATCGCAATCAATTCTCACCGTCCATATCTGCGACTGTCCGCATCCGATCAGCCCGGCAGCGTCACTGGTGGGTGGCCGGTGGGCGGGGCCTGGGTGGGCGTGGCCGGCGGGGCTCTGCGGCGCGTGCTTGTACTCCATCGCCTCATCGGGAAGCGACTCTCCGGAGAGGGAAGAGGAGGACGCGGGCGGCGGACTTGAGTCCTCGGATTTGTCTGCAAAGGCGGTAAAGTGCAATTATCGATCGGTTTATCGATCGATTGATCCACTCACTCGGCCACTGCGCGCCGCCAACGTCGATATCCGGCGACTCTGGCGCGGGATCTGAAAACACTCCCATTGTTTCTCAAAGTTCCCACTTTTCACCACGTACCTTCCATCTTTTGCAGTTGTGTGTTGAGGTTGAGCTGTTGCTGATTGGAGTAGAGTAACCGGAGAAAGTTGGCTGCTATCAGCTGATTGGCGGTGAATGCCGAGTCGGGCCCGCCGATGGGGGCGCCGTTGATGTGTGCGGGGGGCATGACGGGGGGCAGGTGGGGGACGGGTTGGGGAAGCGGGGGCAGGGCGGGGAGTAGGGGAGAGGGCGCGGCGAGAGGCGGCGGCAGGTGCGAGGGGGTCGACGGGGAGTCGAAGGCCGCACGACGCTCACACCTGGAACATAGAGGTAGAGGTAAGGAAGACAGTGGTTAGATTCTTCTACTAGTTACTGAAGAAGGCGCTTTTTCAAATATGAGAGAGAAGAAAGTAGTACTTTTGTCTGACAGAAGACCCATAAAAGGTCATATTGTTAGAAAGAGTGCGCTATGAAACAATCTAACATTCAGTAAATGTTTTTGTCTTTATTCGATATCTGGATGAGTAATAAGTAGAAAGAACGGCAAAATTTTGTTCAGATACTCGACCGCTTGAGATATGCGCGCGATGAAACGCACAAAAAATGTGGGTAAAAATAAGAAAATTTTCACATACAACGGTAATAACTCACAAACTCACAGATTATCCTTGAGATATGGATCCAGCCATCGGAGGTGGCTGAAGTAGCTCCATCTGAGTGGGAGGGCGAAGTTGTGGCGGATCGCCGCCTTCAGCTCCTTCCTGTACCGATCGCGCAGCTGCAGCCAGCGCTTCTTCGCAAACTCCACTGAAACGGGTACGGTACGGTTGATTAGAATACTGTAGGGACTACGGTACCTGATACTCTGGGGTCGATCGCTCTGACGATATCCTCCCATATCTTTCCTCTCTCAGCAGAATCGGTAAATCTCCGTTTTGACTGATTGTAGAGGGACGGGTGCTTTTTGACCTGTAGAGTACGGTACGTAAACAGAAAATTCCGTGCTACCGTACCTCTTCTATGAGGCGTTCGTTGAAAGACGGTGGACCGGATATGTACACGGTCATCGCTGGGATACTGTAGTTCGCTGAAATGACGTCACTCAGCTGACACATCTTCATCATCACGCGATCTCGCGAAGCATGACATCGTTGAAAGGCAAACAATCGACAAACAACTTTAAAAAATACAGTATACTGCTTCCCAGAGAGTAGTAATGAGTATCAATATCAGAGAAGGGGTAAGGGGACAGTATGTTTAATATGAATACAGACTAGGACCAACAGCCCTGTAGGAAACCTGGACGAGAGTGAAACAGGGTAGAGAGTGAGAGTCCGAAGAGGGTCGTAAAATCCTGGATCCGCCATAGCGCGCCGCAGGAGAAAGGGGGGATGAACAGTCACTCTCGCTCTTCCCCCATAGCCGCCCGACGAACATGATCGGTGAAAACGAGACTGTGCCGCCTCTCTCTCTCTCTCTCTCTCTCTCTCTCTCTCTCTCTCTCTCTCACAGGGGGATGATGCGTATTCGAGAGCCAGGACGGCTAGCGGCTGCTTTCCAATTGGCCGGACCGGTTTCAGGGTCAGCTCTCGCTCGCTGCCCAACAAGGCGCGCCACACTCGCTCATTATGGAACACGCGCAGAGATAAAGAGAGATAGAGATAGAGAGAGAGAAAGAGAGAGATAGAGAGAGATAGAGAGAGATAGAGAAAGAGAGAGACAGAGAGAGAGAGAGAGAGAGAGAGAGAGAGAGAGAGAGAGAGATTTGCCGGATCAAAAAGCGAGTAGCCAGACCCGGGACGAATTGTTAATGGGATTGCCTAGTCGGGTTTCTAGTAGACTTTCTAGGAGATCGAGACTTTCTAGAAGCACTACCAGAGTTCTTTGATCACTGAGACATTTGTAAAACGTTCACTATAGAACCTAGATTGAGCATCAAGTTAAGAAGAAAAAGAACTGTCCATATTCTGTGAAACGTATTTTCATCCGGTTTACAATATTGTTTACAACAACGGCGTTCACATTCCGGCTTTGGGATGATCCTAGAGAGAGAGAAGAGGATCCCCATAGAAGGGGAGAAAGGAACAAGTCTCTCTCTCTCGGCCGTTATAGGCTCGCGTTATGCGCTATCCGGCATAAGTTTCGGCGGATCGGAGAGACACCAGACGGTGAGAGAGTGGCGATAGAGTAGCGGATAAGGAGAGAGGCGCGGACAGGGCTAGGGCGAGAGAAAGGGGCGAGAAAACAGCTGGATTCGTGGGCTAGTGGATGATGGGGGAAGAGAAAGGGTGGGGGGGATGGGAAAGCGGGATGACCGGTCCGCGAATGGCGAACATCCGGGAACACGGTACGATATGTGCATACTGTAGTTACTGTATGAGTACGGTAGCATGAACATGGGACGGAGCCGCCGGAGAGGCTCGCACTGACCAGGTCGGGTGCCGGGGGGAAGAGGCGTGAACTCGCTAGTGTAAACCGGTGTTTGCCCTGCCCTCTCTCGCTGCCGCGAGCAGAGTTCAGCCATACCGGTAGTGAGTGTTGCAAAGTGTCCCCTCCCCCCCCCCCTCCTCTCTACTGGTAACCCTCACGTAAGCAAGCTGCCCTGTGGCTTGTTTTCGGGAGCACGCCGCAGGGACCGGTTCGGCCAGCATGTCTGCCCCTCCCCCATTCACACACTCTCTCGCTGGTCTCTCGCCAACCGGACACGCACCTTTCTCGGGAGCGAGCGTGAGTTGCAAGCGGCGGGAACGGGTTGCCAAAGTGTTGCCTTTTCGCGTACTGGTTCTGTGGGTTGCGAGAGTTATTCAGAGAAGAGGAAAGAGTGGGTGAGTGTGACCGCCGCGTCCTCACCCACCTCACTGCCAGCTTGCAACAATTTCCCCCGCGTTGTTCCACTTGCAAAATAAATTCGAAACAGTTTATGACTATGTACATTATTGATCACAAAAAGGGCAGTGAGAATACATTGGCACAAAACAAAAAGAATACTAGATCGTCATTAATCACAATATCGATACAAACAAAGTTATTATGTACAATCAACTAACAGTCTGTTAGAAGATACTCGAATCGAAACGTGTTGGCTCTGCAAAAAAGAAGAATACAACATGGAGGAAAACAATGAAAGAGCGGAGATTTGGAGGGAAATGAGGGCAAAAAGAAAAAAGTTTCACTCCTTCTTCACTCCCAGTTTGAACCTGTGCAGCTCGCATATTCCGCCATTGTAGAACGGACCGTGAATCGAGACAGTGATCTGAAAAGATAACTAAATTTTTGTTAAACTACCAATTTACATTTACTAATTAGCACCAACGTCAGTTTTGCATGAGGTTAGCGGTAGGCTCTGAGGAAACCTCTTTCATGTGCAATAGCCGCAAGCTGACTCTTCCTCTGATCTACACCACAAACTTTTTAGGACTACAATTACGCTACATGCAGTTAAAGTCAGTCAGTGCTCCTTGTCTGACAATCTGATAATCTGATAATGTGATATCAAAGTCTACCTGTTGTAGTGGGGCGCCGGTGCCGCGCAGACTGGCGACTGGAAGCGAGTGCGCCGACGAGAAACTGTACATTACGTTTCAATGTTTAACAATCGTACGAGAAAAAATATAGATCTAGGAGAGAGGTACATTGTATTATTCATTATTCATAACTCGTATATTGATGATAGCCGGTTCGTATTGATCTTCCGATCCACTGCGACTAATGTGTACAACTCATGTAACGGATGGGTTAGATAAAACGACTTGGCTAACAATGACCGCTGAAAATGGAACGATCTCATTTCCCAGCGCTAACCGAACCATCTCTCATGCGTGCAATATGTACATGAAAAAGCGATGCTGGATGAATATTTGATTTTATTTCATTTGATTTGGCTAGCAATGATGTCATATATGTTTGCATATGCCCACCTCTCCTCTCTGATCGCCACTATCCCGTCCTCCTCGCTGCGCGCCTCCACGTGGACAGTGTACGTCTCCGAGTCGTGGATGGTGCGGATCTGAAACAGGGATCTCTCTCCCTCTCCATCTCTCTCTCCTCCCTCTCTCTCTCTTCCCCTCTCCCTCTTTCCCCCCTCTCTGTCTTTCTCTCTCTCCCTCTCTCCCCTCGTCTCTCCTCCCTCTCTCTTCCTCTCCTCTCCTCTCTCTCTCTCTTCCCCTCTCTCCCTCCCTCTCTCTCCCCTCACCTTCATCACATCCTTCTCCCCCATCTCCTCCATGTAGTAGTGAGGATAGCCGCAAGCAGTCGAGCACTGGCACGTCGAAAGCTGCGTTAATGAGATCATTGATTGATATCGATTGATATCGATTGTCTTTCATGAAACTCTGACAATAAGCACATTTACTGAAACGCACGGAACACTTTTATGGTCGTCGCGAAACGTGTATGTGAACGTGGAGATTTTTTTTACACAGAGTGTGTGCGTATAGCGTATCCAGCCAGTACCGACGTGAGTGAAATATGTCAAATGAAGATTAAGAATAGAAATTTGGAGATAAAAAGTACATGGATGTCGATCTTCTCGCCCGCCCTCTCGTAGTCGACGACGAAGTTGCACCATCTGGGAGGGTGGTACGAGACGGTGTACATGTTCAGGCCTGCAATAGGTCTTTCTCTCCTCTCTATTCCTCTTTCTCTCTCCCCCTCTCTTTCTTCCTCTCTCTTTCTCCCTCTCTCTCCCTCTCTCTCTCCCTCTCTCTCTCCCTCTCTCTCCCTCTCTCCCTCTCTCTATCCCTCCCTGTCCCTCTCTCTCCCTCTCTCTCCCTCTCTCTCCCTCCCTCTATATTTCTGTCTCACCATGCGGCATCTTGTCAATCAGCAGGTTTCCTCCGTGTTGTTTGTGGTGGAAAATCTGAATTGAACAATTTATTTGAAAGAATTCATATTTCAAAAGTGATAGCTGAAGTTGTGGAAACAGACATAACAGAGAGAGAGAGAGAGAGAGAGAGAGAGAGAGAGAGAGAGAGAGAGAGAGAGAGGCAGCTGACCCGTTGACAATGACTGTTGCCGGTCGGATTAAACTGGTTGAAGACGCTCGAGAACTCGAACGGCACGCCCAGACGCTGGAATGAGGGGTACTGTAGTGTGGTACGAACTACTGTAAGTACAGTAAAATACCGTACCTGTAGTACATCGCTCATTCTCTCCCCGCTGTCGACACAGCCTACTGCGAACTGCTTGAATGAGTGGAGAGAGGAGGAGAGGTGCCAGGCCTGGAGAATGACGTCACATATATAAACAAAACCATTGTGTTATTTTCTGAATTCAATCGCAGTTTGCAAATGGGGCTGAATCACAATAGAGGAAAGAAAAATATTGATTCATCTCTTTAATTTTCGACTTTACACAGTGTGTGAAACGTATAACGTAAGTTGAAAACACAGAATGTTTCTCGTTTCGCATAACTTTTCAGAAAACTGTATTTCAATCGAAAGCCTACCTTGATCATCTCCGCCAATTGTTGCATCGTCAGAGTGGTGAACTCGACATGTAGAGAGGTGGGCGCGGAACGCATTAGGATATCCTGATGATCAGGTGATAAGTTTGATCAGAATCAGCTGATCAGAGTCAGCTGATCATCTTACCTCAATCATCACTGGTTCGATGTGATGCCGGCTGCTGTTCGCGTCGTACCAGCACTCCTCGATCTTGATCGTCTGAATAATTATCGATTTATTGATCGATTTTCGAAATATAAATGCATTGACTATAGAAAAATCATAAGCCGAAAAAAATATGCACACGCACATGTAAGTACCATGAATACGATACACACATACGCACTCACTCCGTGGTTGCGATGAATGTCCTCGCACCATCTCTCTGGGAGGAAGCCGCGCGGCAGACGATGCATGCACTCCATCTGGAGAAAGAAGATGTTCCGACTAGAGTTTCGTTCGATTTCCGAAACGGTCATTTTCGAAAAATGACGATTTCGAAATTTCCGTTTCGGAAATAACCGAACACTTTTCGGAATTTCCGAACCGAACGACCGCGTGTTCGGCGCGCGCCGAAACGGCAATGAGCAATGACCGAACTCGGGCCGCGCCATTTCGGAAATTCCGAAAAACACATTTGCATAATATTGATGAAATGTAACTGACCGATGGCTCACTCATTCCCCACTATCAACTCGAGAACACGGTCGAGTCATGCGAAAATCCCTCATTCCAGAGATTATTCTAATATTTTTCGGCAATTCCGAAAAACGCTACCGAAAGGAACGGCCGCGCCGAACGATTCCGAAAAGGTTTCCGAAACGTCGGATTTCGGGATCGGATTTCGGAATCGGCCGTTTCGAAAATTCCGAAATCGGTGATCATTCGCCGAAATGACGTGTTTTCGGTCGTCATTTCGGCAGCCGAACGAAACTCTAGTTCCGACTGCTCTTTCGTTAATTATCATTGTTCACTGGTATTTCATGATTTCATGTGAGAGGCTGTGTACGCATCACTCATGCACCAGGGAAGGCATGCAGGCATGTCATCTGTAGAGAAGCTAATATTCCGACTTCTCATTTGCTTATTGTCAATGTTCATTGTCATTTCATACCTTCATGTGTTCATGTGTGGCGCATAAATTGCCGTGTTTATTTCCAAAATACATTTTATTGACGTACAAATACTAATTGTATAGTTAGAGACAGAAGAATGTTTTTTTAATCTTTGTGTTTCACTCACCTCGAACTTTACCAGTGCAGGCGAGAGTTGCTTGAACAGAGCGTGGAGAGGTGGGAGGGAGAGCTGTAGGAATCCTCGTCATCTCTCTCTCTCTCTCTCTCTCTCTTTCTCTCTTTCTCTCTTTCTCTTCTCTCTTTTTTTCTCTCTCTCTTCCTTTTTCTTCTCTCTCTCTTTCTCTCTCTCTCTCTCCTACCTTGTCCACTTTCCAGTTTTCCACATAGAGCTCCCTGACTCGCCACGAGTCGGGAAACATATTGATAGCCTAAAAACGATAAATATAAATTCCTTCATTCGAAGTTGTACTACCTCGATCAGCAGTTCGATCGCCTCGTCGGTGAGCTCTGCCGTGACGTCATCGTCGTCTTCCATTCTGTGATTGTGATTGATACGGTTTTTTTGGAGTTTACATGGATAGAATGTTCGAAATTGAACACCCAAGATGTGCTGTAAACTACGTCGGCTGTGAAACGTACCTCACTATTTTAGAAAGATGCGTATTCCAAACACGGGATAAAGTTTCAAGGGAGATAGAGAGAGAGTGGGAGAGATAGAGGGGCGAGAGAGAGAGAGAGAGAGAGAGAGAGAGAGAGAGAGAGATCTGTCCGCTCACTCCTCCTCCTCGACTCGTCCGTTGATGGAGAGTGTCCGAATGACGACGTGGGGCATCCACTGACAGGAGACGAGGCAGGCGAGCGCACAGTCGCGGAGAAGCAGCTCGTCTGAAAGGGAAAAAGTTATAATTCATTCACATCCACTACTTTTCCTTGTACCTTCTTGCGTGATATTTTTGAATTTCGAAAATATCGATGCGAATACGTTACACTCACAGTGTAACTACTGAGCTCATTTTTTTGTAATCACAAAATCTGTTTCAGGCATTGAAGGAAAATGTATTGTAACAAAACGCTCGCTACAAAACTTGAAAATTATGTGATTTGATTTGAAAAAAGTCGATTCTATATGAATATGAACCTTTGGTGTGGTCTTTGATACAAGAGTCATACCATGATCGATCCACGCGGACTTCTTCCCTGCCAGCTCGGCCCGGCCCCAGTCACAGTCGCCCAGCAGCAGACCATCCAGCTGCGAGACCACGAAGCCGCGCCGACGCGAGAACCTGGATATGTTGTTGTTGTTGTTTGAGCAATCAAAATATGTTTCCGGATCAAAGGGTGTGCAGGTTGAAGGGTCGAAACAGGATTCCGTCGTGTGTCTAGCTATTATATTACAAATAGTAATTTGTCCTATCTACTTTGAAAAACCCTCATTGTTTGTCATTTTGATCCCGATTCAATACAAAACATGGTGGCAGCAGAAAGAGAGTCTGCTCTTGCTCTTGCACGCACTACTCAAAATGAAGAATGGAAATGGGAGGCTCACTTGATCTCGACCTGCACGGGGAACCTGGTTCTGTGTGGTGGGAGGGAGTGGATGACGTCACGAACCCGGCGGTGCACCGGCAGGAGACGGTGCAGGGTGAGGGGCGAGAACTGCAAGGAACATCTCTCTCTCTCTTGCTCTCTTTGTTTCTCTCTCTCTCTCTCTCTCTCTGTTTCTCTCTCTCCGTTTCTCTCTCTCTTCTCTCCCGCCATCTCTTAGTTATTTTCAAATGTATTCACTAACGCGATACGTTTCACATACAACGTAAAGACGGTGCCGCGCGTTTTCGATAATCATTGGCTCATGAAACGACCAACAGGATCGAAACCCACATTCTTCAGCACTTCCGCTATCATCTCGTAGGGGAGGGTGGAGAGATCGGCAGCAGACTGGAAAGAAAAGTATAGTGGGCTCGCAAATCAGTTGCGCCCTTTTCATTTGGCATCAGTGTTTTCCTGATTGCTCATGGCTGTTCAACTGTTGACATTACGCGTGTTGTTGTGGTTGCATTTGTTATGAAGTATATTTATGGTTATGTGTGCCTCACTCTCACCTCCTCTTCCTCGTAGTTCTCACATGAGACCAGCGGGTTTTCGGGAAGAGAGACGGACGAGCAGGCAATGTCCTGCAAGGAAGATGGTAAGAGGAGAGAAAGAGAGAAAGAGAGAGAGAGAGATAGATAGATAGAGAGAGAGAGAGAGAGAGAGAGAAGGAAGAAGAGAGAGAGAAATGTAAAGTTACTGTATTTAATGGTACGTTTCTGCGATGTGTTATCATCAACTATCGCAAACATCTCGTAATCATAATCTTTCCGTTGTTTCAAAATTATTCGGACTTTTTTTTCGGAGGCTGTTCACATAAATGAGTATTTGTTGTTCGGAGGCTGTTCACATAAATGAGTATTTGTATTTGTCTCTCGCAACTCTTATCGGCACCATTGCGCAATGGGAGCCTACCGCAGTATCGAGGTTAGCCGAATATGCGAAAGGAGAGAGAGAGAGAGAGAGAGAGAGAGAGAGAGACCTTACCTCGCATACCGCTCCATCAAACTGAATATAGTCCTCGGCGGCGTCTTCTGTATGGTCATTCACGCGGACTCCCTCTTTCTTTTTCGAGTAGAGCTTTCTGATTGGTTTCCATGCAGAGGAGAGCTTCTTCTTGAAACGCCGAGCGGCCAGCATCTGGGAAAAGCTATATTTAAACATATTCGTTCCTTGTTATTTCAATGAGACGTGAGAAATGTAAATATAATACCAACAATTAAAAAAGCATTTCACGAATCCATGAACACTGCAAACATGCCGGAAACAAAGTCAGGTGCTATAATGACCGGGGAGAAACTGACATGCGATAGAGGAAACTCAATAGAGAGAGAGAGAGAGAGAGAGAGAGATCCGTTCTCTCGCTTATGACACAAGGGCTGTGGAAAAACAGCTGATCTGCCAGAACACATGACGACGCAAACTGCAGAGAGAGAGAGAGAGAGAGAAAGAGAGAGAGAGAGAGAGAGAGAGAGAGAGAGAAAGAGAGAGAAAGAGAGAGAAACCACGCTGCCAGCCGGTAATCAACACGTTTGCGAAATGCGTTCGAATCGCACGCAGCGATTACTTGTCGACATGCGACGCTGGCAAAAATCGAGTAAACAAGTATGTAGTACGTCAAGGTGGTGAGAGGATCGGCAGTGAGAGCGAGCAGTGAGAGCAAAAAGGACGCGCCCACCTAGCCGTAGTGACCCTGTGACCTCTCCCCGGGAGGGAAGAGAGTGCGCAGAGAGCGCGGCAGACGCAGAGCGCGCAGACAGCTCCGGCAAACGATCAGCTGGATATGGGTAACATGTGTAAATATACAATGAAAGACGATCGATACGTGTAACAGGTTCTCGGAATCAATTGTATCTCCCGGCGAAATCGAATCCCCAGTGTGTATGTGTGTTATTGAGGTTGTTGTGTTCGCTTATCGAGCGTGGCAATCGCAGGGTCATTCAGTGTTCTGGCCGATTCCATAGTCTCTTCTACTCGCGCTCACAACCGAGCGATAACAGAGTCGTCGCCGATTGCGGGCTAGTGAACCTACGCTGCAATCCACTCGTTTTCTCTTTGATCGTCTTTCTTGATGTTTGTGTTGTCGTTTTTGAGTTTACCTTGCACTGTGTACTCATCGGGCTTTTATGAGTGAGGTACGACACAGTCGGACCTCTTGATCGATTGTCATTCATTACCGGTGTACTTTGTACCTCTTTTTCCTGAATATTTTGGCTGCTACAATGTTGCGGTCTCTCGGTGCTCACTCATTGCATCGATTTCTTTCACTCTCTCACTCTTCCGCGATTTTGTTGATTAAAGAACGGGTGACTAGCCCTCGGCCATTCTGCAAACTTGCACATTGCTTTATAGTGTTCTTCTTTACGACATTCTCAATTTTTTAATCTGAATTGGCGCTGCTTCATGTCTGACAAAAACCAATCCTCTCACTCTGACCCATCCCTTTTCCCTATTTTGTATATTTACTCTATATCTTGATATTTCGCTTTCGTGACCACCCATTGCATCTTTTTCCTCCACTTTATTGCCCCGTTCGACTTTCGACCCTTACCCCTCTGTCTCTCTGTGATTCCCATTCTATTCCCTCGCTCTTTCCGCTATCTCGGATTATGTTGCCGTTATTCGCCTCCTTATCAACGCATATCACCCGGCCTATCTGCAGCCAACTATGCGTTTTCTTCTTTGACCGCATAGTCAGGCTTATCTCCTCTGTACCACACACCCTTACCAACTATACATTCCCCCAGTTTTGTAGACTGTGTCAAAGTCGGGTGATCGCATTGCATCACACGACTGTCAATTCTTTGATTCTCATAAAATCACGTAACTCAATAGTTTTAGTAACTGGCCGAAACAGAGAAAACCTCACTGTGAAACGGTTTGCAATGTCTTGGTTCTTTTGTATATTAAAAAGAGTGTTTTTCATTTCTAGTATTCTGTCGTTTGTGCGGCGCGAGTTTACCATTATTGATTGATTGTCAATTTATCGATTTATCGATTTCTAGGATGTCGGCGCAGCAGCCGGTGCCGTGGGTGGACCGGATGCTGGAATTCGTGCTGTACCGCTTCCGTTGGGTGTTCGTCATCTACTTCCTCCTCCCACTCTCCGTCGTGTTCGACAGGTAAGTCTAGTCTCTCTCTCTCTCTCTCTCTCTCTCTCTCTCTTTCTCTTTTTTCTCTCTTTCTCTCTATCTCCATCTCTATCTATTTCTTCTCCAAATGTTTTACTTACGCGTTTTTTTTAAATGTGGTTATTTGTTTGGCTTTGCGCGTGTTTTTACTCGTGTGTCCTTGTGTGGGTTCATTTACACTATTATTCAAAAAGGAATGGAACCGGAAAATTGTTTTGTCTTCGCAGTTCATGCCTAAGGTATACTCTTGAAGCGTACCTGACAGAATGCGCGAATGTATAGTGGGCGTGGCGAGTGTGGGCGTGGCTTGACGTGCTCGTGTTGTTGCAGGTACTATGCGGTGCGCAACTGGTTCATCTTCACACTCCGCTCTGCACCCAAAGCACACGATAGGAAGGTGCGACAGATACAACAACAGGTCAGTATCTCTCTCTCTCTCTCTCTCTTCCCTCATCTCTCTTTCTCTCTCGTTGACTTTATCTTTTTTTTTCTCTTCTTCCGTCTGCATTTGTTTCAAATGTAATTACGTTTCATGCACGATATAACTTTAGCGTTTCATGAAAACTTTAATGTGATGATTCTTTTATCCTTGTCCACCATGTCCACCCCTCTTCCCTCTTACTCTCTCTCTCTCTCTCTCTCTCTCTCTGTCTCTCTCTCTGTCTCTCTCTCTCTCTGTCTCTCTCTCTCTGTCTGTCTCTCTCTGTCTCTCTCTCCCTCCCTTTTCACGCTCTCACTAACTTTATCTTCCTTCTCTATCATTTCCTTATCTGCGATTATTTAAAATGTCACTTACGTTTCATTTTCAAAATAACTTACGCATTTCATAAGATATTCAATCGAACTTCTTCTCTCTGTTTTACCTCTCCATTTTACCTCTCCTTACAGGTACGCAACTGGGCCGCCGGCGACAAAACCACCAAGATGTGCACAGGTAGGCGTGGCCTATCGACTGGTTATCGAATTCTTCCCAGCCCGCCCCGGCTGGCTGACCATGTCGTTCCGCTTCCCCACCTACAAGAAAAACTGCACGCAGATCAACACCGACAAGCTCGTCGACATTCTCGAGGTACCGTATACCTGATTGGGTTGCTACAGTAATCCCAGGGTGTCGTACCGTATACATCATTGCATTATCATCTGTATGCGTGGAAAATAACCACATCCTCTTATCTTCTACTGATTCTGAGGTCAATTCGTGGTACAGTATTCACATGTTACAGTACAGTACCCCATTTTCAATGTACCGTATCCCTAGGTGGACACGGAGGCGCGTACGATTCGCGTGGAGCCGATGGTGTCGATGGGTCAGATCACGCGCACCCTCCTCCCTCTCGGATACACGCTGCCCATCGTGCCCGAATTGGACGATCTCACCGTTGGAGGTGGAGGCGGGGCGGAAAGGGGCGGGGCTTGGCGCCTGTAGCATTGAGAATGTGCTTGAGACTCTATGAGTACGATATCACTGCGAGGATTTTTTTTACGTTTGCTTACGTTTGCTACGTTTGCTTTTTACGTTTTTTTACGTTTACGTTTACGTTTGCAGGCATGATCAACGGCTGCGGCGTGGAGTCTTCGGGGAAGAAGTACGGCATGTTCCAGCACATCTGCGTCTCATATGAGCTCGTCATGGCCGACGGCAGCCTCGTCTCCGCCTCCAAGGTACCGCCCCCCACTCTAGCCCCGCTCAGCCACGCTTTTGTGAATACTGAAACTGGTTACGTTTCATTGAACACGTACGAGAGAAAAGCTGTTGTCCGGTTCAATATTTCCTTGTCTTGATAATGAGCCGAACGCCCGAAAGTCGTTAGTGTGTCAAACTCCGCCCCCACTGACCCCGCCCCCTTTTCAGGAGAAGGCGGATGCGGGCAACGCGGAGGCGCAGGCACTATTCTATGGAGTTCCGTGGTCCCACGGAACACTCGGATTCCTTGTCGCTGCTACCATTAGGTGAGATCTCTCTCTCTCTCTCTCTCTCTCTCTCGCGCGCGCTCTTTCTCTCTTTTCTCTTTCTCTCTCTCTCTCTTTTTTCTTTTTCGCTCTCATTTATTGCATCCCAGGATCATCCCTTGCAAGCCGTACGTGAAGCTCACCTACACTCCCGTCAGCAGTCTCGAGGTGCGTCGCTCCGCCCAGTTATGCCACGCTCACTTGTGTTTAATACCTAAACGCAACTTGATTTTCCTCTCACTTTATCGCCTAATCCCGCCCACATTAGCCCCGCCTCTCTTTCTAGGCGTGCAAGAAGCAGTTGGAGGAGGAGTCGAACAACCGCGAGAACGAATTCGTCGAGGGAATCCAGTACGATAAGAACCACGGAGTCGTCATGCGCGGACGGTGAGTGGGCGGAGCTTGAGGGGGCGGGGCTTGGATGGGCGTGTCTCTTTCAGTTTCTCGGAGGCACCGCCGAGGAATGGAGTGGTGAACTCGATCGGGCGGTGGTACAAGCCGTGGTTCTACACACATGTCGAGGATATCATGCGCGGGGGAAAGGTGGGCGGGGCTGGAGGGGGCGTGGCTAGTGCTCATGGATTAGTCACAGAGAAAAACGTTACATAATGGCGAATATTCAGATTAGTTTTGCTATATATAACTGTGTTTGTAAAATAAACGCGAATTGTTGAAGAAATCGCATCGTACTGTTGTTGTTTTTTCGTGAAACGTATCAGAGTTTGTACCGCTCAAATTATTAGTTTTGTGAATCACGAGTGACGAATGTTTCCAGCAAGTGACCGAGTTCATTCCCCTTCGCGACTACTATCATCGCCACTCGAAGAGCATATTCTGGGAGATCAAGGTAGCCATCGATTATCGATTTATCGATTATCTCGTCGATTCCAGGAGATTGTTCCGTTCGGCAACTTCTTCCTCTTCCGCTGGCTGCTCGGCTGGGCGTGTCCTCCCAAGATCTCGCTTCTCAAGGTGAAGCTCCTCCCCTTCTGGCTCCGCCCCCTCTGACCCCGCCCCTTTCAGATCACGACCCCTCCTCCCGTTCGCCGCATCTACGAGAGGAACCACGTTCTCCAGGTGGGGTGACTTATCGATTAGTGGATCAATCGATAATCGATCTGTCTTCAGGACATGCTGATTCCGCTGGACAAGGTGGACGAGGCTATAGAGGTGTTCGACAAGCAGGTCCAGGTGAGTATATCGATTTATTGATTGATTAGTGTACTACTTTGTCCTACTTACTTCCTCCCTGGTAGATCTATCCTATGTGGCTGTGTCCGTACAACCAGCCGTCGTGTCCGGGGATGATCAGACAGAGGAGTGGAAAGAACATCATGTACATCGACATTGGCGTATACGGTACGTTCTTTCTCTCTCTCTCTCTCTCTCTCTCTCTCTCTCTCTCTCTTTCTATCTATCTATCTATCTCTATTTCTATCTCTATCTCTATCTCTATCTCTATCTCGTTCTATCACTCTCTTTATATATCTCTCTCTCTCACTCACTCACATCCCACATTTCTATCGCGATTCCTAGTCATCGCGCACTACGTTTCATCGGTGCTAAAGTGAATAACCTGCTACAAACTCTTTGCTAATTTCTGTTGTACTTGCAGTAACTTTCAAAATTAGAGCCTTTTAAACAAACGTTATAACCAACCTAGATTTTCTTCTTACGTTTCGTCGCTTGGTGAAATCGTGCAGTTTGTAACGAACTTTAATAAATGTGGAGCTTGTCAATTTTTACAACAAAAAAAAACTCAAACTGCAGGTATCACCACCCTGCCCACCTACCACCCGGAGAAGACCACCCGCGCACTCGAGGAGTATGTGAGGAGCGTCAACGGGTTCGTTTATCGATTGATTATCGACTAATCGATTGATTATTGATTGATTTCAGAGTGCAGATGCTCTACGCGGATACGTACATGACTCGCGCCGAGTTCTATGAGATGTTCGACAGCTCTCTGTATGACTGGCTGCGTGTCAAGGTGAGAGGGGCGGGACTAGAGGGGGCGGAGTCTTATCTTTTGATTTCAGTACAACTGCAAGGAGGCGTTCCCCGAAGTGTACGACAAGGTGTGCAAGGCGGCACGCTATTGATTGAAATATCGATTAATTGAACAGATATTATCGATTTAATTATTCATTACTCTCTAACATTTTGGCAGCTCATGATTTTCACTCATCCTGCCTAGATCTTTGTCTACGTTTTAGCTTGTGATTACTCTCCCTGTGAATGCTATTATCAAGAATAAATACGAGTCTATATGAGGAAATGTTTTCGATTTTACGAAGTTTTAATCGACGTTTCAATACTTCTATAATACGTTTCAATGATATCATATTATTGACAACTTTCATTTTATACAATTAGATGGCCTTCAAATGTTTCATTTGGCACACACATACTATTTGCGATGATCTCCAGTTCGTATACTTAATTATTCCGTGTATTCAACCACCTTTTTTATTCACGGCGAAAATCAAAAGCTTGATGGATAAATTTCGGAGAGAGAAGCGATGAAATTAAATGATTACATTCTTTGTTTTTTCACGTGCTGCGGCTATTATTGATGTTTGAATTAAAAAAAGGAGAACACGCAATTTTGGAAGGCACTTTTTATCGCAGTAAAAATGAGAAGAAGAAAAACACGAGCAGTTTCTGTTTTTGTTAGCTGTTATGTGCTGAATAGACATAAGTGTGGGGGGGGGGGGGGGTGCGAGAAAAGAGAGGGGGCGTGTCCTAGGTGGGCGTGGCCTTCTCTGTTTCTGCGTGGAGAAGAGCATGTGTCAGAATCTGCGCGTAACGGAGACAAAAAAATATAAAAACACTCTTCTATATATAACACACACACATACAAGTGAATATAGAGCTCTGATCGGAATATAAGAGAAAAAGGGGTAGTAAAACTCTCTACGAATGCGCATTGTTCGGGATGGTAGGGTCAGCCTAGTCGATATATGGTACAGTAGCGAGCAGTGATGGAGAGAGATGGGGGAAGGGGCGGGGCGTGCGTGGGCGGGGCTTACTGTCCGGTCTGGATGGTCTTCTGGGTGTGCGTCGCCCTCTCGTCGCCCTCCTTGTTGTACAGCGAGGTGACGACGTTCGCGCCGATTCCCCACGTGTTCTCGCCCTGCAACGATAACGATCGGTATTGATTGATCGACAATCATCGATTTATCGATCGACTCACCTCGAAGACGAGCGAATCGGGCGGCATGTGGATGCCTCCCTGGTTGGCGGCGTAGATCTGGAATGAGTGGAGTGAGAGGGGGGGGGGGGCGGGGCTCGCGGGGGCGGTACCCGGTACCTTCATGGTCCTTCCGGCCTTGAGGGTCACTCCGGCGGGGATGGTGTAGACGATCTCGCGCCGTCCGTCCAGCTTCCTCCTCAGCTTGTGCTCGCCCAGGTTCTCGTCCTGGAAAACATTCTTTAATGTTGGTGTTTTTGTATAATTTTGTCTCTCTTCGAAACGGTAAAAAACCAATATCTACTGCATTGTTATTCGCACTTCGTGTGTACGTTTCACATGCACAACATATCTAATGCCGTATTGTCTGGTCAACATCGCAACTCCTTGCTAGCACAAACGTTCATTGAGCTCTCACCTTGGTGCGGTGCGTGTTCTCCAGAGTGATGAACTTGCCGTTCGGGTCGCACTCGGCGATCGTGACGTTGCCCTGTAAAGTAGGCGTGGTGAGAGGAGGCGGAGCTAAAAGGGGCGGTACCTTGGCGGCGCGCTGGAAGGTGGTCTTGGTGGAGACCTCGCCGCGCACGTTGCGGGTCGAGTCGGTGTCTTCCTGCTGCTGCAGAGAGTGCGTCTTCACCACCTGCTCCACCATCTGACGGAGACCGACACTGCAAGGAAGAGGATGACGTCATCTCTCTCTCTCTCTCTCTCACTCACCGGCTCTCCTCTCCCTCCAGCATCTTCCTGTAGATGGCGATCTCGGCGTCGAGCATCTGCTTCGTGTCGAGCAGAGCCTGGAATTGTTTAGTACGCTCCGCTCCAAATGCCTCTTATTATTCCGCTCCGATCTACGCCAAATGCCGTCTTCCTCTCCTTACCTGGAGCTCGGCGACAAGGGTCTGGCACTCCTCGCGCATGCGGCGCAGGGTCGCGTCGCGGTCGTTGAGAGCCGCCTCGTACTGCCTCTGGTCGTCGGTGAGCTGGAATCGATTATTGATTGATTATCGATTGACTAGTCTTGATTGATTACCTGGTAGTTGAGGTTCTGCACCTCCTTCTCCAGCAGGCTGTTCTTGTTCTCGAGATCTCCGAGCTTGCCGCGCAGATCGCCGATGTTGTCGCGCATGCGCTTCACCTGCAAATCGATAAATCAATAATCGATCTTATTGATCGATATCGATCGACTCGCCTCGTCGCGCTGGTAGGTGCTCTCCACGGCGGCGCGGTTCGCCGAGCCCTGCACCTCGGACACCTGTAATATCGATTGGGTGAGAATCAGCTGATTATCGATTTATCGATTACCTTGAGCTTGTACCAGCTCTCCATGTCCTGCTTGCCCTGCTTCGCGATGTAGTCGTACTCGTCCTTGATGTCGCGGATGGCCAGAGCCAGCTCGTTCTGAAAATCGATTGTATTGATTTATTGACTTATTGATTTATCTACCTTGAAGAACTCGCGGGTGTCGGCGGGAGCCTGGGCGAGCAGAGCCTGCAGCTCCTTCACCTCCTGCTCGTGCACGCTGAAACACATATCGATTTACTGACTTATTATCGATTTATTGATCGACTGTCGACTCACCGGCGCAGGAACTCGAGTTCCTCCATCAGGGTCTGCACCTGGTTCTGGAAGTCGATGCGACCAATGGTCTCCTCGTCGAGGTCCTGCAACGAAAACATGGTGTACGGTGGTTATTGAGGAGAACGGTAGCATTTCTACAATAGGGTACTAGAGCTACAGTATGCTGGGACCACCCACGTTGCGGGCCTTCTGCAGCTCCTCCCAGATGCGGGCGTTGTCGGCGTTGAGGCGCTTCTCCTCGTCCGTCAGCTGCTTCCACCTGAGAGAAGATTATTGATTCATTGATTTGTCAATTACTAATTACTAGGTATATGATTCATATTACTGCCGAATTCTCACCACTCGTTTGTACAACAGTTGAAACGTATGTATTCGAAACGATTGTAATTCATATTGGAACTGGAACTGGCGCCTGTATGAGGTATATTGTGATTTTTCTCTATTAAACCCATTAGACAAGTTATCGAAACGTAGAAATCAATGAATCAATATAATCAATCGATAAT
>CAWZYM010000283.1:2887500-2912500 GCA_963966185.1 Rhabditoides inermis | reverse complement strand
CGGCCTGCAACGTATCTCCCAGTGAAACGTATTCCTCTCTTGAAACGTATCCTCGTTTTAATGTATCTCCAATGATATGTGTAAATGGCATTGTGGTGCGCTTTTTTGACGTAACCAAACTTTATTGAGTAGCCAATGCGTAATTTTTACGCTCCCTCTGAAACGTAACGCGCGCTTTGCTCTGCCAGACGACCTTGGCGGTTTGTTTATTATACGACTGTCAGCCAAGAAAAAAAATAAGGCCGCGTAAAATGTGATGGCCTCTCGAAACGTGAGCGTACCGCCAGTGGTGGGAGCCGTCGTAGCAGTAGAGTCGCTCATTATTAATATACAACAGTAATAGTAATTAGAATGGAATATTAGAGTGGTGCGACCTTGGCTGCTGCGGTCAGATATACGGGAATGGGTATAGTGGGTGGGTGGGGGGCAGTGAACTGTTTTCTCTCGGTGGGAGATGGGTGAGATAGATATAATCAGAATCAGTTGAGGGGGCTGGGTTGATGATGGTGGGAGGGTGGATCCCACACACACATACAACATGAAACGCCCGCAATCAATGTGATTCAGCTATGAGAGTGTGTGTAAGCGCGAGAGAGCGCAGACACGGCGACGCATGTAAAGGGACCACTCGGATTTGTTTGTCGACTCGCTGCACAGAGTTGTGTTATATCCTGTTATCTTCTCTTTGAGAATTCGATCCCTGCTGTGTACTTCGGGAGAATTCCGCGTTGCTCTCTCGTAAAGGCTCTCCAAAAAGCGAGGCGGTATTTGGGCATATAGTATTTGCGCTGTGGCGAGAGTTACGGAATGTTTGCCAAGCAACTCATGCGAAACGATGTCTCCTGGTTGACGCGTAAAAACCTCTCTCTCTCTCCTCTCAAACGCGCATGGTAGATCAACAATGAGTCAGGTAGATCGCACTCACGATTACTGGACGACTCGGTGCGGGAATGGCCATGGCTGGTGGCCGAAGCTTGCGAATGTTCCATGGTAGATCAAAGGAACTGGTTCAAAGCGAACACACGTAGAAACGTAGGCAGCGAGTTTGTTTGTGTCGGGCTGACACTGCCACTCGCTTATCTTTTCCAGCGGCGCATTCAAAATGCGGCTTATCAGCCTATCACCGGAGCGCCGCCAAATTTGGGATGCGAAAAAATGTGGCACCGCGTTTAGCGTAGCGTTTTCGAACGCGATAGCGTCTGTCGTCTCTTCTGGATGCATGATCACTCATTGATTAGCTGATTACCGGTACTGTCGCGTATTGATTACTGTTTGCGTGGTGATTCAGAAAGGCGTGGGCACAGGCAAGAACTACCGTAATTTATGATCGCTTCGAGACGCTGACTCATTCCCCTATTGCTACTTTCAGTCCGGAACACTCCTATTGTCGCCTCTGAGTGTGATTCAGATATCGGACGACGTGGCTCTCTTACTAATCAGTTCTCAAACTGTCAATCTCACAAGGGCGTGGGCGCGATGAGAGAGAGAGAGAGAGAGAGAGAGAGAGAGAGATCATTTTCTCCCACCCTGGGGAGCGAAAATACGATAAATCACACTCAATTCAGCGTTCATCACTGCTGATGTGATTTGAAGGTGCGATAGCAGGCGATGATGGTGATAAGAATGAGACAGACAGAGATAGATGATCGGAAGTCACCCCCGGTGTTGTGTGAAACGTATGCGTGGTGAAGCGTATGGGTGAAACGTATGGGTGAAACGTACCGCCGCCGCCGCCGGTGCCACCGGAAGCATAGCTGTTTCCGGAGGTGCGGGTCGACGAGCGAACAGTCTGCGAAGACCTCGGCTGGATGGTCGACCTGTAAACGCCGCAAGTGCGAGCGTTCATAGTAGTGTGCGTAGTGGAGTATTACCTGTAGGTGACCTCGAAGTCGCTGCCGTCCTGCTTCGACATGATGGAAGTGTGGTGTTCGAGGCGGAAAGCGGTCCTGCAACGATGCGAATCAGGGAATCAGGGAGAATCAGGGAAGAGCGGTACGGTAACACGCGAAGACGCAATCGACGACGAAATGGCAGGAAGGTGGTGGGTGGTTGGAGGCTTAGTGGGAGTTTGAGTCCCAGTGGGTGGGTGGAGGCTCAACTGTTGCGGCGGCGGGTGCGCGATCGAAAGCTCCTCCACAAACAAGAAGGAGCAGCGAGGAGGAGGAGCAGGAGAAGGAGGAGGAGGAGGAGGAGGAGGAGGAGGAGCAGAGGGGGAGGGGCGGGATTACGAAACGAGCAAGAACCAGGGTAAACATGCAAGTGCCTGCAACATTTTGCGCGAATAAGACGATTACGCGATCGATGAGCTAATTAAGATGTTTTCCCTGGGAGGTGAGAGAGAGAGAGAGAGAGAGATAGGGATCTGGAAACGTCGCGAGAAACTACTACAGCCGAATCGAAATCACAAACACACGCACGAATCAATCACTAGATCACCACGCGTTTCTCGCACATAAAATAAATCGCGTTCGCACCGCGAAACTCGGCCAAATATAGGCAAAGAACAGATCTATTCAAAAACGACGTGTGTGTGTCGCAAGTTTGCCTTGTATCTCTAGTTCGATCAAGGGTGGAAAAGAAAACAGAGTGTTTAAAAGGGAGAGAGAGAGAAGGAAGTAGTGAGTAATCGTATAGATCGATAGATCGATGAGGGTTCGATTGCGTCCAAATACGGGTAGGCTAAGCGCACGCGCACGAATAATCTGCAAAAGAGGGAGCGAGGAGACAGTGAGAGAGGGAGAGAGGGAGGGAGAGAGAGAGAGAGAGAGAGAGAGAGAGAGAGAGAGAGACAACCGGTATGTGCGCGGCCATACCGGAGAGAGAGGGCCTCACGCACCCCACCTGTACTATACAATAGATAACTAGTAATACGCGGATGCCGCTGCCACAGGCGCTATCTGCCTCTCGTAAATATGTCACCATAGCGAGAATTGATAGAGGCTCGATAGCCGCCCAGATATTTCCGAATGTTCGCACGCTGATCGGGCTAGTTTCGAGCCAGTGTTATGGAAATCGATTCAGAGAATGCGCATATACCGGGGGGCGGCGGCCAAAATAGGCCAACCGCGATTAGCTGGTAGTAATGCGCGAGAATGCGACGGCGCCGCCACAGGCGCCCGCACATGCCCCCCGTAGAAGTGAGGACAGGGCGCCCCGCGGTAAGCGGCGAGGAGTGCAGTGGGCGTGGTCAGAAGGTGAGGAGGCTGCCTCCCCCCCCTCTCTCTTTTTTGCCGCGCCGTCTAGAATGGAACCTGATCTGATCAGTCAAACAATCTCTCAGAGTTTCCTAGAGG
This sequence comes from Rhabditoides inermis, assembly GCA_963966185.1. Lineage (NCBI taxonomy): Eukaryota > Metazoa > Nematoda > Chromadorea > Rhabditida > Rhabditidae > Rhabditoides > Rhabditoides inermis. The sequence continues at coordinate 2,909,207 of CAWZYM010000283.1, read as the reverse complement.
AAATTGGGAATTATGGAAGGTGGACGGACGTGGCGGATGATGATAACACAACGCAACACATTTCGACGTGGACTGAAAAGGAGTAGGGGAGAGTGGGAGAGTGGGTGGGTGGGGGTGGCGCGTGTGATAAAAACGCGACGTCGCCCCCCTTTCAAAGGCCCTAGCCCCTTTTCATCATCCACTAACACGACTATTGCGCCTGCGAGAAAAGTAGGCACCGCTGACCTTGAACACAATCACACACGTTCTCAGAGTTTTGCAAGTAGTAAATAGTAAACACACCCACAACCCACTCTCAATAACACAATAACACACGCGCACATTCCGGTCGGACTACATTACTGGCACTCCATAGCACATACTCTCAGTTTTCAGTCTGATATGAGGTGACACGTCGTTGAGCGATCAGTAATCGCTTCGCGGATTACGGTGTGCTCAAACAGTGCTCGCCGGAAGCAGGGAAGTACGGAAATGAGTCTCTTTGGAACGAGAGAGAGAGAGAGAGAGAGAGAGAGAGAGAGAGAGAGACGATGGGCTGTGAACTTTTCGGAGTTCAGCTAGTCGCCAAATATTCCGCCCCCGCACATACACACACACACTCTCGCCGTTTCGCCCGGACCGTTTCCGCCGAGTCAAGCCGATTAGAGAAGAGGAGCCGGAATCGAGGAGAAAGAAGCAAATCCAGTGATTGCAACAGGGACACGAGCTAGTAGAACGGAGAGAAAACGTTTCGGATACGTTTCGTAGAGGAACGTTCGAGAAAATGGCGTGATGAGACGATGCCGTTTTAGGCCCGTCCGGGGCGCGGACCGACCGACGGTAATACTGAAATGCCCCTGGAATGCGAGGTGCTATCTGGCCCGTTTCCTTTTCCTTTCCGAGACCGCCCCCTTCATACAGACGCGGCCGACGCATACCAGTATTTCTCCTTTTTCCTCCCCCGCTCATCTTTTTCCGAGCAGCAACCCATCAGCGATCGGGCGGCCGAAGCCTAGATTAGATGGCTAGTACAGTACGCCATAACATTTCAAACTAGCGCATATGACGGAATAACAAGTACAGATTCAAATTTACAGTACTCGGAAACAATCGTGGCAGGACCCGGGCGATCGATGAGGGTTGCGCAAGGTGTTTGCGGTTCGGATGAGCTCGCGCGAACTACGCAGCGCCAGAAGCGGAGCAGGAATGCCGACCGAGCAACTCTCTCTCTCTCTCTCTCTCTCTCTCTCTCTCTCTCTCTCTCTCTCTATTCCTGACGTTTCGAGAAGGTGTATGCACTTTAAAGTAACTACTAGTTGGCTCGGGGCGGCCGAACGTTTGGGTAGCAGATTACGCGACCACCTCCCTGCGACCGTTTTTCTTCGAGGTTTCTCTTTTTTCACGGACGAGGGACGTCCATCTCCCATCATCCTAGATTACGGTTGAAATCGTCTGAATCACACAGCGCGCACTGTTTTTGTGTTCCATCCCTTTTTTCGCTGCGTCCACTATGATAGCGAGAGAAGATGCGATGCGACAACTCTCAGCCACTGAGTCTTTTTGCCTGCGCACAACCGCTGAGTATCATTATCACAATTGATCGGGGCAGTTATGCACGTGTGGAATTTCCATTTCGGACCGGGGCACACAAAAAGGGAACAACCACGCCCGGATCAAAAAAGTCAGTGTGACTCACTTTGGCGACTTTTTTTATTACAAAACGGCGGGGCGGAATTGGATTATTGTTGCGAGATTCACTATGACTAATGAGCACGGTTCTACAGTGCGGGGGGGCGGAGAGATAGGAAAGAAGGAAAGGTAAGATATGGGAACAGACGCGAAATGAGTCAATGTTTGCGCCTCGCTTACAGCGAATTGGAGGAGGAGAAGAAGGAGAAAAAACCGGGCGTTTCGTATGCGTAGGTGGGTGGAGGGGGAGTAATTTTTGGATAAACCCCCCCCCCCCCCCCCTGAAACCTTCGTGTTTTGCTCTATATGAGTTTCGACGCTCCCGCGAAACTGGTATGCGCACAAAAGAGGCAGACCCACCGGGGTGAACTGTACTAGTAACTAGTTACCGGATCTATAACCATAAACCATCTGTGTGTCTTTGAACTGTGATCGGCAACATTCCTCATACAGTTTTTCAAGCCTCCGAAAAGGCGATGACACAATGTTTGCTCGACACACGCCCTCGACAAAAAGAGAGGAGATGAAAAAGGCAGTTATCGAAACTCGGCGCGTCCCCTTCTAAATGCTAATCGATGCCAGCTGATAACTGGTACAGCAAGTTGCCAAGGCAAAGAAAAAGTGTCATTGTAATCTCTCTCCAAGTTTGCCTGCACGTTTAACATGAGTAGTTTGAAAATTCTTCAGGAGATTTTTTATAGTATTTTACGCAAATGAGAGAGATGAAATCAAACAGGTCTAATCGTTTTCCTATGATACATTGCACTATCGTAGTATTATGGAAATAGAATAAACTTTCTCTTTTATCGTGATCCTAAGATCCTAAAAAGAACAAAACGACCGCCACTCGTGAAAAAAGTGATTATAAACATACGAACCCCGATCGTTCATCGCAGTCCGCTCATTCGCATCACAGGATATGCTAAAGTGATTCGCATGCTCATTTCCCCACCTCCCCCGTCTAGACACGAAATGACGCTGGTCGACCCGCCGTCGCCCCTCCACCCAGCCACCATTCACTCACCCCGCACTCACATCGGACACTCGATCCTCGAAGATGGCATCGCAGAGGTACCGCCACCCCCACGGAAAGTGCGTTCCCTCCGGCGTCGATCGATACTCAATCGATATTCTCTCGCAGGAAGCACAACGTGTCGCTGACGTTGGAGGGAGATGCGCGGGAGATTGTGCATGCCGACGTGCTCTCCGAGCACTCGCCCGTCATGAAGATGGTAGACTCTCTCTCTCTCTCTCTCTCTCATTCTCTCTCTCTCTCCCTCTCCTCATCTCTCGTCAATCGATAATCGATCGATGCCAGATGCTGGCGGAGCAGTCCCACAAGAAGTACATGGACATCGACTTCTCCAACTTCGACAAGGAAGCGGTCCGCTTTGTCCTCAACTACATGTACTACAATGAGGTGATTGTAATCTAGTGTTGCTGTGTTTTTGAGGTTACCGTAATCTACCGTATTCCAGTTAATTAATCTAACGCTTTCCAGGCGAACATCAAGGGGCGTCCGCATCTGCTCGACCTTCTCTCGCTGACGTCGTTCCTTCAGATGAAAGATCTGCACGCTCATCTCGTGCCCATGCTGGACACGGAAGATGTGAGAGGGAGGGGGAGAGGGAGAGAGGGAGGGAGGGAGAGAGAAGGGAGGGAGGTAGAGAGAGGAAGGGAGGGAGGGAAAGAGAGGATGCTGAAAGATGCGTTTCAGTTCATCGGATCTGACCCTACTCGCACTCTCAACATTGCCTTCTACCGCGACTGCAAGGTGCAAATCGATAATCGATCGATAATATCGATTTTATCGATTTCTTTTCAGGTTCCTGCCGACATGAAGAACGTGCTCGTGAAGAAGTTTATCATTGCTCTCAGGCGCATGTCTGAGGAAAAGGTATCGATCAATCTGTTATCGGGTTGATTATCGATTGATTGTTCAGAAGCGCCAGCTTGCCCCGGCTACTGTGATGTCCCTGGTCGCATTCGACATGCCGATCGAGGAGAAGACCATCATTGTGAATCTCGCGCTCGACTGGTGAGCCCCGGCAAGCTCCGCCCCCTCTGACCCCGCCCATCTAGGCTCCGCCGTCGCTGCAACGCGCAGCACACCGATGCGGTCATCGATCGCATTCGCTTCCCCGTGCATCGCAACGACGACCTCATCGAGTGCATCTCGAAGGTACGGTAATCTACCGTATACCCTGGGTACTGTACTCTACCGTATACCTAGGCTGTGTCGGACGGCGGTATCACCCGCGACCTGCTGCGCGTGCGCGTCAACAAGAAACGCCAGGTGGAGGTTGTCACTAAGCCGAGTACCGCGCCCGAGATTGACCCGGAGAGGTATACGGTAGTCGAGTCTGGGGGTTACTGTACTCTAAATTGCAGCGTGCCCCTGCGCGAGTCTGACCTGGAGAGTGAGTGTCCGACAGGCGGGCAGTACACGCAGAGTGAGATCGATGAGATCAACAGCATCGACTCGCGCATCTTCACCCACCACAAGGCCGGGTACTGTATCTGACTTTCTGTGTATGAATGGCCGCTACACAATGTATCGATCTGATCGCGCCTCACATGCCGGCGGCGTTCTTTTGCTTTGTGACTCTTCTCTCTCTGTAAAACTTATAGCAACCAAATCCATATATGGTCTTTGTGAATTTGTATGTGTAGATATTCTCGCGTCTAAACATTTCCGTATTCAAAAACCTTTGCGATTAATCACTGTTTACCGTACTCCCGGGAAAACTTCGCAAATCAAATCTACCGGCGCTATTCTCATATCCGAACTTGAAAACCTTTTGCTACCTGATAGTCATTTCCATATCATCCAGGGAGATTTCAATGCGCCCTCGGTGGACTGGAATTCATTCCAGGCCGCCGAGGCATTTGATCGCTCTTTGGCAGCCTTTGCCTCACTCCACTCACTATGTCAGCTGGTACGCCATGCTACTATGGTGAGGCGAGTCGGGCAAAGGGCTCATACTCTCGATATCGTACTCACCGATTCCATATCGCTTTTTCAAAATGTCAGTGTGCTGCCGCGTTTCTCTCTCTGTGATCATTTACCAGTTGAGTTTCGGTTGCGACTCGGAGTGGGTGAAGCAGTGAGAGAGACGCCCCGCCTGGCATATCGGAGAGCGAAATGGGATGAGATAAACAAGGCAATTGCGTGCACTGACTGGACATATGATTTCATTGGTTTGACATTAGAACAGGCTACACTTCTTTTTACCGAGCGAATGAAACTTCTTATTACTAACTTCATCCCTCTCCTTCCCCCGCGTAGAGCAACTAACCCGCCAAAACATGTCGAGAAATTAAGAAAACAAGCATTGCGATATTCGATCCTACATCCCGAGTCTAGAAAATCTGATAAAGCTCAGCGCAAATTACGCAAAGCGTTATTTTCATGGCATTGTAAGAGGGAAGCGCGGCTGATCGCGGGAGGGAACAAGCGGGCGCTCTTTCGAGATGTGCGCGCTAGGCTCTTCCCTGCGGATGGCATCGCGTCTCTCTCTCGAAATGGTGTTTTGGTGCATGAGTCACGGGAGAAGGCGGAGCTTTTCGGTGAGCATTTTGATGCGATATTCTCGCCTCAGGGTGCCCCTCCGACAGGTGCCGTGCTCCCGCAACACACACATCAACTCACGTCCATTCAAATATCATATGCAGAAATACATAAAACCATTCAACGATTAGCATCAAAAACTAATACCAGTCCCGATGGCATCACTCACACTTTTCTGAAGAACACGGTAGATACTATTAGTGTCCCACTTTCGATTCTTTTTTCAATGTCCACATCGGTCTGCGCAGTCCCCCGAATCTGGAGACTGGCGTATATCAAGCCATTGTTCAAAAAGGGATCTCGTGATAACATCTCCAATTACCGCCCTATTAGTCTTACCAGCAGTGTTGCCAAAGTCCTTGAACGCATTTTTGTTAAACAATTGACTTCATTCCTCGAATCAAATAACCTTATCTCATCTAAGCAGTTTGGTTTTCGCAAGAATCGTTCGACAGGCGCTCAACTCATTCAGTGCTATAGTCATTGGTTGAAACATGTTTCTAACGGTTTTGTGATTGATTGCATATACATCGATTTTAAGAAAGCTTTCGACACTATAAACCATTCTCTTTTATTTAATAAGTTGCATTCGCTCGGTGTAAGAGGAAATGTATTGGGGTGGATTCGTAGCTTCCTTTCCGACCGTTGCCAACAGGTGATGGTTGGAGAGGAACTTTCCGCACCAAGACTCGTCAATTGCGGCGTGCCGCAAGGGTCGTGCCTGGGCCCAATATTGTTCAATGTGTATATCAATGACATCATAGCGCATTTGCCTGATTATGTTTCGTGTGAGTTATATGCAGATGATTTGAAAGTTTCTTTCGCATTTGATAAAGACGATCTTTCTGCCAAATCCAAGTTTCAATGTGCCATTGACACAATTACTGATTGGTCTCATCAATGGGGATTACAAATTTCCACTGAAAAGACACAAATTTTGCACATTGGTCGCCGAAATCCCCGATTTGAGTATACAGCAGGCGGCACCACTCTCGCACCTGCTAACTCAGTCCGGGATTTGGGCATAACAATGAGCACTTCTCTGGTATTTGACTCTCACTATGACCTCATCATTCAAAATACGCTCAACTCAATCAATGATTTTCTGAGGGTTTATCAAACGAGAAATTTACATGTCTTGGTTGTTGCCTACACCACTTATTTCCGATGTAAATTGGAGTACTGCACTGAGCTGTGGAACCCTCAGGATGTGGGATCGGTGAATGCGATAGAATCTGTGCAGCGATACTATACGCGCCGAATATGTCGCCGCGCTGGTTTGTTCTCACTCACCTATCCCCAACGATTACAACTTCTCGGCTTACAAACATTAGAGCAACGGCGCATTCTGAATGATGTGGCATACATGCATAAAGTGACCACAAACTCTACATACCTTGACTATCATGGTCTTTTCAACTTTGTACCAACTCGTTCTCGCACTTCTCATGGGTGGCGCGTGGTTCCGTGTTTTGATACAGCCCTTAAGAGCAGTGCATTTTTCAACAGGATTTATAGGCTTTGGAACTCACTCCCCCCTTCCATAGTAATGTCTGCAAAACATGAAACTGTGAAATCCTTCCTAGAAAGTAATCCCCATTTGTTGCCAGTTTCGAAGATTCGTAGACTGTAGTCAACTTTCGATGCTTTCTGTATCATTTTACACTTTTTTTTTCTCTCATACCGTATGCCATTGCTCATTTTGCTGTATTGAACTGTTTCTCCAAATGTACACGGTAATAAACTTATTATTATTATTATTATTATTAACCTGAATATTGGAAGTACCGTATCCCATTTGCAGTGGGCGCAACTACGGTCTGGGCCCTTCGGTGATGCCGCACTCGGTTCGCGACATGCGCACGCTCGACCGTGGAGAGACTATCCCCGAGTGAGTACTGTAGTTAGGCATACGGTAGCCAACCGCGCCCTACCGTAACCTTTGCAGTGGCGTCCCTCTGTCGCCCGAGTCTGCCTGTGATAGAAGGGCCCGCCTCCGCAACATTCACACTCCCTTCGTTGCCCCTCCCGTTGTGTCCACTGTCGTTCCCCTGGCTGAGCGTCCGCAGACGTGGGTATACGGTAGCTAGAATTACCGTACCTTGAATTTGCAGTGTGCCGCGATCGCCGGAAGAGAGCAAGAGAGCCTCCACCAGGCGCGTGGCCAATGCTATCCATACGCCCTTGTGAGAAGAGACTATCGATTGGTATCGATTGAATATTGATCGATTTCAGCCCCCGCAAGTACCAGAGCGCCGCTCACCAGAGTGAGACGGAGACTGAGACGGAGACTGAGAGCCAGTACTCCGAGTCGGCCACTACCGAGCTCCCCACCCCGCCGCGCTACAGGAAGTGGGTTACGGTAGCGCTACGGGTTACGGTACTTTGAAATTGCAGGGCGCGCACCCACAATGCCTGTCGCACACCCATCATGCACTCTGTCCCCGATGCGAAGTGAGTGTGTGGCTACAGTAGGTGTCGTATACTGTAAACAGTACAGTAAACAACAGTGAGTGCATTACATCAATAAGTACAGTATACAACACTACAGTATAAAATAGAAAGTACAGTAAACCTTTTGCAGCCTGCCGTACTCTCCGGAGGAGACTGAGCAGGCGAGGGAGCAGCGTGTCGAGAAGGCTGGAAACACGCCCTTCGATGACTATGTCGTGTACGTTATTGATTTATCGATTGATCGATTAATTTATCGATGTTCAGGCCGTCGTACGTGCCTGCCCGCAAGACGCAGAAGCGCAGGGATCTCGAGTCTGGTCCGTCTCTCTCTCTCTCTCTCTCTCTCTCTCTCTCTCTCATTTTCCCTCTCTAGGTCCTGTGCCCACGTTCCCGAACAACTTTGCCTACACTGCCGGATTCGGAACCAACTCTGACTACTGTATGGAGAAGGAGTAAACTACTGTATCTACAGTACTCCTTACAGTAACCCCCGACTCGAAACCCCCTTCTTAGATTTCTCGCTTACATTTCGCTACTCGAGTGCTACTTGATTCTTCACGTTCTATATAAAGAATTTGGCTGATCTGATTGTTTGTTTTAATTGTAACACATGATTTGCAACAACAAAAACGTAACGAATAAAACCATTCGTTCTACGGAAAGAGACTAAAACTCGAACGGAAACGGAAAGAAACAGTGATAACATTTATCACAATGTGAACACGCAAAAAGACGAAACGAAGAATGAAGCGGGTACTTGCTAGGACACGTATCACCGAACGGATCTTTCTCAGAGATTAAAAACACAAAACACAAATCACAAATCACGATAAACAAGAGAGACAAAACTATACAAATAATGAGCAAGACGTTTGCGCAATAATATTAGGAACGTATCTACAGACAGCCGACAATCGTAGACGAGAGGGGCGGGACTTGGGGGGGGGCGGGGCATCACCGGAAACACCGCCGGAACAGGCTCTTGATGTCGCTAGTGATCATGAAGATGACTGGGAGAAGGAGAAGAGCGTGGTACATGCCGAGGATTCCGACGAGAACGACCGTCTGAAAGGAAGAGGAATGAGAGAGAGAGAGAGAGAGAGAGAGAGAAAGCGTACCTTGTAGAACACATCGACGACATACGCTCGAATGAAGACGAGCGGAACGATGCCGAGGATCGTCGAGATTCCCGATTGCACCACCGGCCAGCCAACGCCGCGGAGAGTGATCACGATCCTGGAACGAATTGTATTTTTGATTGCAATATCTTTCTCTTTATCACATTATTGTATTTCACGTTTTGTAAAATATGCGCATTTGCACATCTGCCACACGCATTCTTCACTCACCTGTCGATGGACTTCTTCAGCTTCTCTTCCTTCTTCTCCTCCCTCTTCTGCTCCTTGTCCAACTTCTCCGCCCCGTTCACTGCCAGTGTCAGAGTCGTGGGAGTGGGGTGGATCTGTAAGGGAAATCATGCATTTGCAAGTTTTTCAATCTATCGGTAAGACCACACAAAACAGTGCAAAAACAGAGCAGAAATGAGTGTGGGCTAGGACAGTGAGTATGAGGACTGAGGAAATGAGGACTAGGACACAAAAGACAAAAAAATAATGGTCCTCACCTGACTAGTGTGTTCGACTCCATGGGCGAAGTAGTGATAGCACACGTGTGCCGAGTAGTCGACGCTGAACCCTATGGACATGAGAGTGGAGATGAGGGACACCGCGTCAAGGTGAACGTCCCACAGGTGCAGGTAACTGAACAGGGGGCGAGTTTACTCAAGGTGACTTTCATAGTTATTTGATCGGTAATCATTAATCAAGCTATGGCAATGCCTGCCTAATCATGTGCCAGAAATATGAGATCGCTGATGAAACGTATTGCTTGCATCAATCACGCACTCACCCAATGGTGCCGACGCATATGCTGATGATGGATATGACGACGGATATGATGGCCTCTGCGTTCATGACAAAGAGGAGGACGAGGATGGACATGAGGATGATGGCAGACACGCCTGTCTGAATGAAGTTCGAAGGGGCGGCCGCGGCTGATTCGGTGGGGACCTGAAGGGATTGATTGCGACTTGATGTATGTTTGTAGTTTTGTAATTTGTACCGTCTTTGTACGCTTTTGTAGTTGGTACGTCTTTTTTGTAGTTTGTTTGTAATTTGTATTTAGTTTTGCAGCAAGTATGAATGTAACTCACTTTTTCCATGGGATGATGGCTGCTGACGTTGAACTGCGGATACTTGGCGAGAATGTTGCGTCTGGAAAAGAGACATGTGAGCACAACAGAACATTGCGTTTGTAATTGCACACTTTCTCATACCGAACCAAAGTTGGGATACGTTTCGTCTTGCATTCATAATAAGATACTAATCAAACCAAACAATCTATAGTTGTCATTATGTCGAACACTTAAATTGAACATATCTTTCCAGTAGTGTGACGGTGGCACAAATTCAACGTACAGTACCCCTACCGTATCGTGCATATTCAAAGTACCGTACCTGTCCTCCATCATCTCCTCGACTTCCAGGAACGAACTCATATTCTGGTAGGTGATAGTGAAGAAGAAGCCGTCAATGTGCTCCACTCCATCCTTGTCGTTGCTGGAAAGAGAGTGTTAGAGAGAGAGAGAGAGAGAGAGAGAGAGAGAGAGAGAGAGATAGAGAGAGAGAGAGAGGAGAGGGAGAGAGGGAAAGAGGGAGGGAGAGATCTTTCTACCTCTTCGTGATCCACTTCTCCTGCATAGCATACTCCCTGTAGTTCTTCAGCAGGTCTTCCTCCGCCCAGAACTCCTCCTCATCGCCCCAGAATGCGACTGCCTAGAAAAACACACATGTACTATACGTTCACTGCGATATGATATTTTCAATCCACTCAATCAATGCGCGACGTGCATGTTTCTGATCCATAAAACCACACGGTCACGGTTCTACAGATACGTTTCATCTTCGTATCTTCTGCGCTTGGAATGTTTTCGAAGCAATATAAGAGTGCTTAGCATACTGTTTAGAACCAATTGAAGAATCGTATGTTTTTACTCATATGAGACATACCTGCTTGAACTCCCTGGTCCACAGATTCGTGTTCTCTTCGCCGCGCCCGAAGCGGGGCAGCGTCTCCAGCTCCTGGAAAGACGAGGATCTCTCTCTCTCTCTCTCTCTCTCTATCTCCCGACTCCCGACCCTTTCTCTCTTCTTTCTACTAGAAGACAGCATGAATGAGGGAAAATGAGTACAAACTATAGCTAAACCCCTGAAAACTGTATATGAATCCATACCCCTTTTTGGAACTCACTCCCCCCTTCCATAGTAATGTCTGCAAAACATGAAACTGTAAAATCCTTCCTAGAAAGTAATCCCCCATTTGTTGCCAGTTTCGAAGATTCGTAGACTGTAGCCAACATTCGATGCTTTCTGTATCATTTTACACTTTTTTTCTCATACCGTATGCCATTGCTCATTTTGCTGTATTGAACTGTTTCTCCAAATGTGCACGGTAATAAACTTATTATTATTATTATTATTACCTTGACCATCTCCTCGAATTCTTCCCTCAGCGTGGCATTGGAGAAATCGGGAATGGGGTAGACTGCGAAGTTGACGACGAAAGCCTCGCGAAGAACAAAGTCCTGTAAAAAACCGTTTTACCTCCTTTTTTATAACCTTAATCATAGTTATCTTCATTCCTCTCTCACCTGCATCCTCCTGGATATATCAGTGAGTGGGGACGAGCGGAGGTAGAGGTTCTCCATGTCGAAATCCGTGTTCACTTGCGTCGTCAGGTACGTGGAGGCCTAGAAGTGATAGAGAGTAAAAACACCATTATACGATGTCTCCCCAGTACGGCAGTCATCTCGCCGAATATTTTATTTTACATATTCTCTAGCCATTTCTCGCTGCTTACTCGCCGACATTGACTGTCTTTCACGGCAATAGAATGCGGAATGTTGTTTGTGAATGTGTGTTTCCAAGAAAGATACTCACTCCGATATGCACTGCGAATGTGACGATGACGAGTAGCTTAGCGGGCCAGGTGTGCAGCCAGGTGACGAAGACGGTGAGCGGGTCCGGGCGGGGGGAGAGCTGGGAGAGGGGGAGTCTCTCTCTCTCTCTCTCTCTCTCTCTCTCTCTCTCTCTCTCTCTCTCTCTCTCTCTCTCTCTCTCTCTCTCTCTCTCTGATATCTTTCCCTCTATCTCCCCTCTCTCTCTCTCTCTCTCTCTCTCGCTCTCTTTCTCTCTCTGTGTCTGTCTGTCTCTCCTTCTAACTATATGTATATCTCCCTCTTTCACTGTATCTGTATCTCTGTTCCTCCTTCTCTTTCTCCCCCCCCCCCCCTCACTTTCTCCTTCGTCTTGACCAGCGACTTGAATGATCCAGTAGAGGACGAAGGCTCGCTCATTGACCTGTAAATAAAATAAAGTGAACTTCCCCACTTCATTGTTTCCGTACACAACTAATGTTTTCTGATGCTGGTAGTGTAATATTACAACCAGCCCATATACGGAAATAACGCAGACTCCTGTTTGTGTAATAATGTGATTTAGAGACCGAAGTACCGAAGTACAAACGGTCATAGCCATCAAGTGCAATCAAAAGATCGTTCAAATTGATCGAGCCCCGCCCCGCCTTGCCCCGCCCACTCACTTGTCGACCGATCCGGTCTCGCTGTCGCGGTCTCCTCTCCTCTTTCTGGCTTCATCGATCTCAATCTGTCTTTTGCCACACAGACCCACGACAGCAGTGAATATGGTCATCTAAACAAATATTTTAACTAAACAAGGTTGAAGGTGATTACAGAGAGACTAAGGACGCGTAACAGTAGGACGGGAGGAGACAAGCGAAGAAAGAGATACCTGTGCGTACCTGATAGAAGTAGTCGATGAATAGGGCGACGGAGGTGTATAGGCAGAACAGCTGCACCACTGGCATGTTCGACACGAGCCCGATCGCGAAGCAGAGAACGTCAGTCACGGACGTGACAGTGACCTGAACGGATTGTGTAAACTATAATCATACTTAGTTAGAGACAAGGTAGTGCAACCGAATAGCCGTCACCGAAACGACAGTGACCTGTATTGGTTTGTGAGTGCGTGAATTTTTGTTGATAGTAATGATAATCAAGTTCAAAACGTATGCCAATTAACGTATGCCGGATTAAACTGATTACTTCTGATTACCGTTTTGTTTACGTCCGTCACCCGTTATAGTTATAGTAGGTCTTCTTCACTTCCGATATCTGATATGTTCACGTATGTATCCGTAATGTGTGCGATCATCATCAAGTTTGGTATCCATTCCATAATGTATACTGAAATTAGAGCTTCTTGTGAGCATGTGCCTATTTTCGCTGCGTGAAACGTATTCACGTATTTTCTCTTTATCACTCACCGAAGCCCCCGAGATGGCGACCGCTTGTCCCAGCCGCTGCTCGAGGCTCGCGCCACGTCTGGAAATGTATTAACAATTGCAAGAAAGTAAAGAAGTAATCGTACGTTTCAGAAACCGTTTATGACTGTAGTAAATGTTTTGATTCAACGGGTGGATAAGCCCCGCCCCCTCTAGCCCCGCCCCCTCGCATACGTGCTCTGTCTCCATCCAGCTAGAACGAGGAACGCGTCGTCGACTCCGATTGTGATGACGAGGAAGGGGACGACGGTGAGAATGTTGGAGAACGGGTAGCCCAGCCACCTGGGAGATATTGATTTATTGATTATTTAATTATTATTAATAATCACATTGAAGATTGAAGGCATTGTACTCTCCGATTTTCCACTTTGACTTAAGTTATTTGAAAATTCCCTCCAAAGTTTGTGTAATTTGCGCGTGATAAACTGGAGAGAATGTGTGCAGAAACGTACAGAAAGACTAAGTTCGGTTTTTTTTAAAACTATTATCTGTTTTCAATTATATTCGTTCCTATTCACAAGGTCAGTAAACACTCACTCATGTTTTCAGTTTCGCGTAACAATATTTCCGCTTTCTCACCCGCCCACACGAGAAAATAGCGCAAACCCGGCGCTGGTTGGACTCTGTGACTGGCTAACCGTGACAACGCATTGCTAGCCCACGCAACTCGAGCAATCGAAACGTGAACAACTGTGAGCCTTAACCGGCGAGCCAACTGATCTACCGTGAACCACATTCATCTCTGAATCAGCTGATTGCCCTGGGGCAGGAGTGCCGGCGGTGGTGACACTGCGACGGGTTCCGCACCAATTTTTGAAAGCCTCGCCGAGTGCGCAACCGGCGTGGCAGCGAGTGGCGAAAAGGAAAGAGAGACTCACCAGAGAAGTCCGCAAGACGTCCAGAGAGCCATTCCCGGGGAGAAAACGCCGACGAGAGACTACAAATAATGTTACATTACGTCAATGAAACATTGCATGATGAGCTTGACTCCGCCCACTCTAGCCCCGCCCACCTCGATGTGCTGGCTCCTGTATAGTGGGAAGTCGATCATGGTGATGATCATGAACGAAGTGAGAATGAGTACGGTGAGTCCGAGAAAGGGAAGCGCCATGATGGTGATAGCTCTGAAAGATTATTAACATAGTGAAGAAACATAATGCTCTCTAATGCTTTAGAATGCTCTAAAAGAGATATGGCCTTTTGGTCCTTACAGCCAAGTACGTTTCAGAAACCATGTATGACTGTAGAAGGTGTTTTGATTCAATGGATGTGATGAAAAGTTCATATTTAGTAATCAATGAATCAATAAATCCACGAATCGATACTCACCGCTGCTCCTCCAGCTCGCGTCGTCGGCTGAGCACCTGGAATGACAGTGTGGTCTCGCAGTCTCACTATTCTATACGAATATTGTGTTCAACGCAATACCAACAATGAAAATGTGGAAAAGGAGACACACATGCACATAGTACCAACAAAGAACAGATGAGGAACAATAACGAAGAGGAAGGAACCAAACGCATACGACTTATTGTTCCGCGATCATTTCAAACAAATAATTCAACAAACCCTGTATTCTATAAATGATTTTCTTCGCACATACAAAACACGAAACCCCACACTACTGATCACCGCATACACAACCTATTTTCGCTGTAAATTAGAATATGGCACTGAGCTCTGGAACCCTACTGATGTTGCTTCTGTAAACCTAATTGAAAGCATACAACGCTATTATACTCGCCGTGTGTGTCAGCGTATCGGGCGCAGCCTATCATATCCTCAACGCCTTGAGCTTTTCAATCTTCAATCTCTCGAGAATAGACGATTCTTGAATGATGTCACTTACATTCACAAAGTAATCCACTCTAAAACTATCTTGGACTATCATGGTCTTTTTGCAATTATTCCATCTCGTACTCGTGGCTCTCATGAATTTAGAATTGTTCCATCATTTGATCACACAGGCCGTACCAGCACTTTTTTTAAGCAGAACCTTCGCAATCTGGAATACGCTTCCTCGTGACCTAATCTCCATCAATGATCCCTCCATCTTCAAATCACAACTCTCTACATTAGATATCATGCCACCTAGCAAATTGCGCAACCTATAGAGAGCTCTACCCACTTCCTTTTCCATGTAATACTATGTGATTATGTCCTTGTTCAATATCATTGAAACCCCATTTATACCTGCCGTTTATATTGCTCATTTTTTGTTTATAATTTCGATTTTTTTCCATGTTATCGGTAATAAATCTATCTATCTAAAATCTATCTATCTACGACATACCCTCGTCCCTCTCTCCACAACAGCACAATCACAAGGAGAGAGGGGGGGGGGTGGCCACCGACCTGGTACTGTATCCTTTCGCTGTGGTCGCTTGCGTGGTGGAAGTGGGCTCGCAGCTGGTGTTCGAGGGAGTCCGACACCGCGCGGCCACCGGGCAGCGACAGATCGGTCTGAAGCGAGGTAATGGTGAAGATAGCACTGCTCAATGTGTTAGTATTTTGACGCAAGCTCATTCGAACTACCTGTACGTTTCACGCAGATGGAGATGATATTACATTCGAAAAAGTATTGGGTCAATACGGTATGGGTAGAAGGGATACCACTGTACACGGCAGGTGGAATGAACCTGTTACGTTTCACCGTTTCGCGCAGATGACAACACATTTCGAGACAGTTTTCGCGGGTACGTTTCGCGCAAATAATATTTCATTCCAAAGAGTTTTCGCGGGTGATACAGTGTTGTTTCATTCACGATTATGATTACTCTAGATGTGATTCACCTTGAATTACTGTTCATTAGAACCTCCCTAAGGGAGGTTCTAAGATGCTTTTTGTGCAAAACTTTACCCACCCCCCACCTTTTCTGTCTAACTCTCTTCAGCGCACCATGCTCTCTTGGGCAAAGCTTTGGGTGTGGGTAAAGTATGACCAAAGTTTGGGCTCAGTTTCAAAACGTGACCCCCAGTCCAACAGCGAGAAACTTGAGGCAAAAATGGAAACTTCACCCTTCTTTGACCCATAACTTGTGTCACATTTCATCTTAGAACCTCCCTTAGTTCATAACCCTGCTCGGACTCGTCACATTCCATCGAACACACCATGTAATGTAGCAGAATGAGGCGCGCCTCCGTGACGATTGGGGGGGTGGAGTTGTCGAAGGAGAGGTCGCCGATGGAGTAGCCGAGGAAGACCGGGGACTGCAAGGGGGACAGGTGACAGACTGACAGATGACAGATGACAGATGACACTGACAGGTGACAGATGACAGATGACAGGCTGATCGATGACATATGACAATGACATAATGTCAAATGACAGATGACAGATGACAAATGACAGTACCTGTAGTGCCCTTGCATTTGGGTAAGAGAACTGCATGCCTCCTCCGCCGCCCCCGCTCCGCTCCTCCTTCTCCAGATTCAACATGCCCTGAGGCAATAGTTTTTTTTTATAGTTTGTATCTTATTTTCAGATGTTCTACTCACAGAAATTGCTTACCTGTAGAAAAGCGAGGACTGCCGCGTTGCTCTCGTTACAGTAGATGCCGCACATTTGCTTGTATTGCAGTTCTCCTGAAAAAGGGGAATGGTGAAACAGAAGAGGTGAAAAGATTCACCAACCTCCCATGCCATCCGAAAACGTCATGTTATCCACGACAAACTTGTGTGCTCGCAAAATCTGAAGTAACTGACTCGAAAAGTTCTCATTTGTTTATTGTTTACCTCATCCAGTAGCGGTTTTTCCAACAGATTCCCGCCGTCCTTGCGATTCACTAAGATTTGCATCTGAAAATGAATTATTAATGTTTGTTTCCATGCAATTATTTCCATATAAAATATTGTAGTATAGTGTAATGTAAAATTGTGTAGTGTAAAATATGTAGTGTGGTTTTTTTAGTAAACTATTTGTGTGTAAACCTATAAACTAATAATCTTTTAGTAAACTTTTGTATGCTGTACTGACCCGTCCCCAGGCTACTGTCGCTGTTTTGTTGCATTCTCTCCCTTCCATTGGACCTTTCTCCTTTCTCGCCCCATTGCGCATTGCGCGCGTTTTCCTTTTCACTTTCCGAAAACCGCGCATTTGAAACGTAACATGTTTTGTGTTGCCGAGAATTGCGAAACACATTCCTTATCAGGTGCGGCAGTAATTCAGTGATCAGGAATCGGGATAATGTTGGCGAGAGTGAGAGTGGAACCGACCAGCAATTGCCAGATTGCCACCCCCAAGGGCCTTTTCGAGAGAGCGTGAGCAAGATGAGAAAGTGAAAGTGGGCAAATCTCGCAGGCGGGTCGATCGAACTAGTTCGGCGATTGGGAACGGGAGAAGATGACGAGTCATTTCAATGTGAACTGTAGTAGGCGGAATTGAAGGAAGTAGAGCAGGCCGGAATCGAGACTGCGAGCTACGGTGGAGTGGAGCAATCGCGATTAAATGATAGAGTACAGGGAATGATATATCAAAGTATCAAAGTATCAAGTGTGCCAACCCTGTAGTGATGACTTCCACTGGCGTATTCGAATCGTTTCATCGCAGCCTCCTCGACCCTCGAGAGACCGTTGAGTGGAGCGTAGATGTCCCAGATATCATCCTGGAAACACGTGTCAATGTTAATCCGCAATCGTCGCGTAATCTATTACGCTAACATGAAAAGACAATCAACAATTATAGAAACTCACCTGACTGTGGAAGTTCTTGAAACCGTAGGTGGAGATTATTGTGATGAGAGTGGGTATGATCTGAAGTAATTTATCGTTAGATTAATCTAAATCTATGATCTCGATGATCTACATAATTCGATCATATCGCTGACTGACTACGTGCAAAGAAAGTGATTACGTGACACGACTGGGATTCCCCCGATCATTCCAGAATCGGACGGAACGTTCATTGTATTACTATTACTGCATATCTCGCATTACTTGACAATAGTCAGTGATAAGAATGTAGATTTTGTGTTGGTGAAGTGTTGTCATACAAATTATCATAAACAAGTGAACAAACAAACAAACAACTCACAATGAACGGCCAGGGATTGATGGCTACATACCGTCCATACGCGTCGAATGCCCGTTCGAGGGGACGCATCGAACTCTTGGATCTGCAAATCATTTTGACAATCATAAACCGAGTTCAAAATGTGGGTTCAACATCGCAACACGCGAACAAAACGTGTTCTTTGTACTACTCCAATACTCGAAATAACAAAATGAGTGCGGCGCGTAAAAATCGAAGAATAGTGACATACAATCAGGCCACTACTGAATAGTGCAGGAATGGGAGTGTGTGTGTATGTGTGTGAAAGTGGAAGTGTAAAGTTGCAGGTGAGTATGTAGGTGTAGGTCACAAGATGACAGTGGCAATCGCCCCCACATCTCACCACTCGAGTATAGACAAGTGACCGGCGACTACCGGTGAAAGGACGAGTAAACAGCGATAACGGCAGGTACTCCCCCCTACCGTGGCAATAACAAAATACAAAAGTAAACAACCAAGTTTGAAGGTGATCTCGTTGCGATCCGGTTATGAGAAACGGCAGACGCCGTGGGGGCGAAACCGCGAAACATCATGTGAAAAGCGAACGAGCGAGAGAGAGAGAGAGAGAGAGAGAGAGAGAGAGAAATGGGAGATCGAGAGAGAGAGAGAAATGGGAGATCGAGAGTGGCGCGCGGGAGCATAATTTTGGCCCCCGCGATGGCAGGAGAGAGGGGGAGAGAGAGAGAGAGAGGGAGAGAGACAAAGAGAGAGAGAGAGACCGGTATGCCCGTGCCAACACCACCCCCGGGGGCAAATGTGATAAATGGGGGATGGTATGTGGTATGTTCTCGTGGCCTTGACAAGGATGTAACAAGATTATCCAACAGCCTCGGGGGTGGAAGTGAGAAGAAGAAACGCACACACGTGAACTGTCATACTGAGGTACCGAAAGCAAAAGGTGAAGACAAGTAGAGATCGAAAGACGGGAGAATGAAGAGATAGATGATAGCCAGTGCACGTACTCTTATGTGTTTCCGGGAGCCTACTGTTTTCTGGGAGCCTACCGTTCCGCGATCTATTCACGCATAAGAACGTCTGCAAAACGTGCCGAAAAACGTCTTTCTTGCCACACACAGACAGTTTCGATTCTGCCCTTTTGGAGAAAACAAAATACAGTGCGCGCAGCGATGCAAATGCTAATGTGATCGGTGTGAAGAGAGAGAAAGAGAGAGAGGGAGAGAGAGAGAGAGAGAGAGAGAGAGAGAGAGAGAGATGAGGTTAAGTGGAACTGAATTGCCAGGAGGGGTGAAACAGACCAATGAAACGTGGTACAACGCGTAGACACATTCCGATCTACCCCTCTCCTCTCTCGCAAACGACAGTGAAAATGCCGGTAGGGAGAAAAAGAAAGGGGGAGGGAACAGGAGACATGCCACTTCACAGTCTTACAGCGAATTTGGGCAATGCCGATAATTGAGGAGTCACTGGCTCACTGGGTTACCATGTTACTGAATAACAGGAATATTCTCTGAAATTTATACTATATGAAACAACGGATGGGCGGTTATTCGAAGTGCAATCAGCATGTGAATATTCCACCCTGCACCGTATATCGTAGTTCGAATCGGTACAGACTGTCTATAACAGGAGTATTTTTAAAAGTCCAATCTACTTCAACGATCAAAAAAAATTAGTGAGAGAGCAATCACACATTGGGTGTGTGATCCACTGTGTCAATGAGAGTGCAATGTACGGTACTCAAAAACGACGGAAAAAAGATACTGGGAATGTACTGAAAATAGACAATACGCCGATCGTATCAAAGTAGGAAGAGGGAGCATATGTGACCAACCGGCAAAAACACGCCAACGAAGGTGGCACGTTATTATATGCCCGCGATCGCTTGTAGATGGTAGATCATTCTGAAGATACCGAAGGCCAAAAAACATATGAAGTACGGATATAGACCACCTAGCGATGCATGAATCCTTGTTGGTGAAGATTCGATAAACAGAGTAACGCTAGAAGAAGGCAGATTGGCATGCCTGTAGGGTGGGACATTTCGGTTCAGTTTCCGTATGTGAAAGAAACCGTTCCCCTGTGAGATGGATGATTGTACACAGAATATCATCAGTGCAATCGGATCAGGATGTTGCAAGATGTTATGATTTCTTCTGTTATGATTTCGAGTAAACAGTATGAGGATGGCGAGAGAGCATCTTGAGCGGAGGGCGCAGGCGACGAGAGGAACGGGTTCTCGTGGCCCGTATTTGCGTCACCCCCCGAATGTGGTAATATGCCGCCCGTATTTACAACCGTTTAATATGGGCGAAAGAAACATTCCGGAACGATGACGTCATCAATCAATCGACCCAGCCAACCTCGACTCTCGTTTTTCACTCAATCTGCCGTAGGGGGATTGAGTGAGGATTGCGAACGGGGTTTTCCAGAAAGAGAGAGCGGGGTAGACTGGTTTCTCGTATACCAGTAAGGAAGTGAGTCAACATCCTCGCGCCAAGAATTATCAACCCCACGAAAAATGTGTGTCGACAGCAACCAAAAAATCAAGGGTATCAATTGTGCGCGAGTGGAAACCCAAAACCCAAAACGCCATTGAATAGCGGCGCGCGGATTCGATGGCGGTATCGAGGTTACAGGTGGTTTTCCTAGGGGTCCATGATATTATATGCACATTATTCGGGCGGACGGCTGAGAGGCGGTCAGAAAAAGAAAAAGAGAGAGGAGAGGAGAGGGACGCGGCGAAAAACGCGGGTGGCAATGGCGATCTACTGGTTTCATATTATATGCCTGGAATCCCCCCTGGAATATGCGACGACAGGTTTGCGAGGATGCGACAAGAGGTGCGAGCTGATATGATTCGATTACACGAAAAGATCACTTGGCAACTAGCGCTGTATGATTGAGACGTTCAGTGGGATCCTTTAAGATACCCGATAAACTTATAAGGGCAGGAATCAGGTCGCTCAGTACAACACAACATCGAGAGGACAGTAGGTCGACGATGGAACCATACTATTGGTGACGACTGTTTCGCGTGCATCGCAAGGAAGAAATGCCAGCGTACTACAATGACGAGAAAGGGGCGGGAACTTTGATTGGCTACAAATACTTTATGATTTCAATCAACAGTGATCGAGAGGGATTGTAGAGAGAAACAGCTATATTTTTATATGACTCAGTAAGAGGGATGCAATATCGGTAATTAGGAAATGAGAGTAAGAGAGATGTAGAGAGAGAGAGAGGAGAAGGGGAGAGAGAGAGAGAAAGAGAGAGAGAGAGAGAGAGAGAGAGAGAGAGAGAGAGAGGGGTGGAATAGAGGGAGGGAAGAGTACAGAGGCGCGTGCGCTGATCCAATCCCTCTATGCCTATATATCCTCTTATCCGCCCGCCATTCACACTCACACAGTCACATCCACCCTCTCCTCTGTCCCTTTTCTTCTCCCTCCAACCCCCCCCCCCCCTCTCTCTATCTCTCTCTGTCTCTCTTCCATCTCCTCTCTTTCATCTCCTCTCTTGTCCAATCGCAAGTGGCTAGTGGACTATAGAGATAAAGAAGGGAATGCGAATAGAATATCTCCACTT